>KQ482038.1:85254-98353 GCA_001430745.1 Auxenochlorella pyrenoidosa
TGATCTGCCCCGTCTCGGTGTCCCAGTAGCGGATCTTCTTGTCGTAGCCGGTGGACACAAAGCGGCGGCCGTCGTTGGCAAACCAGACGTCCTTGACGCCCTGCACGGGGGTTGGGGTCGGGTGAGGGTTGGGTACGGTGTGTGTATGTGTGTGTGCGCGGACAGAAAGGGCCCCCCCGCGCTCATTGCGTTTGTGCGTGTGTGTGTGTGGTGGGGGTTGGGGGTGGGGGTTGGGGGGCGGAACACAGGTACAGACAGTCGACAGGCAGCAAGGGGGCGAGCCAAGAGAGAGGGGAGTTGCAGCAGTCGGAGGCGCCGCTCCCGCGGGTCATCAAAGGGCTCCTGGGCGGCAGCGCCTGAGCAGGGCAGCACCGCCGCCGGGGGTTGCCTGCATGGCGCCCGTGCACGGCCCCCCACACACAGGATGGGTGCAAGATTCAGGGCAGCCTCACCTTGGTGTGCCCCGTGTAGGTGCGCATGCACTTCTTGTTGCCGTGCACATCCCAGATCTTGCAGTGCCCGTCCAGCCCCGCCGACAGCAGCAGGTGGCCAGTGCCCGGGAAGAAGCTGTGCAGCGGCGGGGGGGTGGGGTTGGGTGAGGGGGGCGAGGGGGAAGGGGTTTGAGCACGGGGGGATGGAGGGGCCGCAAGGGGGAAGGGATTTGAGCACGCTGCAGGCAAAGGAAGCTCGCGCTCGAGCAGGAACAGGCTGCGCGCAAGGCGCGAGCCCCCACGGGAGGCTGCAGCCGGCAGGCAAACGCAGCAGCATGGGGAAGAGGAACAGCTGCTGGCCGGCAGCTTGAGAAAGCAGCAAGCCGCCTAGGTTTCGGAGTGCGTGCCCCTGCACACTCCCAAGTCCATGTTCGTTTGAAGCAAACGAAGAAAACTCCAGAACATGAAAAACAGGGTTCATGAAGGCGCGGCTCCTGGCCCACCGTATGCAGTTGACGCCCTTGGTGTGCCCGCTCCAAGTGTGGATGTGGCGCTTGGGCAGGAAGCAGAGCTCGGCGTCGCGCCGGGTGTGCTCCTTGGGCGGCTCCATCCAGCTGCGGCCTGCGGGGGTGTGGGTGTGAGTGTGGGTGTGGGTGTGGGTGGGTGGGTGGGGTGGGGTGGGGTGGTGGAGCAGGTGAGAGCCAAATGGGGGGGCTCCATCCAGCTGCGGCCTGCGGGGGGAGGGGTGTGGAGGTGTGGGTGGGGTTTAGGGGGTTGGGGGAGGGATGGAAGCAGGCAAGGCAGGGAAAAGTGTGGGGGGCGGGGGGGCACAGATGGGGCGGGTCGGCCCTCAGGAGGAGGCAAGGGGTGTGTGGAGTAGGGGTTTGGGGTGGGGTTGTGCAGGCGAGGGACGTGGGCAGCCTGCCTGCCTGCCGGGGGCGGGCCCCGGGGGGAGAATGGGTGCGTGGGGAGCAAAAGCAAGGGGCAGGGCGGGGGCGGGCAGGGGAGCGAGGGAGAAAGCAGGCGGCCGGGTGGAAAGCACGGCCGGGGGTGGGCGGGCGGGGTACAAAGCAGGAGGGCGGGCCAGGGCGGAGGGGGGCTGGGCGGGGCTCACATTGGTAGCCGGCCTCCTCAGCAAGGGAGGAGGGACGCACGGGGGGAGGGACGCAGGGGGGAAGGAAAGAAAAGAAAGAAAGCGGGGCTCACCCTGGTAGTCGGCCTCCGCCTTGCCGTGGAAAGTGCTGGTGCCCGCCTCGGCCGCCGCCTCGGAGCCCTTGGGCTCCTTGCCCTCCCGCGCCGCCTTCTCCGCGTTGAACTGCAGAGGGGGAGGGGGGGGGGAGTGTGTGTGTGTGTGTGTGTGCAGGAGCCCCCCGCCGCGATGGTGTGCGAGGGGGTGGTGGGGTGGGGGCGGGGGCGGGGGCAGAGCAGCGGCAGAGGGCCTGGCGGGTTGCAGGGCCGCCACCCTGCCCATGCACCCTGTCCATGTATACTTGCTGCTCCGCCGTGAGACCCCCCTAACCCCACGCCCACAAACGCGACCAGACGGGGGACCCCCTCCCCACCCCCAACACACACCCACACACACCACCCCCAATGAACACACCTTGTCCATGTACTCTTTCTGGTCCGCCGTGAGCGCCACCACCTCGGCCTGCTTCTCTGCCCACGGCTGCCGCGCGCGCAGGCTGAAGGGCTGGGCGGGGTCAAACTCCGCTGCCGCCGCCGCCTTCTTGCCGGTCTTCTGCCGCTTGGCCGCCTGCTCCGCCGCCGTCTCGGGCAGGAAGGACTCCTGCCCCGCGGCCACAAGGTCGCGGTGCCGCACCGTGCCGCCGCCGGTGGGGTCCTCTGCATATCCCTTGCTGCAGGCGGGCACCGGGGCGGGGCAGGGGGGGGGACCACTGGCGCAGTGAGCGGGCGCGCTGCAGGAGGTTTTGCCGAAGGTGCGGCGGTTCCGAGGCTGGGGCTCCCACCTGCAGCCGGTAGCTCACCAGACACCCCCTGCAGGCCTGTGCACTGCATATTGAGCATCGCAGCGCTGTCAGGGCAGCGCAGGGCAGCCTGTTGGATAGGGCGGCGGGAGGCGGCGCGCCGGCCTCGAGGCGGGCGCCCCGCGGCTGCGCGGCAGCTGCCCGTCCCCTGCCCACCTCTGGAAGGTGTGGTACTGCTCGTCAAACGAGAAGGAGCTCAGATTGGCGTCCTCCACATGCCCCGACCGGTGGTTGCGCACGCCTGCGGGCCAAGGGGTAAGCGAGGGGGGGGAGGGGGGAGGGGGGGGGGCACGGCGCACGGCGGTCGGGCCCCTGCAGAGGCAGCTCTGCATCCCGCTGCTGCAGCCGCAAACTGGAATGGACGCCCCTGACAGCAGCACACCCCGTGCAGAAAGCAACTGCGCGAGCATCTGCTCCATGCCAGCAGGCACAGGCTGGGCGCCTGCCCCCCGCTGCGGCTGCCTGGGCTGCACGCCTCGCGACCTGGCGGCCCCTCATGCCCTGGCAGCCCCGGCGCGCGGCGCACCAGACAGCGCGTGCTTCTGGTTGTGGTGCAGCGGGCCCACCACCGGGGCGTGCATCTGCTCCACCGGCAGGTTGAACATCACTTGCCGCGACACGGCAGCTGCGCCAGGCAGGGCGAGGGAGGAGAGGGGTTGGCCACAGATTGGCTCGCACACAGCCGGGCGGCTTGGGGGCTCAAGCACCCACAAGCCAGCTGTCTGTATGGTGGGTGCTAGTGATCAGGGGCACCGTGCTGCCTTCCTGATCTCCTGGCGGCTGCATCAGTGAGCGCGGCTCGCGGCAGGCAGCCATCGACCCCTCCCAGCGCCGACATGCTCACGCTGCAAGAACTGCGCCTGCTGCGCCGGCACCGCCTGACCAGACACCAGCTGCAGTCCCGCCGTGTCGACCTCCGGGGCTGCAGACACAGGCACAGGCAGCAGCTTCACGGGCTGCTCCGGCTCTGCCTCATCGCCGCTGCAGGGACAGGTGCAGGAGCCAACAACGTGAGGAGCATGTGCGTCAATGTGTATGCGGCAGGGCTGCATCTGTGGCCATCAGCACATCGCGTCCGCCCCGTATGGACTTGGCGGGGCAAGCAAGCAGGCTGCAGCTGGCAATGGCACAGTGACGTGTCGTGTGGCGGCAGGCAGCGGCGGCAAAGGCGGTGGCGGCACCGCCCTGCCCCTGCGCTGCACGGGCGCCGCTCCGATATGAGCACAACCCATCCTGTGGCTCGCAATGCAGCTGGCGGGTGCTGCAGAGTTGCAGGGAGGCCCCTGGAGGCAGCCGGCGCCTTGCACGCCCTGCCCATTCTCCCAATGCGAGATCGCGGACCTAAATCCAAGTTCGTATGCTACCGAGAGCCCGAAGGCACTCCCAGGGCCCAACATCCTCCTTCCACTGGGCGCACCTGTCATTGTAAGCGGCCAAGAGGTCCATGGCTGCTGCAAGACCGTCTATACGCTGCAATAATTCTTCAGCAGCGCGCAACTTAGTCGCAGTCGCTGAAGACACAGGTGATGTCTTGCCGCGGCTGAGAAGCCCCGTTTTTCTGGCCGTGCTGTGGCTGGACTGAAACTGTGTAAGTAGGGATCAACAGGAGAAGCTTGGAAACGTCGAGCAGCGGCCGCTGGAAATGGCGGCGCCTGTGTGGCGTCACGTGGCGTAGGCAAAGACGGCAGCTCGTATGGAGACTTCTGATCTGAGCAGAGTGTGAGCCAAGCGCTCTGGCATAAGCAAGGGAGCATGTACTGCATTGTGTGCAAACGTTCAGCCTGCCACAGGTCTGGCAGCAACTGCTGGGCGAGTCGACAGCACCTGCTTCTCAGTCTGTGCTGCACTGGCCCTCACTGGATGCCTTGCCGTGGGCTATGTTTTGCCTTACATAGGTGATTTTCGAAACACCACGCAGTCCTCTGGCCCACCGCAGCTGTCCCCCACGTACTGGACAAATTGGTGAGGGGCACCCTGCCCGATGGCTCATGCCATGGCCCGGCTACACAAGAAGCATCAACTTCCGCTTCCCATCCAACAGCTGCGGCTACTGCTGTCACTCGACCCATACGTGCCCCTGTAGAGGGTGCTCCTGGTGGCAAGGCAGGGAACTATGTGCAGTCAATGCCGAGCCTGCCACTGAAGGGGCTCAGCCTGCCCCGGCAGAGAAGAAACGCAGTGGGTGATCTGTTGTTGGCTCCACATCGTGGCAGTGCTGGATGCATCTGCAGAAGTGCTAGGTCGCAATTGGTAGGTCTCCTTCATCAAGATGCCGGCAGAACCTTGCGATGCTGTTGTGTAGCACAAGTTGTGTCTGCTGGCAGCCGACTGGCTGCACAGGTGGCGGGCGGCGCCAGCACACGCGGCCGTTCAGGCGGCCGGCTAGCCATCTGCAGCTAATATTAGCAGAACGCCTTTGCCACAGCTATTCACCTTCCGCCAACTAGGCCGCTAGCAAGTTGTTGAGCGGCCGCTGGCTTCTTTCGCGCAAGCAGCGCCGGCAGCCCACATCTGGCCTGTGCATTCCTGGTGAGCACGTCTTCTGCTACCCGTCTTGTAGTTACCCTCGTCCCCGCAGCGGTATCTTGAGCAGCGCGTCCCCACCCTAGCCGAAGCAGCTTCTTACCTCTCTCCGCCATGCTCGTTACAATGGAAGCATCGACATCAGCGGCCTGCAAGCGCCTGACAGCCAGCGCTTTGGCTTGCCGCCGCCGACTCCGCCGCTGCCGCCGCCTACGTTCCGCCCTCTGCCACTTTGCAGAACCTGGAGCAAATCAGCCCAGGCATCCCTAGGCAGCATGGCTCGCGGCTACAGCGGGCAGGGTAACCCCTATGGGGCCGTCTACATGCTGGGCTCTCTGCTGTCGGTGAGATTAACAACCAAAAACTGCTGCCGCTCACTGCCGGTGGCTGCGCCACAAAACCATGCCGATCCTGCCCGCCCGCCGTGCGTGGCTTGCCTTGTGCTGCTTCACCCTGTTTTGCACGCTGCTGACCTGTCGAAGCCTCACTGGATGAAACCAGCGGCAGCAGCACTGGCCCCTGTCCATGTTTTGCTCTCTCGCCCTTGCCAAGAAGCCTGCGGGTTGCCCCCCGCCTGGCCCCCGCCCCGGCGCTGCAGGCGGGTCTGTGCATCGCCATCCTGGTCATTGTCAACCAGTACCTGTGGTGAGTGTGGACTCTATGAACCAATCATGAAAAGACTAGAAACTTGCTGAAGTTTCAATCCAAAATAGAGACTTTGATACATAGAAGAACATTGGGGTGACAACAGGCGCGCTGCAGTGCAGGCATGGCACGTCCAGGCACGCCGCGCGCACTCTCCCCGCCCCCTCCCCGCCGGGAACCCGCGCTGCCGCCCCGGGCCCCCCTGGGCAGGCCTCCCACCTGCCCAGCTGCCGCGCGGCTGCCCCTGCAGGTACGGCTCGTACTGCTACTACACAAACGGCTTCTACACATGCTACGCCTACGACCGCTGCTACATGCAGACCTCCTCCAGCCAGAGCGAGTGAGCCTGCTGCTGCACTGCCGGCCAGAGCCGGAGCCAGAGCCTGCTGTGCTCCTGCCAGAGCCAGGGCCAGCGCCTGCTATCTTCCTGCCAGAGCCAGGGCCAGGGCCACAGCCCGCTCCGGCTGCTGTCCTGGCAGCTGTGTGCACCTGGCTCGGCTTAGTGCCGGTCGAGCTGCACCAATGCTGCCTGTGGGAGGCGGCTGGTGGGCGGCGCGAGAGCGGCAGGCTGCCTGCACAGTTGCGGGCTGCCTGCAGCTGCAGAGCGCCAGCGGCGCAGGTGGCAAAAGAGACGGCGGGGTCTCGGCGCCGGCAGTGCGCGCACAGGTTGATTGTCACCTACGCTGACGCGCCTATCGCCCCTCCCCCAACCCCCACCCCCCGCAGCCTCAACATGTGCTATTACAGCTGGGCGGCGGCGGGCCTGGGCCTGTTCTTCTCGTTCTGCGTCTTCTTCATGCAGGCACGCAGGCTGCGGCCACTGGGCGAGCGCTGCAGCTGCCGCCCAGCGGCGCCTGCGCACCTGGGCCACAGAGCTCGCCCCGGCGCGTGTGTGTGTGTGCCCGTCCGCTGCGCGCCAGCTCTGTCCCGCCCGACACCGCCAGAGCCCCGCCAATCGCTGACGCTTCCAGCGGGGTGCCGGCCTCACGCCGACCCTCCATGCTACTGTGCACCCTTGGCCTACCCCCCCCCCCCCCCCCTCGCAGGTGTGCTCGGGGCGCAACCGCCACATCCCGGCCTGCGAGGTGCTCATCTGCATTCTGGCGGTGATCTGGTGGATCGCCGCCGCCACCACTGGTGGGTACAGTCTAATCCCAGCCTGGCCCAGTGGTTCAACTTGAACGCCCTATGGCTTGTAGGCCCGGAGGTCCTTTGGAACTGTGGGGCTGAAACCAACGGCGCGCGCAACGCTTGTGCATAGCGTTACTACCGCGGGGTCGCGCAGGCCGCTCCGGGGTCGCACCGTGTGCGCAGCGCGTGGCGCTGGGCGGCACGACCCGCCCCACGCCCTGCGCCGCTTCACGCCCTGCGCCGCCCCGCGCAGGCACCGTGTATGGCCACAACGCCGACAACGTGCCCGTCCAGCCTGGCAACTCGAGCGCCGCCGTGGACAGCCAGGCGCTGGAGGACAAGACGGGGTACCGCACATGTGAGCTGGCCAAACGAGCGGTACCGCCGCCCCGGCGCCGCCCCCCCCCCTGCAGCACCAATTCTTGGTGCTGGCTGCCCAAGCTGCCGCCGACGCGCGGGTCGCGGGCCTGGGCCCGCGGCAGCAGCTCGCGGGCAAAGCAACACGACGCGGCGCCGCCGCGCTCTCAGCAGCAAAAATGGGATGGCTGAACTTCTTCTTGTGAAGAAGAGCCCTCCCGCCTCCCCGCCCCTGCAGCCGTGTGGGCCATGGGCTGGGCCAACATGTCGCTGTGGGTCATCATGGCCCTGGTCTCCCTCAAGGACTGCGTCACGATGCGCAAGCAGGCGCCCCCGGCCGCTGCCTACCCCACCGGTGGGCGGGGTGTTCTTTCTCCGTTCTTTCCGGGGCACGGCTCTTGTGACAGACGGCTGCGTGGTGCCAACGCAGGCGCTGCGGCCATGGCAGACGATTGGCGCGCCTGGCCAGGCGTTGGCGTGGCACGCCCTCCCAAGCGCTTTGGCTCTTGCCTCTGGTACGCCCGCTCCCCCAGCCCTCTCACCCCCCCCCCCCCTTCCCCCCCCCTTCCCGCAGGAGCATACGCGGCGCCTGTGTACGGGCAGCCAAACATGTACGCCGGCCCCCCCCCGGGCGGCGCCCCCCCGCCCTATTATGGCGCCCCACCCCCCGGCGGCTACCCGCCGGCAGGCTACCCCCCGGCCTCTCCCTTTGCCGGCGGCGCCCCCGCTGGGTACCCACCCGCGGGCTACCCCCCGGCACAGACCGCGTGAGCTGCGCCTTGCCGCGTGAGCTGTGGGCCCCCCTGGCCCCTTCCCCTCCCCCGGTCCTGCCGCACCCGCCAGCTGTGGCCACGGTCGCGCCGCTGGAAGCTCCCAGTTGCTGTGCGTGCCGGCCCCGCTGGGGCTGCTTGCCTGCACGCGCCAGGCGTGCAAACTCCCCGGTCTTTTGCCTCCCCCACCGTCGAGCTCCTCCTCATTCCTGTGGCCAGTCCAGACCTGCTTTGCCTCGCAGCGTCATGTTAACGCGCTCATTCGCGCTCATGTGCGATCCACTGGAGCACACGGCAGCGCAGCGCACACGCATACTTGCAGCCAGAAATGAATACAGGATAATCGGCTCCGGGGGAGCAAAGGAATGGCAGGAGGGCGGGGTATCTGAGGGTGGTACACGAATGCGTCGGGCACAGAGGATAGGGGACTGGTTGCATGCGGGTGGGTACGTTGGGGCTTGTAACGCTCGGTTGAAGGGGTGTACGGGGCTGTAGCCAGACGGGAATGCAGGCGGGCTGCGCACAGAGAGGCGGAGTGCAGGCAGGAATACATCTGCAGGTACAGGAAGGGAGACGCGCGCAATTCTCGGGCTGCGCCCCGAGTGAGTGGCACAGATTCGTTGGGGCCGGTACACTTGATGTGCGTGTGCCAGGTGGGAGTAGGAAAAGCTGGGCCCGCGTCGCCCGTGGGGTTGTAGAGGGGCACAGCTGGTGTCAATAGGGGTTGGCAACGAGAGAGAGTGGGGAGGCCTCCATCCCATCCCGTGGGTGGCGCGTGAGCGCTGCAAATCATGTTTTCTCAGGATCACAAACCTCAGCAGCAGGGACGGTGCGTCAGGCCGCGACTACTGGCGGGGGTGCAACGACAGCAGGCTCGGCCTTTACGTCGACCTCCATGGCAGCGCTCGCTGGGGACACGCCCCGGGTGCTTCCACTGCCGGCTCGTCGGCCGGCAGGGGATAGGCCAGAAGCCTGCCCCGGGCTGCCAGTGCCGCTGCCGGGCAGCACTTGAGTGCTGCCGCTGCTGCCGCCCTCGCCGTCGCCGGCGCTGCTGGCAGGGCCGCAGCCAGAGCTGCCAAAGAGCTGGGAGCCCAGCTGGAGGAGGGCAGCATAGCGTGCCTGCAAGAACGGATGGGCAGTCGCAGCAAGGCGGGGCAGTGAGCATGGCGGGGCAGTGATGCCGCGTGCCGCGAAGCACGTTGCATAGCTGCCGGTGCAGTACAGTGCGTGCATGCGCTGGGGCAGCCAGCTGGCAGCCAGCCACCTGGCCCACCTGGCGCGCCGCAGTCGCCATGGACGCCAGTTCGCTGCTGCTGCACCCGGCCGCAGCGGCCGCCCGCAGCCCGTTCATGACTGCCGACCGGGAGTATCCCGTGCTGGGCAACCTGCCCGGCTGCTCGCCCGTCAGCCCGCTAGCTGTGGCGGGGGACTCTTCCTGGCGCCGCAGCTGCTGCTGCTCCCAAGCAGCCTGCGACTGGCTGGACACTGGCGCGCCTGCGCTGGCTGCCGCCTCAGCAGCGCGCACAGCTGCCAGCTCCTGCAGGCGGTTGCGGGCGACAGGAGGCCCGAGGGTGCTGAACGGGCCGCAGGAGAGCAGAGGGCCCACAACCAGAGCGGCGCAGGCGCAGGACTGCACATAGCCTCCTCCCCCCCTTGCATCCTTCCCAGCACAGGCGTCGCTGTGGCCCTCCTCTGAAGGGTGTGGTACGGCGCAGCAGCAGCCCTGCCAGGTATCGTGGCCAAGGCACGATGTGCATGGGCTGAGGCTCACCTGGCGTGCCTTGACCACCTCGTGGGCTGCAGCCTCCGCCGCCGCCATGGCCTGCAGCGCAGCCTGCCTCTGCGCCTGCACTCGCTGCCACGCCGCCAGCACGCTTTCCTCCCGCTGCATCCCCTCACGCGCGGCGCCGGCAGTGCCGACAGGGGGCGCGTGCAGGGGGGCATCCGCCCGCTGCTGCGGCGGCTCCAACGAGTGGTGCCGCGGCAGGGGAGGCGGCAGCGAGCCGTGCGCAGCCAGGGGCTCTCGGTCCGGGTGCAGCAGCACGCCTGAGGCTGCCTGCCTGCTGGCCATAGGAGAGGCCAGGGCGGATGTGCCCACCGCCTGCCAGTCGGCTCCAAAGCGGTCCCGCTCGCTCACGGCTGCCTCGCCGTTTGCCTGCAGCGACGGCGCCGCCCCTGGTCCTAGCCCCGCGAGAGCCTCTGGCACCGCCACCGCCTCTGCCACTGCATCCGGGCCCAGGCCGCCTGGCAGGGCTGCCTCCCAGAGCACCGGAGAGGATGAGCCGCCGGTGGCCGCCGCAGCCGCTGCCGCGGCTGTTGGGCTGGTGCCGCCGGTGCCAAGCAGGCGCTCAAGCTCGAGAGCCTCCTCTGCCACCTCAGCATCTGCCAGCTGAGCTGGCGCCAAAGAAAAGTCTTCTGGCAGGTCGGGCAGGGCAGCCGGGACCGCAGGGGCTGGGGGGCTGATCGGCGCGGGCGCGCCGGCTTCGGCCCGCTGCCGCTTGGCGGGCGCGCCGCCCGCAGAGCCGGTGCCGCCGTGCGAGTTCTTGCGCCCGCCGCCCGGCTTGCCGGCGGGTCTGGGCTCCTGGGCAGTGCTGAGCTTTGCTGCCGTGCTGCGCGGCGAGGGCTTGGCCCCCGACTTGCCGTGCGTCTGCCGCTGGTGGGGCTTGCCACGAGCCTCGTTCCGGCCGTGCGTGGGCGCAGCCGGCGACAGCACGTGCGGCCGGGCGGCCGCAGCGGCTGCAGAGCCCAGCCCGGCGGCCTCCCACAGCCGACAGAAGGCGGTCTCCAGCCGGTCGCACATTGCGCTGCACAGCGCAGGGGCGGGGCGACCGGGGCACGATTCAAGGCCGTTCACAGGGCCAAAGGTTGGAGACGTAGGCGTGGCATGCGATCGGGTACCGTCAGCTGGTGAGAGTGGCCTGGACAACCATCCATGCAGACCGCCACACAACGGCAGGTGCCCATTTGGCCGTTTGCTCCAGTGCCGGCAGCTGCATGGCTAGAGGGGAGCAGGAGGCACGGCCCCGGGGTGCATCTCACATGATGGGGCTGCCTGCTGCATTGTAGCGCCGGCAGTTGGCCCACACCAGCTGGACATCCGACAGGACCTCATCTGTGGACTTGTACTGGATTGTGCCCCAGCCCTCGGACAGGCCTGCGCAGCAGCGGCCGGGGCACGCCGTGTGTGTGTGTTGGTGAAGGTGTGTGGGTGGGTTGTGGGGTGGGGTGGGGTTCACGCCCAACCCGGCTGCGGCGGCAGTGCAAGCAGCACCGGGCAAGGGCGCAGCCTGCGTCTGCACGGCCCCGCAGCTGCCAGCCGGCGACCGGCGATGCCTGCTCGCTGTTGCGTGTGTGTGGGTCTGTGTCGCAAGTTCCGTCGCAAAGACAGACGTGAAGCCCCCAAAACAAGCAAAGCGGGCGGCGCGAGCGGCACGGTCAGGGGTGGGGCGCACGCGCGCACCTGGCGCCAGCCGGCCGCGGATGGTGCCCAGGTCCATGGGCCTGCGGATAATCTGCCGATAATCCACCAGGCCCAGGCCTTCAGCATCCACCTACAGAGGAACGCAAGGGGGCTGGCTTGCTGCCTGTAAGGGCGCGGGAGATGGGCAGGCACTACAAGCCGGCTGCGCCACCAAGCCCTGTGCCTGGGCTCGCCAGAACCGCCTCTGGAGCTGAGCAGCTGGGCGACAGGTCGAGGGTTGCGCTGGCAGCGGGCAGCGCCACTGCCTAGAGGCGAACAACCCGCAGGCCAGGGCGGGGCAGGCCAGGGCAGGCCGCGCCGCCTCGCTTTCACAAAGCCTGTGGCCTCTGGGCCTGGTGCGAGCCCTCGGGCGACAAGTTGTAAGACTAGACTAGACTAGACTAGCGCAGGCGGCCTCACCGGCTCGGCAAAGGGCTCAGCATCCTCGTGCTGCAGCAGGCGCTCCATCACGGCCAGGCATCGCCTCAGCGGGTGCCCCAATCTGCGAGGGCACGCCAGGGGAGAGCGGGTGGCGCACGCATGTGCGGCCGACGTGCATGACGCGAGGCGGTGCGCTGCTTGGGGGCGGATGTGGAGGCGCAGGCGGCGGCACGACAAGAATGGCCCGGCCGGGCGCCTCACCGCAGCGAGGCGTCATCGCCGGGCGGGCCGGCAGGCGAGGCGGCCTCCTTGTGGAGGGAGGCCTGCCTCTGTCGCGCCTGCCGCCGCCCGCTCACGCCCAGGCTGGCGGCGGGGGACACCATCTGGCTGCCGCTGGGAGACAGCAGGGACCCGCCGTCGTGGAGGGGCGTCTGGGCTGCCCCCTGCGACAGCTGCAGCTGGTCAAGCGAGTATCCTCGCTGCAGCGCAGCCAGCTGCTGCTGGCCCAGGCCAGACCCAGCAAACTGCGCCGCCTGCAGCTGGTGCTGGGGGCCCGGCCCGCCCCCAAACTGCTGCTGCTGCAGCTGCTGCTGTGCCGCCTGCTGCTGCTGCAGCAGCTGCTGCTGCTGGCTGTGCAGCGCCTGCCGCTGCTGCAGCGCCGCCAGCATGTTGCGCTTGAGCTGCGCGAGCTGCTGCTTCTGCCGAATTGCTGCTTCATGCTCCTGCCCTGCGGCTGCATCGCCCCGCTGCTGCTGGTCTTGCTGCAGGTAGGGGGGCAGGGAGGCCTCTGCCGACAACATGGCAGCCAGGGAGTGCTGCCTGGAGGGGGGCCGCATGGCCCCTGCCGCCGGGTCGCCCTGCTGACGTGGCGGCGCCTGCCCGGAGGCCATCGCATTCAGCATCTGCTGCTGCTGCTCGGCCAGGCTGATCTGGCGCTGCAGCGAGCCGTCGGAGCCGCCCCTGGCGCCCAGGGGCGCCAGCGACAGCGTGTGGGCGTGCTGCGCGTCCGGGGCGGCGTGCGCAACGCCAGGGTCGGGCTGCGCGCCCGCCATGATCTCCTGCCTCAGCCGCAGCAGCGACTGCACGCGCTGCTCCCGCCACGCGCGGTCCTGCGCCGCCGCCCGCTGCGCCGCCGCCAGGTCTGCCTGCTGGGCCTGCTGGGCCTGCTGGGCCAGCAGCAGCGACGACTCCTGCCCAAACGCGCCGCTGCCGCCGCGGTGCAGGGGGTCCATCGAGTGGGTGCCGCCCGGGGCGCCCAGCCCCAGCGACAGGCTGCGCGCCCCCGCCAGGCTCTGCTGCGCGCCGCCGCCGCTGAATGTGCCGCTGCCAAAGCCGGGGTGCTCCAGCTGGGGGCCGCCCTCGCTGCCAAAGCCCAGCAGCGAGTGCTGGCGGGCCATGCCGGCCGCGGCCGCC
>KQ482038.1:185740-201736 GCA_001430745.1 Auxenochlorella pyrenoidosa
ACGGGCAGCAGCAGCAGCAGCAGCAGCAGCAGCAGCAAGCAGGGCAGGAAGCCGGGCAGGAAGCAGCGGCAGGCGAGGGGGAGCGCAGTGAGGAGGAGGACGGGCAGCAGCAGCAGCAGCAGGAGCAGCAGCAGCAGCAGCAGCAAGCAGGGCAGGAGGCAGCGACAGGCAAGGAGGAGCGCAGTGAGGAGGAAGACGAGCAGCAGGGAGGGCCACAGCGCACGAGGCACGCTCGAGAGGGGCCAGGTCAGGCAGGGCAGCAGGTTGGCCGCCAGGCAAAGGGCAAGCAGGAAGATGAGCAGCAACAAATCGGGCCGGAGGATGAGTCAGATGAAGGAGAGCGGGAGCAGATGAATGGGCGACAGCCCGAGCAGCCTGGACAGCAAACAGGAGCAGCGGTGGCTGACCAGCTCTTGTTTACCCCGCCGCCAGCGCCAGCGCCCGTGCGGACACCATCGCCACAGCCACAGCCACAGCCAGCACGACGGACACTTAAGCTGCCCGTGAGTGCAGGCGATGTTTGCACGGCGTGCCAGGTTGTTGCATGTGCTGCAAGTCACGCTGTTGCATGCCCATGTGCTCCTAGCCACTCCATGCGTTGCGTCGACGGGGCTGTCACTCTCAGTGGACTGAACGGCCGCACGGCTTGTCCCTTGCTGCAGGCCTCGCCTGCACGCCTGCTGTTCTTTTCCGACAACAGCAGAAGGAACAAGATTGCAGTATCCATCCAGCAAAAGGTGAAGGTGTGTGTCGGCGGCAAGGTGGAGGCGATGTTTGCCTGGGCGCTGCCGGAGCACCGACGGGCCTGGTGGGAGGGCCTCCGGGTGGGGGACGCCTGCCTGTTTGGCAACGCGCGCAGCACCATTTACTGCGCAAGGGTGCTGCGCAAGTTCCAGGTGCCGTCTGACGAGGAGCCCTGGGGCGCGCACATCGATAAGCAGGGGCTGCGCAAATTTTTCCCCTACCTGTTCGAGCTGAGCACACCAGTGGACACCCGCTGCACATACCAGGCGCTGCGAGACGAATTCTTCCCTGGCAGCACGACCATATCGCAGCCATCCATGCTGGTAATTTCCAACGCCCACGCCACGCGCATCTTGCAGTTCCTCCACGAGTCTTTGAATGCCTGAGCTTTTTGCAAGTGCCTCAGCTCTGTACCAACCTTGCTCACGACCGCTGTCACCCTGCCCACTGCTTCCGCTCCCCCTGCTATGTTTTTCTTCCTTGCACCAGCTCTGCGCTCTCCTCCATCACTACTCTGTAGATGTTGCAAACGCCCATGCCGAGCGACTGATTGTGAATCAAATCAGGAAGTGTGGAATGGAATTGTAGAGTAGAAGCAGCGAGAAGTATCAAGTCACGCGTGCGCTGCTATCCACCAGCGCGCACTGCCGCTGCCAGCGCTGCCGCCTCTCTCAGCACCTGCCGTGCCACCTCTGCATTCCGTTGCATCGCTGCCTGCTTGGCGCGCCATGCCGCTGCATGTGCTGCATGGGCCACGCCATCATCGAATGCATGCAGCAGCGCGGCTGCATAGCTGCCAGCCGGCGGCGGCTCTGGCGGCCCTCCATCCTCACCCTGCTGAGGCTTTGCTGCCTTGCCAGCCGGTGAAGCCGCCTCCTGCCGCCCCTGCTCATGCTGCTGCCGCCGGGGCTGCTGCTGTTGCTGCTGACCGGCAAGCGCCCATGCCAGCCAGCGCGCTGCCGCCTCCGTCTCCTGCTGTCCCTGCTGCTGCACTGCCTCTGATGAGCCCAGCAGCTCGCCCAAGCGTCGCATCACGGCCCCGCCTCGCTTCCTCGCCTTCTCTGCAGCCTGCTGCCGCATCCACTGCGCCAGCCGCCGGCCCTCGGCTTTCCCCATGCCTGCAGCGTCTGGCTGGGCTGTGCCATTCTGGGCCCTGTGCAGAAAAGCCGCCGCTTGCGGCACGTATTCATAGGCTGCCAACACTCTGCAGCAACAAGGAGCGGAAGGGACAAGAGTGACCACGGCAGGCTTTGCAGTACGGGAGGAGAGCACCCAGGATGCTTGCCTGCCTGCAAATGCTATGCAGTTCAAGCAACGGCGCTGAGCGAGCCGCCCAGTGCTGCTGTCCCTTCGTGTCCCCCCAACCTCAACCCAACCCACCCCGACCCCACCCCACCCACCCACCTATACCTCAAACACACACACCACCCCCCACCTGTCCTCTGTGACCAGGGGCGTGCCCACTTGCAGGGCTGCCGCCAGGGTGCTGCTGGTCTTGTTGATCAGGTACTGGTCTGGCGGGGGCGGGGGGGAGGGGGGTGGGGGGGCGCGGGGGGGGCCTGGGGCCGGGAGGCAGGTGTGTGGTGTGTGGTGCACACCACGACAGCTCGGCCGGCAGTCATTTTGGCAGCGCCAGGCTGGGCAGGCTTGCCACCCGGACTGGCTGGCAATGCAGCACAGCCACAAACAGGGCAAGCAGCTGGGGGGGACCGCCCGCGCCTGAGCCAAATGCTGTGAGTATGACGCGGCAGCGGGACAACGTGTCGTAGTAGTCCTGCGGAGTGCCCGAGCGGCAGGAGAACGCAGTACAGCTGAGGCGCTGTCCGGGGATGGGAGCACCCCCACGCTGCAGGAGCACAGCATTCTGCAGAAGGCTGGCAGGCAGGATGCGTGCCCAAAACACGGCTGCCCAGCACATCAAAACACGCGTCAGCAAGCAGCACTGCCTGCGTGCACTGATTCCAGAGGTCGCAGGGCCGCGGGTCGGCCGCCGCCTGCTCGGCACAGTGCGGCGCAGCGCAGCGTGACACAGCACAGTGCGACCCCTCACCGCATAGCGCAGCGATGAGACCACCCGCACGTACGGCTCCACCTCTGGCGGCACAGGCATGCTGGCATTCTTCTTGCTGCCCACCAGCAGCAGGCTCTCGTTGCGCGCCCGCAGCTGCGCCAGCACCGCGGGGTGGCTCGCGGCAGCAAAGGCGCCGGCGTAGTCTCGCCGCTTCTGGTCTATCGTGCCCTGTTCCGAGAAAGGATGGGCAGGCAAGGAAAACAAGTGTGAGCTTTCAGGCCTGCCGATGCTCTGGCAGACAGCAAAGGCTCGCCTGCTGCGAGCCTGCTTCAGATGTGCTGTCCACACGCGTACTAGGATGCTGCCCCCCACTGCCCCCAACCTTGCCCTGCGCTTGCACACCCCACCTGGATGCACAGGTGCCGCAGCGGGCCCTCAAACCCCTGCCCTGCCGCGCTGCCGGCGCCGCTGCTGCTGCTGCTGCTATGGGCAGCCGCGCCAGATGGCGCCCAGGGCACCAGCGGTGCGATCCAGGGCACCTCCAGCTGCGGCGCTAGCCCTGCCACTTGTGGGTCCCAGCGCTGCGCAGCTGCCAGCCAGCCCTTGAGGAGCGCCTTTGAGTAGGCTGAGCCGATGGGCGCCAGCGACAGCAGCTGCACCGGGGGCGGCGGTGCCTGCCGCTGTTGTGCACCTTGTGCCCCTTTGCGGCTGCCGCCGGCTGGTCCTCGCGGGAATGCCAGCTGTGCCAGCAGTTGTGGCGCCCCCGGCCAGGCGGCTGTCAGCAGCCAGCCCGGGTTGTGCACGCCCAGCAGGATGCGCTGGTGGGGCGGCCGGCTGAGCAGCAGGCGGCGCTGGCGGTCCTGATAGTCTGGCCCTTCAGGGAAGGTGGCCATGATGAGCACATCGTACTGCAGGGTAGTGGGGAGGAGGATGTGTGCGTGTGTGTGTGGTGATGGGTGGGGGCTGGGGGTGGGGGGTGGGGGGGGGGGGGGAGCATGAGGAGGTGCAAGGTGCATGCCAGAGGGTAAAGCGGCAGGCCCCAGCAGGCAGTCGAGGACACCGCGTGGGGCGCAGCATCGGGCAGGATGGAGAGAGATGTGGAGCCCCCGGGAAAAAAGGCTGCAGAAAAACTTGTGCACGTTGCGAGGCGGATGCTCGGCAGCCGGCGTCACCCGGAGTGGACACACGCAGGGTTTGGGAGATCAGTCAGCAGGTTTGCCGACACTGACCGCACAGCAAATGCAAGAGACGAGGGCTTCCCCACGGCGGCACAAGGGAGTATGGGCCAGGTGGCGTGGCCTGCCAGCTCTGCAGCAGCGGGGCGTTGGCAGCATACACATCGTGCGGAGCATGGGCAGCGTGCATACCTTTCCCTGGTCCGCCTCTATTCTGTCGCGCGGCAGCAGCTCCCCTGTGAGCCAAGAGTCCATCACCGACTGCATGAAGGACGGCGCAGCAAGCGAGCAGCTGGGTGCTGGCTGCGCCGCGCTGCACTGAGGCACCCACCAGCGGCGCGCGCAGATGTGCCGAGGCAGCATGGGCCCGGCCCCGTGTGGCGTCCCCGTGCAGCGCGCCCCTGCCCCACGCGGCGTACCGCCCGGTGCCATGCCACACTCACAAGGCAGCATGGTCCCGGCCCCTTGCGCCCCCGTGCAGCGTGCCCTGCCCCACGCGGCGTGCAGCCCGGTGGCATGCCACACTCACCCGCAGGCCCAGCAGGCTGAGGTGCATGTACACGCTCGTGTTGCACCCAGCTTCCTGCAGGCCGGGCGGCACAACACGAGCCTCGGCGACGCGACCACGGAGCAGTGCCTATGCCCTGCGCTGCACGCCCTCCGGCATTTTTCGCAAGTTTCGTTGCGGCTAGACAGACCTTAAGCCCCCAAAACCAGGCCAGCAAGCATGTGTGGCCACGGAGTTTTAGCGGTTGGGTGCTGGCAGGTGCGGTCGGTTGCTGGCAGCTGCATGCTCTGCTGTTCGGCCCCCTGCTGCCCACCCCACCTGGAAGGCCCATGCCAGCCCCGCCGTAACGTCCATGTGGTAGAGGACGCCATTAAATATGGCGCAGCGCAGCCGGCGAGCCAGCGGCTTTGCATTCCGCCGAGGTGCGGCGGGCGGGGGCGCCGCCAGCGGGGTGGAGGGGTGCGCGCGAGCCGTGCGCCCTTGCGCGCCTGACAGCGGACGTTGTGCCGCACCCTCCTACAGGCAGATCAAACAGGTAGGAAGGCTCTCCAAAGACTGCAAACGCGCAGCATCAACCGGCCAAGCAATTCATCAGCAGTCGCTGGCTTCCTCACCGAAGCGGCAGCGGGAGGCGGGGCAGCAATAGCGAGGGCTTGGCGGGGTAGCAACTGAGCCTTTTGCGATGGTTTCAGAACAGCGAAAGCCAGTGGCACGGCCAACAAGAGCGCCGAGAGAAGGAGCGGTCGCAGCGCCCAGCCCCAACCGGCGCGGGAGGCCCGGTATGACTGGGCTGAGTGATCAGCCAGGGTGTTCTAGTGAATGCACACCGAGAACGTCACTGCAAGCTTCACTAGGAAAGGGGAGGTGCGGTATGGAGGAAGGGGTAGCGGACGCGGTGTACTGACGGAAAGAAGTATTGTTGATGGTGGTGTCGGGAGTCAGTGGAACAGTCGGCACGACGCCAGGTACCGACAGCAAGAAGGGCGTCACAGCGCGCTGCAGCGTGCCATGGCGGTGATGCCATGGCACCTGTCACCTGTTGTTATGCCTGTTCCTTCACACAAGTCGCTCAGAATGAACGCTAGGGATGAACTTGACACAGGCAAGTTGAAAATCAATTATCCGATTCCTTAAAATGGAGTAGCAAGCGGGTGAGTAAAGCCAAAGAATCTACCTCGCAAACTCGAGGCATAGAGTATTCAAGTCACCCCAAACTATAATTTATGTGTTGGGCATCGTGGTGGCATCAGGCACAACAGGGTACTGAGCGCGCCTCAATGGGGCGCCCCCCGGGCTGCTGCCGCCAGCGCAGCCGCCTCGCGCATCACCTGCCGTGCCACCTCTGCGTTGCGGCGCATCACCGCCCGCTTGGCGCGCCAGGCCGCGGTGTGCGCAGCACGCGCAGCGGCGTCATCGAAAGCATGCAGCAGCGCGGCTGCGTAGCTGCCCGGCGGCGGCCTGCCAGCGCCCGTGGGCGCCGCGCTCTGCTGCTGCTGGGCCTCCTCGCCTGTGCTGCCTGCCAGGCCCCCCTCCTCATCCTCCCCCTGCCGCTGATCTTTCCCAGAATCCTCCTGCTCTTCCAGTCTCCGCCTCGCTCCTGCTTTCCTCTGCAAGAACTGCTCCCTGGCTGCCGCCTGCTGCCGCATCCACTGCGACTGCCGTCGGCCCTCTGCCGCTGCCAGCTCAGCAGCGTCTGGCTGGGCCGCGCCATTCGGCGGCGCGTAAAAAAAGGCGGCAGCGCGCGGCACATACTCGTAGGCTGCCAGCACCCTGCACGGCATGGAGACGCACAGGCGTCGGAGGATCATGGGTGCGCATGCGCGGCAGCAAGGCGGCCAACAGCAGTGCAACCAGACCTGCAGGCTGCCTGCCTACCTGCAACTTGTATGCAGTCCAAGCAACAGCGCTGAGCGAGCTATGCCCCCCCTCACACACACACACACTCATACCACCCCCTACCCCACCACCCGCCCCACCTGTCCTCTGTCACCAGGGGTGTGCCCACTTGCAGGGCCGCCGCCAGGGTGCTGCTGGTCTTGTTGATCAGGTACTGGTCTGCGTGTGGGGGGGGTGTGCAGCCGCGAGGCTGGATTGCACAGGCGAAAATGACAGCGCAAACAGTGCCAGCGTGCGTGCAGGAGGGCCCGGCTGGCCATACAACGCCAGCAGCAGCACAGGGGGTTGGCAAGGGGCGGGCGCTGCCGCACCCGAGCGGAATGCTGTCAGGATGGCTCGGCAGCGGGACAGCGTGTCGTAGTAGTCCTGCGCAGGCAGCAAAAGCTCGAGATTACCGCTTACTGCGGAGCCTCGCCAAGAGCAGCACCAGGCCAGCTTCGCGCCCCTACGTGCCTGTGGCTCAGAAGGCAGGATGCCCCCTCCCCCCCACCCCCCCCACCCCCCCCACCCCCACCCCCACCACCACCACCACCATACACACCGAGTAGCTCAGCGAGGAGAGCGTCTTGACAAACGGCTGCAGCGGCGCAGGGACCGGCGGGCGCTGCTTGCGAGTGCCCACCAGCAGCAGCCGCTCCTTGCGCTGCTCCAGCTGCGCCAGCACCGCGGGGTGCGCGGCAGCAGCAAATGCAGCCTGATAGTCGCGCCGCTTGGGGTGGATCGTGCCCTGCGGCGCCGGGCAGCAAAAGCGGCGGCGCGCGAGCATAAACCAGCGCCCGATTGGCAGCATGGGCGGCGAGCCTGCGTGTCACAGCCTACTGCCTTCGCGACACCTCGCTGTTGCAGCAAATCTTCCTTCTCAACCCCTGCTGCAACCCTGTGGGCAAGCCACGGCCGCACACTGTGGTCAGGAGCAGGAGTCGCCCAATCAGTCTTGGACTGCCCTCCTCTGCCCTGCAAATGCTTCTGCCAGCCCTGACCCTGCACTTGCCTGAATGCACAGGTGTTGCAGCTTCCCTGCATATTCTCCCTGGTCCTCCGCCTCCTCTTCCCTGTGCCTGCTCCCGCTTTCGCCGCCACTACTGCTGCTCCCGGTTCCGTCGCCGCTGTCGCCGCCGCTGGCGCTGGTGCCACTGCCGTTGCTGCTGCTGCTGTTGCTGCTGCTGTTGCTGCTGTCACGAGCAGCTGCGTCAGATGGCACCCAGGGCACCAGCGGCGCAATCCAGGGCACCTCCAGCCGCGGTTGCACGTGCCCCAGCTCTGGCACCCAGCGCTGCATGTCTGCCAGCCAGCTGCGGAGGAGCGAGCGCGTGTAGGCAGAGCCGATGGGCGCCAGCGACAGCAGCTGCACTGGCGGCGGCGCCTGTGGCCGCCCGCCGCCCGAGCCAGCGTGCGGCAGAGCCTGCGCCAGCAGCAGCGGCGGCGCCACCTGCCCGGCGTTGTCGAGCAGCCAGCCCGGGTTGTGCACGCCCAGCAGGATGCGCTGGTGCGGTGGGCGGCTGAGCAGCAGGCGGTTCTGCCTGTCCTGGTAGGTGGGACCTTCCGGGAAGGTGGCCAGCACGAGCACGTCGTACTGCAGGGCAGTACAAGGAGGTGGTAAGCAAGCATGCCTGAGGGCAAACCAACAGCCCCCAGCGCAGGCATGTCGTACTGCGCAGAACGGTTTTGGGGTGGGGGCGGGGTGGGGTGGGGACGGGTTCAAGAGCGGGGGCCAGGCACGTGTAGGGAGCTGCAGGCGAGCAGTCGGCGCAACCCTGGGCCTGCGCAGGGCCGCACACAGGCGAGACAGGCATGCTGGGGTGCAGAGAACAGCGCAGGCAAGAAAACCGGCACCGAACATAGGAGCGATGGCCGGCGCGGTACCAAGGAGGACACTGGAGTGGTGGCCTGGAGGGCAGCGGTACCACACCTGGGGCTGATCCGCCTCCATGCGCTCGCGTGGCAGCAGCTCCCCCCTCAGCCAGCCCTTCATGATCTCCTGCAGGGGCGAGGTAATGCATGCACCGCTGTCCGCATGTGCTCAACAGTGCTGTCCTACAGCACCGGTGTTGTGCATGCAGCTGCCGGCGCTGCACCGGAGAGCTGGCGGCCGTGCTTGGCTGCCGGCGCGTCGGTGCCAGACACAACGCACCTGCAGACCGAGCGCGCTGGGGTGCATGTAGACGTTGGTGTCGCACCCGGCCTCCTGCAGGCAGCCGGTGACATGCAAGGGGTGGGGTTAATGTGGGTGGGTTCAAGCGAGCATCGTCTGCTGCGGCGACGGCGCCAGCCGCCATGCCCAGCGGCATCGGGCCCAGGTTGAGCCCCTTGGCTGCACTCACACGGCGCTGCAGTCAAACACCCGCACAGCAGACTAGCCCAAACTCCCACCTGGAATGCCCAGGCCAGGCCGGCAGTCACGTCCAGGTGGAAGTTCACTCCGTTGAAGACAGCGCAGCGCTGGCGGCGCGGCGCGGAGCCGTTGCGCTGCGATTCTGCACCCACGAGCGGCTGCTGCACAGCGTGCTGCAAGGGGTGGGTATGGGGGAGTGCCGACGGTTTACGGCATGCCACTTTCAGCAGGCAGCACCTGGCGAGCCGCAGCGGCGTGGCGTGGCGTCAGCGGCGCCTGTGGTGCAGGGCAGGAAGGCAGTGCTTAACCCGCTGGAGCCACCGTGCCGCTCTCCGATCACTCCTTCTCACCTCTCCGTCTGCCAAGAAGCGCTCCAGGAACAGCAGGCGCGTGCTTGAAGAGGAGGGCAGCGTTCCGAGCAGCATTGCGAGCGGGATCGATCCAAACAGCACCAGAAGCGCTAGGTATGGCAGTGGCAGGCGTGCCGAGCCCCACAGCCTCGGCTTGTCCGCCGACATCCGCTCAGGGCGTCTGGCGTGCGCCACTCGCTCAAGAATTGATGACAGAAGCCAAATGAAGACACATGAGTCGATGCTGCAGGGCGGAGGAAGGCACACGCGGCTTGCATCAGCTGCCGCCAGCTGCTGGCGCTTTATTCGACGGGACGCCAGGGGTGCCAAGGACGCCAGCTGGGCATGACGGCAGCTGTAGCAGCAGGTGGGGTGGGGTGGGGTGGGCGGGGGGGGGGACAGGAGAACAGTGTACCATCACCCTGCCTTGAGGCCAGGTCGTCTTGATCCATGCGAATCAGACTGTCGGGCTGCCACCCGCCCATGTCATGGGCAGACCTCTACTGTCGCTGCATGTCCCGTCCGCCCGCCCAGCCCTGGCCCAGGCCGGCCCCTCCCTGACAGCTATGCAGCTGTCCTCTCCGCTGAGGGCATCCCATGCTTATCTCTTTCTTCACAAGAATGCGGATCGACCCAGGCAGGTGCAGGCGTGGGTCATGCAGGCCACTACAGCGGAGCAGCGCCCGCCAGGAACTGGCGGGCCAGCTGCACATTGTGACGCATCACTTCGTGCTTGACCCGCCAGGCAGCCGCATGGGCTGCCTGGTTGGTGTCGTCCTCAAAGGCGGCCAGCAGCGCGGCGGCATAGCTGCCCGGCGGCGGCAGCTCCTGCGTCCCGCCAGCGGCGCTGGCAAGCCCCGCCCTGCTCCTACTCCTGACGCTGCCAGTGCTGCTGCTGCTGCCTGTGCTCGTCTCCTTGCCGCTGCCTGCTGCTGCGAGCAAGCGGCGCAGCGCCTGCCCTGCGCCCATGCCAGAATCAGACTTCCTGCAGGCTCCCCGAAAGGCCTGCCACTGCTGCGCAGTGCGGGCGGCTGCCTCCCTGCCAACGGCAGCACCGGCAGCGGCAGGGTCCGGCGGGCCCGAGGTGCCTGGACGGCTGTAGTTGTATGCCGCTGCCGGCGAGAGGTAGGAGTACGCGGCAAGTACGCTGCAGAGAGGACACAGCGCTGAGAGGATACAAGTCGAGAGGCACACATGCCCCACAGCTGCACTGGCAGGCGCGCCGATGGCCCCGAGTACAATGCGCACAGCAGCCGATTCGCAGGCCCAGCATGGCAGCCCACCTGCCCTCGGCAAGCAGGGGTGCGCCGACTTGCAGGACGACAGCTGGCGTGCTGCTGGCTTTGTGAGTGATGTACGCGTCTGCACCGGGCAAAGCAGGCACAGCAGCGGGTGCGATGGGTGCGTGGTGGGTAGGATGGCCACTGGGTGCTGTGCCAGCAGGCATGCAGGCAGGCGCCATCGGGCACGGGCAGCAGGGAAGCCTGTCGCCCCCACCTGAGGGGAATGCAGCGAGCACGGCACGGCAGCTGGACAGAGTGGCATAGTAATCCTGCAGGGAGGAAAGGTTGCCAGCATGGACAACCGTCACTGTGTGGCTCCACCCCACCTAACCCCAAAGCACCCCATCCCACCCCCAACCCACGTCCCAATCTGCACCCACCGAGCGCCCCTTTGCAAATGGCGTGAATATGCGCATGCAGACCAAACAGCACGCATGTGGCAAGGCCAGGGAGCAGCGGGCAGCAGCCACACCAGAGTGCATGCTTCGAATCCGCACCCCGACTCACATCATATGGCAAGTCGGCTGCAACGCGCACATAGGGCTGCAGGGGCGGCGGCACGTCCAGCTCAGCGCCGGTGTCGCTGCCCACCAGCAGCAGGCTCTCGTTGCGCGCCCGCAGCTGGGCCAGCACCGCGGGGTGCGCGGCCGCCGCAAACACGCCGGCGTAGTCGCGCCGCCGGGGATCGATGCTGCCCTGCACAGAGTGCACAGTGGATATCGCTTGGTCGCATGGCGTCGGCAGGTGCAAAGCATGGCCCCCTGAGAGTGGCCTGCAAATCAACTGTTGGGCTGTGCATGCGGTTGCAAACGTGGCTGCCAGGCTGCCACCAGCCCCTGAGGCGTACTGACGCAGCAGGCATGCGAGGCTGCTCCAGCCCACCTGGATGCACAAGTGCCTTGCCCGCCCAGCAGGCACGTCCCTGCGGCTGCTGGCTGCGGCTGGCGCGCTGGGCGTCCACGGCACCAGCGGCGCCATCCAAGGCACCGCTGCCCGCTGCCGCGCTTGCGCTCCGTGCTCGTTGCCTCCGTCGCTGGCGCTGGCATTGCTGTGGGGCTCCCGGCGGCGCGCAGCCCAGGCCTCAAGCATGGCCGAGGTGAAAGTGGAGACGCATGGTGCCAGCGTCAGCAGGTGGATGCGCTGTAGCTGATTGGGCTGCTGCTGCTGCTGGGGCTGCTGTTGTGGCAGCGCCGGCTGCCACCCCACCAGCTGCTCGCCCAGCGTGTCAAGCAGCCAGGGGTGGGCTGCCGCTGTGCAGCCCGAGAGGAGGCGGTGCGGGTTGTGTGTGACGAGCTGCAGCTGCTGGTGTGGCGGCGGGCTGTGCTGCCGCCTCAGCAGCGCCGCCTGGGTGCCCGCAAACTCGGGCTCTGGAAAGGTCACCATGACAATCAAGTCGTACTGCAAGGGGTGGACATGTGGCGCATGGATGAGCAGCTGCAGGGCCAGCACAGCTGAGGGCAAGCTAGCAACGCAGGCCATGCAGGCTGCAAGCACGTGCTGCACCTGCACACGCGCATCCCTGCATGCCTCCTCACCTGCGCTGCCTCAGCGAGCATGTCTGTGCTGTTGCGGATTGCGCCCTGGTACCAGGGGCGCACAACTGCCTGCCAGCGGGGTGCGGGAGGATGGGGTGGGTTACGGACGGGGGATGGAAACTGTGCGGGCCGCACAGCACAGGCACAGGTTGCTGCAAGCACGTTTAAACAGGTTTCACACTGAAGCAGCCGATGTGCGCCCAATGCCATGAGCAAATGCAAGCCACATTCAGCCGCATCTGGCCAGTTCTGGAGCGCTCAGGGAGCGCAGTGAGCCAGGGGCGCCGCGGCAGCCCTCACCCGCACACTGTCGTGCGCCACATGCCGCAGATACATTGTCACCCCGCACCCAGCTTCCTGGAAAGCCCAGGCCATCCCAGCGGCAACGTCCGAGTGGAAGCGGACCTGCAGCAGTGGCCAGGTAGCAGCAAAACCTGCCACTTCAGTGAGCTGGCACGGCCAGGGGCTGCAGCACACAGCATTGTTACAGCGATATGTACGAATCCACTCTGGCCCGCAAGCGCCTACGCCGTTGTATATAGCGCAGCGCAGCAGCTTGTGCTGCACCGCTTCTGCCTGCAACGCCGGCACGCCCGCCGCCGCCGCTGCGCCCTCCTGCTGTGCCGCCGATCTGGGGAACAGGGCGTGCAGGGTCGGCGCCCTTATTATGTCGAGACCCAGACCAATGAGGCACAACAGCAGCCACGCGACCGCCAGCTGCACGGCCCAGCGGGCGGGCGGGCGAGGAGGGGTGGCGAACACCTCCCGCATTGGGTCGGGACCCACTCTATGCGATTTGCGGCATATTGTTCGCAAGTATGCGAGCAAACCGAACGACCGCGGGCTAGAGTGGCGAGTGCTGTGCATGAAATGGCGGCTGCGGCATTACAAGGAAGATACTGTCTGAGGGAGCATGGCTCACCCCATTCCACCTGAAGGCGACATGTCCTCCGAGAGAGAATGTGGCGATACAATCAGGTCAAGAAATGCAGAAAGATGGCAGCAGCAGAGGTCTGAAGAATCAACAGGCAAGCAGGCCGTCCCTGCGGGGGGACGGCGCCCTTGGATTAATTGACAGCAGCAGAGCATCTCCTGCGTGTTCTTCTGGCAGCGCATGCAGAAGATGCCACATGATCAGTGTCGAGGCAACGCCCACAAGGTGTTCTGGCAATGGTGGGCACCTACAGGAGCAGTTTTCAGCCAAGCAGTGCCATTGGATGTCAGCTGCATTGGGGCATTGAATTGGCTGGAGCCAGCTCCAGCATATGCAGCTGACATAAGGCTACAGGTGGGGTTCATGTTCTGCCTGCATACTGGCAAGTATTGTATGCCAGCGCATTAGATTACATGGGTATGCCGGGAATTGCTGGGTGTACCCTCCTGTCAAGGGTCACGGCAGCGATATGAAGGATGTGCAGTGCAGGTCGAGGTATTGAGGGTGAAAGGCAAGTTCTGTTTGGGAAAATTAATGCAATGCTGGGTAACCAAATGGTCAGTCCGTCCATCATGGAAGAAATTGGTGCGGTTGAAGAAGCAGATAAAAGTTGCAAAGGAGCAGCGGCTGCTGCAAGTGTGTAAGGGGCAAGGAGGCTCCCGCGTCACTGTGGGCTCAGGACGCCAGCAGCTGCTGTGCCACCCGCACATTGTGCTGCATCACCTGTTCCTTCGCCCGCCGGGCCGCCTCGTGAGCCTGGTTGGCGTCATCATCAAATGCTGCCAGCAGCGCGGCGGCATAGCTGCCAGGCGGCGGCGCGTCAGCCTCGCTGCCGCCTGTTTCCTCGTCGACGGCTGGCCGGCTGCTCAGAGCCCGGCTCTCGTTGGCATCAGCCTGGCCCTCCACCAGCAGGCGTCGCCCGTCTGCGGCCCTCTTGCACCGTATGCGCAGCGTGTGCCACTCCTGTCTCGACAGCGCGGCCACTTGGCTGCCGGCCTCGGCGCCCAGGGCAGCAGTATTGGGCACCGGGCCCGAGGCGGCAGGCCGGCTGTAGCTGTAGGCTGCTTCTGGCGATAGATAGGAGTAGCTGGCAAGCACGCTGCAGAGGGCCGGAAGCGGCACAAGGGTTGGCGCAAGTGCATGCAGGGCAGCGTGCCAGGTGGGCGGACATGGGCTGGCGTTCAGGGCTGTGCGTGCGCAGGCATGCCTGGGGCAGGGCAGGGCAGGCGGACGGGCATGCCCGCTCCACGGCAGTGCCCACCCACCCACCTGTCTTCTGTCAGCACGGGCGCGCCCACTTGCAGGGCTGCTGCCAGGGTGCTGCTCGCCTTCTTCACAATGTACACGTCTGCAGAGGGAGGGCACATGGGGTGGGGTGGGGGTGGGGTGTGTGTGTGGTGGTAGGGGTGTGTGGGGCAGAGAGGCTTGCGCGAGATGCAGCGCTTCTCGCGCGCTCTGGGGGAGCAAGCAGGCAGGGAGGGACTGAGCAGGCGTCACCGCAGGCAAAGGGGAGCGGCCCGCCTGGGGTGGCTGGGCTGCAGGGCCGGCAGGGCGGCGCACCTGTGCTGAAAGCCGTGAGGATTGCGCGGCAGCGGGACAGGGTCCGGTAGTAATCCTGCAAGTACGGCGGCAGGCAGGCAGCACGGCTTGAGAGGAGGGGGGCTGGCGCAACGGTCTGGCCTGGCGGGGAGCAGGAGCAATGGTGCAGTGCAGCCTGTTCGGGTGGCTCCCTGTGCAGCGCGCCCCCCCTTCCCCCCCCCCCCCCCCTCCCTTCCGCAGGCCTGAGCCAGTGGTCAAAGCAGCCATCTCAGGGCGCAGCATGCCAGAGCTGTGCAGCGCAACCGTGCAAGCTTGCCTTGAAGCGCAGGTCAGAGAGGATGCGCACGTGGGGCCGCAGGGGAGGCGGCACGCCCAGCTCGGCGCCTGTGTCGCTGCCCACCAGCAGCAGGCTCTCGTTGCGTGCCCGCAGCTGCGCCAGCACCGCGGGGTGCGCGGCGGCGGCAAAGGCGCCGGCGTAGTCGCGCCGCCGGGGATTGATACTGCCCTGCTCTCAAAGGCACCAAGAAAAGCAGGCAGAAACTCCAGTCGCTGGCGCAGTCAGGGCGCCGGGAACCAGCGCAGCCCCTCTTTCAAACTTCCAAGGCAGACCGTCGCTGCGCTGGGGAGGGTGCGGCACCAATGCAGGCCAGCTGGCAAGGCCGCTCCACACCCACAGCACTGGGTGCAGCGCAGCAGGGCGCAGGGGCGCACCCACCTGAATGCACAGGTGGCGCGGCTGCTGCCAGGCTGCCGCGTCGCCGCCCTGGCGCCCCGGCCGCGCGTCCCACGGCATCAGCGGCGCAATCCAGGGCACCTCTGCCCGCGGCTGCCAGCCTCTGCCGCTGGGCTGCCGGGCTGTCGCCCACGCCTCCAGCATCGCTGCCGTGAAGTCGGCCACGCATGGCGCGAGCGTTAGGAGCTGGATGTGTGGGGAGAGGATCGTCGCCGCTGCGCGCCGTCCCTCGCCCACGTCGGCTGCTGGCGCCGCTGCTCTCGCCGCCGCCTGTCCCTCGCCCCCAACAGCCGCCGCCGCCGCCGGCGCCCCAGCCGCCAGCTGTCCCTGGCTCTCGTCGGCTGGCCCCCAGCGCACCGCCCGCTCTGCCAGCAGGTCGAGCAGCCATTCCTGGGTGCCCACCGCGCAGCCGGTCAGCAGCTTGTCGGGGTTGTGGCTGACCAGCAGCAGCCGCTGCCGAGGCGGCGGGCGGTGCTGCCCCAGCAGCAGCGCCAGCTGTGTCGCAAAGCGGTGCTCCGGGAAGGTCACCATCACGATGGCATCATACTGCAGTCAGAGGAGAGGGAAGTGAGTCCTGGTGACCATCGCAATTGCGTCGTACTGCAGGCAGAGGGCAGAGACCCAAGTCAAGCCAGGTCGGCAAGGCAGCAGAGGGGCGAGGCGCAGGCGCGGAGTGGGGCCGGTGATGGCACGGCACGCAGCCAGGCACTCGGCACCCGCGTTTGGGGCCTCCGGGGCGCGGCGCGCGGGGCGCCGGCGCTCCCGATAAGCATTCACCTTACTGTAAGTCCTGGTGCAATTTTCGGTTACATCATAAAATCACCTTTTGGTGGTGATGCACATGCACCCACGCAGGCCCTCGCGCACCTGTGCGGCGTCCCGCACCAGCTGCTTGTGGCTGTGGTGCTGGCCTTGGAACCAGGGCTCCATCACGCGCTGCAGCCACCAAAGGGGGT
>KQ482038.1:211900-231135 GCA_001430745.1 Auxenochlorella pyrenoidosa
CGAGCCGGGGAAAAATGCACAAAGACGCAGTGCGTGGCGGAGCCTGCTGTGCTGGGCGGGTGCATCAGGGCCAGGCTCCGGCAGGGCGCACGGCCGCCACCAGGAACCAGCAAAGCAACGGCTGGAAGGAGTTGCCAAGCCAAGCCACACTTCCAAGGAGGGATGCAGGCGGGCCTTGCCTCGTAGTTGATGTCCAGGCCCACAAGCCTGTACCTTTCCAGCAGCGCGTGCAGGCTGTCAACGGCAGCAGCCACCCAAGCATCCAGGCTGACCCCGGGGGCGGGGCCCCAGGCAAAGCCAGCACCCGCCAGCGACAGCATGCCGCGCTGCAGGCCATGCAGCTGCCGCGCCGCGCTCTCCAGCTGCCAGGGGTCTGCAAGCCGGCAGGGCGGCAGGTTTCACGATGCTGGGCACGCATTTGGGGTGGCCAGCACTAAACCCGCCAAGCACGCGCATGCCGAAGGGCAGCCAGGCAGGGGCAGCTTTGAAGGGCTGGTCAGAGACACAGCAGCATGCAGCAGTGGCACCGCAACGAATCTAACCGTAGAACTCAAAGCGTCCATCATGGGCAGGGTCTCGAGCAAATGCAAAGATGAGGTGGAGCGGCACGGTGCCGCAGGCGCTGGCCTGCGGTGCCTCTGCCAGCGGCGGCAGGGGGCGGCCAAGCGGGCGAGCGCCGGCATAGGCGGCGATGAACATACCGGGCCCTTGGATCACTACCAGCGGCCCAAAGGCCTTGGTGAAGATGCACACAAGGACGTGTACCGGCTCAGCTGAGCTCAGCAAAGTCTGTTTGGACGGCACCGCTGGGAATGCCAGTCGAAATGGCAGTGGAGGGGGCAGATCATGCAGAGAAGGAAGAGAAACCAAGTAAACGCAACGGGAGGCTTACAGCCACTTTGGCCTCATGCGCAGGCGATGCAACAGTGCGCCATTTGCCATCATCGAGCTTGTGCAACGTACCGATCGCCGATTTTCAAAGCCCAAACATTGCCAGAAACCCTTTGCGGCCCTCAGCTGACACCCGCTCTGCCTCTGGAGGCTCAGCGCTAGCTGCACTGCAGTCATGGCGTGCTCGTGCAGCAGCACATGCGCGATCGCAGATCGCCGGCCGCTGTCGTCGCGGCCCGCCGGCAGCAGCGCTCGGCAACAGCGGCGAGTTGCTGTGCGTGCCGGCCTTGTGGAGACGCTGATCAAACCAGTGCTGCAAATCGGCGAGGTGCGGGGCCGTGGGTCAGGCGGTGCTGTGCACCCACCTGCCGCCGCCACTGCTGCCGCAACGTCCTCGTGTCGCCGCCTAGCCATGATCTGCCCTGACTCCCGCGCCTCGTACCATCCGCAGCGCTTGCCGCTCAAGGAGGGCATCGCCAGTTTCTACGACGAGTCGTCGCAGCTGTGGGAGTCTATGTGGGTGAGTTGATCCCAGGCAGGTTGCCGACCCAGCCGTCCCAATCTTTCGATCGCCCCGACGCGCGGTCCGACAGTAAACCGGTCGTTCCTGCACACACGTAGCACCTGTTGAATGTCAGGCAGTCCTGTACGGCGGGCCTCCCAGGGCTGCGCAGCGACTGTGTGGTGTACTCCTCCCACGAGCACCCGCCGCCGTGAGACCGGTCAACCGACCTGGTCAACCACCACCGCAGGGCGACCACATGCACCACGGCTACTACCCCAAGGGCGGCGCCCCCAAGAGCAACCAGCAGGCGCAGATAGACATGATTGAGGAGACGCTGAAGTGGGCGGGGGTGACGGGCGCCAAGAAGGTGGGGGGATGCCCCGGGCCGCCCGCTGCGCTGCTCCCCTGTGCTGCACGTGTGGGGTGTGAGCAGGGCCGCGCTGGAGGGAGCATATCAGCGCCACATAGAGCTGAGTGCGCCCAGCCACGGTGCCGCACACGCCCAGGCGGTGGCCCCGCCCTCCCTATGCTCCCCTCCCCCTGCCAGATGGTCGACGTGGGCTGCGGCATCGGCGGCAGCAGCCGGCACATCTCCCGCAAGTTTGGCTGCGAGGCGCGCGGCATCACGCTGAGCCCCTTCCAGGCAGGTCCCCGCCCGCACAGGCCCTCCATTCCTGCGGGAGAGCCACACTCACTTGCTGTCCCCATCCCCGCCACGCGACACAGCGCTGCATGGTCACGTTCAACCCTTGCCAATCCCAGGAAGCAACCTGACAGTGCCGGGGTGTGCGTGGTGTCGGGTGGGAGGCGGGGGCCACTGCTTGATGCTGTAGCCAGCCGCGCCAGCACCCACACCGAGCTAGCACGCCACCGCCTTGTCGTGCTTCCCTGCAGGCAGCGCGTGCCAACGAGCTGGCAGCGGCGCAGGGGCTGGGAGACAAGCTGCAATTCCAGGTGGCAGGTGCGCCCTCAGCTGCCGTTGATCAACCGGCAGCCGCAGCTTGCCACTTCAGCGTGCCCCCTCTGGCTGCCGCGCTGCCGAGCTTGCCGCGGCGCGCGAGGCTGCACGCCCGCAACTGTGCAGGGGCGCAGGCGCCAGCAAGTGCAGCGTGCCCAGGTGCCCTCACTCGCCCTGCCCTGGTGGCAAAACGTCAAGAGGTGTCAATCTCAACGTCTGGCTCCCTCCCGCCCCTGCTCTGCAGACGCGCTGCAGCAGCCCTTTGCCGATGGCGAGTTCGACCTCGTTTGGAGCATGGAGAGTGGGGAGCACATGCCAGGTAGGCGTCGGGCGTGCCTGCGCATGCACCGCACCGCCGCATGGACTCCCGGTGGCCGCCGGGCCCGCTGTCCATTCCACGATGCTGGAGGCGTGGGCCAGCCGCCCTTCATGCATGGGCGCCCGTCCTCCTGAGCTCTGCCCCAGCTTCCAAAGCTCATCCACTATGCCCCCGCCTGCCTTTGCCCCACCCCGCTCCCGTCGCTCTTGCTAGTTTCCATCTCTGCTGCCCGTCCACTGGCCCCAGCCCCCACCACTCCCCCCTTACCCCACCCCAATCAACACCACCCACCCACCCACCCACCCACCATGCATGCAGACAAGCAGCAGTTTGTGCGTGAGCTGGCGCGGGTGTGCGCCCCCGGCGGCCGCATCATCATCGTGACGTGGTGCCACCGGTGAGGCCGGGCCGCTGCCCTCCTCCTTCCCCCTGCTCGGTGCTGGTTCCCTTCTTCCCTGCGTGCATGCTGCTGCGCCCATGGCAAGCGTGACGACTCACTCACCCACAATCACACGCCCCACCCACATACGCACATACACACATCCCCCCCCCACCCCCTCCCACCCCCCCACCCCTCCGCGGGGACACACACACGCACACCCCACCGCCACCCCCCACCCCCATCCTACCCCCGGTTCCGGTTCCCACCCCCGGCGCAGCGTGCTTGCGCCCGGGGAGGCGGCGCTGGCCCCCGAGGAGCAGTCGCTGCTGGACCGCATCTGCGAGGCCTACTACCTCCCCGCCTGGTGCTCCATAGCCGACTACGAGCGGCTGGCCAGGGAGCAGGGCCTGACGGGTGAGGGGCCGCATTGCTGGGGGGCAGTGCGCCTGGTGGATGGAGGGCAGGGCCCGTCTGCCGCCCGCCCGCCGCCTCCACACCCCATCCCCTCACGCCCACCCCCCCCGCTTATCCCCACCCACCCCACCCCCACCTCTGCACACACCCCTGCGCAGACATCAAGACAGCCGACTGGTCGGAGGAGGTGGCCCCCTTCTGGGGGGAGGTGATCAAGAGCGCCTTCACTGCAGAGGGCATCAGCGGGCTGCTCAAGGCGGGGTGGACCACCATCAAGGGAGCGCTGGTGAGAATCCCTGCTGGCCGGCTGCTGTCATTCTGTTTTCTTTGTTGTAAATTTTTGATGTTACCAGCTGCTGTTTTTGTACACGCGACTGAGGCCCTGCTGGCCAGCTGCTGCTGCTGGCTGCTGGAGGTGTGCTGCTGCTGCTGCTGCTGCTGAACAGACCCTGGGGGTTGCTGCGGGGTGGACCACCATCAACGGGGCGCTGGTGAGGCCGGGCAGCTGCCGGGCAGCTGCTGCCAAGGCCGGCCGCCGCTGGGAGCTGCCGCGCGGTACTCGCTCCGCTCCCCGCCTGCCCTGCGCCTGCCCGCTCCGCCCCGACAAACTTACTCGGTTTCCCCCCTGCCCTGCCCTGCTCTGGCCTGCTCCACCGAACGATCCCTTCCGCCCTGCCCTGTGCCCGCAGGTGATGCCTCTGATGGCGGAGGGCTTCCGCATGGGGCTGGTCAAGTTTGTGCTCCTCACCGCCCGCAAGCCTGAGTGAGGGGGCGCTCCTCACCGCCCGCAAGTTCGAGCGAGGGGGCGCCAGTAGCGGACGACAGGCAGCGGGCCGGCGGAGCAGGAGCCAGCTCATGCGTGCCGGCAGGGAGAGTTGTGAGCCGCGCTGGGACCGGCGCAGGCGCGGCAAGTCGGGCGTCGGCTGTTTCCCCTGCCGGCCGCAGCTGGGCAGCCCATGCAGCATCGCCCATCCTTGCCAGCCTCTGTGGCGTGTGTCTCGACCGCTGCCGCTGCTGCCGCGGCGGCTTCTCTTTTGCTGAGCCCACTGTGCTGCTGCACCTGTCCACGCTCTTCACCCTGCCAACACCATCGATTGATTCACTCACATGCGGCACTTCCTTCGCGGTCAGCCCCAGCATTTCATCCCACTCCTCTCTGGTTCCTTCACGAGGGCCATCCCTGTAATGGCGGCCTGTTCTGAACCAGCAGCAGACAGGGTCACGCGGGATCATAATCCCACACCTGTTCATGCCAGCGTTGTGGCCTCCTGTGCACCTGTTCAGTCCTCCCGCCTTCCAGGTCAGACGTTGCAACAACAAGCTTGCAGCATGTGTGACTCAGGGGAGCATGGGCGCACGGGAGGAATGCAACGTGGTGGATCAAATGGCTGCCGCCAAGGCAAGTGCTGCGCTGTCCCCAGACATTTCAGGCAAGCAGGCAAGCGCTGCATGGCACAACTGTGGTTCACGAAGTGCCCAATGGGCACGTTAGCGTTGGCAGCCGGCTCAGGAGCTGGCCAGCGCCACCACCGTGGCCGCCAGCCAGCACAGCGCTGTCAGCACGAACCAGGCCAGGCCCTGCTGGCATGCCAGGTCGCCGCGCAGGAAGACATTCTTGAGCAGGCTGCCCGCCAGCCTGTCACTCCAGCTGGCGGGGGCGCCCACGTGCTGCTGCTGGCGGCACGCAATGGCGTATGTGGGCAGCAGCCAGCCCAGCCAGAGGAGCAGGAAGTTGAGGGCTGCGGCGCAGCGGCAGGCCCGGCTGCAGGCCGGGTGGCCGGGCGGCAGCATTCCCACAGAGCTCGCCTCCAGAATGGTGTGGAACGCATCGATCCGCCCCTCCATGCAGCTGCTGCTGAGCAGCTGCACCAGCGGCAGTAGGGGGTGAGGGTGGGTGGTTTGGGGAGGAGCGGAGGGCGGGCAAGGCAGAGCGCACGATATGCGCCATGTCACGCTATGTGCCACCTAGCAGGAGAGAAGGTCGGGAGGCACTTGCAGTCGATTGATCACGCTGCCGCCTGGCTGCCGCCCATGCAACCATGAGAGCAGGCGTGAGATCCCACATCAGAGCGACATGGCAGTGTTCGGTCTGTGTCGCAAGGTCCGTTGCCGTTCGACACACATTTAGCCCAAACAAGCAAGTCTCCGCCCTCCCCTTGCCTGCAAGCAGCAGGCAAACTCTGCGAATCCCATGCTCAGGCCGGTGGCAACGCTGGCTGTCTGCACCAGCAGGTGGGGCAGGAGCTCCAGGGGCAGTGCAACGCCCAGGAAGAGCAGTCCAAACGATCCAGCGCCTTCAAGAGGGGGGACCGCAGCATGGCCAGCGGTGAGGTCAGCTGCCAGCTGAGCGTGCGAAGCGCTCTCTCCGGCTCGCAAGCGTCTGCGACTGATGTGCCGCAGCATGCGCGCCGGCAGCGCGAGCTACCCTTGACGCTGGCGCTGCTGGTTTGGTTGCAAAAATGCATCGCTCACCCATCAACACGTGGACGGCATCCCTGGCAAACGGGGCGGGCGCAGCAGAGAAGAAGTGGCATGCGCTGTGCTTGCCAAACAGCGGAAAGGCCAGCAGCCGCAGCGCCACCACTGCGGCTGTGCGCCAGCGCCGCCAAAGCGCTTCGTGGCAGGTAAGCAGCAGCCCTGCCGCCAGGCAGGCTGCAAAGAGCTCCAGTGTGCCCTGGCTGCCTGCGGTCGAGGCTGCGCCGCCGCCAAGCCCGCCCAGCACGCTGCTGCCTTCTGTGCCACTCTCGGTCTGCCCTGCCACGCCCATTCTCCTCCACCAAGTCGACAGAACGGCTACGAGCGTCCAAGCGAGAGCCACTCGGTCCCAGGTTGTCATTGGGGCGGGTGCAGTAACCAAGGCAACGTGTAATGGAGCTGCAGTGGGCAGCAGCTCCTGACCGTCAAGGGCATCCTATGTGGCACCCGCACTTGCCCGGCAGCTTCAGCCTCAGGGCATTGCTCCAAGTACAGTTGGTCTCCTCTGTGCTTACCCCGGCTACGCATGCTGCCCTTCTGGATGCTAGAGCTGAGCTGTCAAGTGGCCTGAAAGTGCAAACTGTAGAATTTGACATCAGCAGCATGAGCAACTGGGGACGAGAGAGCAGCGCGCGCGCTCGGGCGCTAATCACCAAAGCTTCCAGGGGCATCTGTCAAGTCAACACAGTAGCGGCATCCTGATGGGGCGCTGCCTGACAGCCGATAGGCATTTTGGCGCAACACACACCAGCCCGGCACGTCAGAGCCTACCTGCAATCCCCTGCTGTTAAGGAGGCGAGGGTGCTCGCCTAGGCTGCGCACCGTCCTTGCTGCGCGGCCCACCTCATGCCCTGGCCGTAGCTGCGGCTGTGGGCGCCAGCCAGCAGAGCAGAGTCAGCGCGCACCACGCTGCGGCCTCCAGGCCTGCGGGGCCGCCCCTCAGAAACAGGGTGCTCAGCACCCAGCTGGCCAGCAGGTCACTGAGGGAGGCCTGCCCCAGCGGCAGCTCAAGCTCGGCTTCAGAGGCAGGCTGTTGGCCAAGCGCGGGCTGCCAGGCGCCCGCCCCGCCCGCTGTGCATGGCCTGCGTGCTGCGCCGCTGCTCGCCGCTGCTGGCCACGGGCTGCCAGGTAGACGGGGAGCAGCCAGCCCAGCGACAGGCGCAGGAAGTGGAGGGCAGCGGAGCAGCGACACTCCCGGCTGCAGGCCGGGTGGCCGGGCGGCAACATTCCCAGGGAGGCAGACTCAAAGAGCCGGTGAAAAGAGCTTATCCGGAGCTGCATGACGGCGCTGCTGAGCAGCTGCGGGGTGGCAAGGGAGGGCATATCTGTCCCAGCTCAAGAGGGAGGGGCTGCCTCAAGGCTCGCGGTGGCGCAAGGAGATGAGCAGGCACCCGCAGCACGGGCCACATCTTGACCCGAACTCACCAGCAGGGAGCAGGCCTGCCTGCTGAGGGCGGGCGCCATTGCAAAGGCAAGGCAGGCCGTCTGCACCAGCAGGTGTGGCAGGAAGTCAAGCGGCAGTCCGATGCTGATGACGAACAGGCGGAAGGCTGCGCTGCCTGCAGGTACACAGCAGGCAGAGAGGCAGCGGGGGCAGGTGACCTAGCGGTTACGAGTAGGTGCAGCCGCCTGCTGGCACAGCACCCACAACCAGAGCATGTCGTGCAGTTCACAGGGAAAGGCTCCCCTCCGACCCACTCACCCAGCAGCACGCGGAGTGCATCGGGCAGCGGGGCAGCAGGCGGCGGCAGGAAGAGCCGGTGCGCAGCCGGCCTGTCGACCGGCGCAAACAGCATCAGGCGCAGCGCGACCACTGCCGGCATGCGGCAGCGCTGCCACAGGCGCTCAAAGCAGGAGAGCACCAGGGCAACCGCCACCAGAGGGACAAAGAGGTCGAGGGATATGTCCAGAGTGCCTGACACGGCGCTGCCGCCGGCGTGCTGCGGCGGCACCTCTACCGCAAGCTGCACCCACTTCCAGCGGGTCACTGCTATGGCAGCGAGCAGCGTTGCCAGCATGGTGCGGTCGTGCAAAGGCATGGGAAGGGCAGCGCCGCTGGGTGGCACTTGAGGGCAGGAGTAGGCCTGCAGGGGCCGCAGGCCTGCAAGCTTAAGCAGGCCAGACTGACGCCTGCCGCTGCGTTCACCCTCCCCCTTGTGTGGGCCACCCAGCAGTAAACAAGAGGGCCCAATGTTCAGGAGGCATTGGGGCTGCCTTCCTGCTAGGTTCCCAGCTGGCTTTGGCCTGGCTTTGCCTGTTTCTTCTGTATTGATATCAACACACATGTGGGCCCCCCCGGGGGCAGCTCATCACCTGACAAACAAGGCAGGAAGCTCACGCAAAGACATGCAAGCAAGCACCAACGAGCATCCTGTGCCGTCGAGCTGCCTGCGGGCATGCACGCCGTCAGCTGGCGGCGACGCTCGCACCCAACCAGGCAGGCACGCCCGCCGCCGCCGCGGCCAGCAGCAGGTGCCACAAGATCAGGCACAGCATAGGCAGCTGGAAGAGGGCGGACAGCCACTGGTAGCCAACCGCCGTGCTCACGGCCCAGCCCTTGTCGGCTTCGTGCAGCTGCTGGGCGTGCTGCGCCGCGAAGCGCGCACGCGCCTGGCCCTCGACCAGCGCCGCCGCCCACACCGGCAGCGCCCAGCCCAAGGCCAGCTGCGGGCGGGGCAGCAGAGATCGGGGAAGCATGCAGGGACAGGCACCGGTCATTCGGCGCAGCTTTCACAGGCGGTCAGCGGCAGGCTGGCAGGCGGCAGTGGACGTGCCGTGTAGCCCGCCCCTCATGACCACAGACCGAGCCAACCATAGGCCCTGGCCGGCCGGCCCAGAAAGCAAGCGCAAGCAGGCATGGGCAGCCGGTTTACCTGCGCCCAGGTGAGCAGCAGGCGGCAGGCATCCAGGGAGTCCGGGACAATCAGCCAGGCAGGGCCGCCGGGCTCGCTTCCGCCACTTGCTGCCGAGGCACCAGCGGCGGCAGCACCGCCGCCGGTAGCACTGCTTTTGCAGGCGCTGCCGGCCGGAAGCCCCTCTGCTGCAGTGCTGCCGCGCTGCTGCTCAAAACCAGGGGGCGCCTCCCAGGGCAGCGGCAGGGCGTGGCAGTTGGTCAGGAAGTCTGCGAGGCGGCGCATGCCACGCTGCGGCGCCCCGTCGGGCGCAGCGCACACGTCGCACCAGGCGGTCTGCGCCGCCGCGAGCGCCACCGTGGCCGCCTGGGACAGGGCGGTGTGCTGCCAGCGGCTGTAGCGGAATGCTAAGCCTGAGTGCATCAGCGCAAAGAGCTTGCTCTGCAACAGGGACGGGGGAGGGGGCAGCCATGCTCGCTGGCTGGGAAGCGCGAAGAAATTTCTCTGCACGCGGCACGAGAGGGCGAGGCCATGCTGGCTAGCTAGGTGCGGCAAGGCGAGGGGCATCAGACCACAACGCAGGGGGGCCAGGACGCTCTGTGCCGCATGCACCAAACTATGAGGGGATCGCGAGGCCGGCAGCACCCACAGACGCTGCCAGGCTGGGACCTGATGGCAACAGGCGAGTGCACACCGTGCGGCCTCATGGAATGCCCCCCTGGCAATCACAGCAGAGCAGGCCGACAGAGGGGCAGGGCAGCCGGCTCGGGGCCAGCACACCAACCTGTCGGCCCACCTCGGACACCAGAGCCGTGAACAGGCCGACCGCGCCGCCGGCGTCGGCGGCACCCGCCGCCGCTGCCCCCACCGCGCTGCCTGCATCGGGGCAGGCATCGGCAAGGCTGGCCCCCTTGTGGCTGCTGCTGACGCTGCAGGTGCTGCCGGTTCCGCTGCGAAGCCAGGGGGGCACCGCTGGCGAGGTGGCGGGCGTAGCGCCGGCGCCCCCGCGTGCGTCGCCGTCGGCTGCGTCCGTGCCGTGCCTGCCGGCCTCCCAGCAGAGCAGGGCAAACAGCATGGTCTTGTAGACGGTCAGGCAGCGGCCGCGGCTGCGGCAGGCCTGCCAGCCCTGCCCCTCTAGCATGGGCAGCAGGCTGCAGACCAGCAGCAGGGCCGACTGCGAGGCAGGGGGTGGATGGAACGGCAGCTGGCATTATGCATAATCTTGCACTCAAACATGTAGCTTGGGTGCCAAGGGAGGGCGGGGGCGGCAATCGAGGGGGGCCAAGGTATGGGTGGCGCAGTCACGGGCGGTCAAACCTTGACCAGGGTGCGCAGGTCGCGGGCCAGCGCAAAGCTGATCAGCTGGGTGAGCCAGAGGCAGCAGGACAGGGCCGCCACGCCCAGGTCGCTGCACAGAGAGGGGGAGGCGGAATCCAGAGGGGTGGGCTGAGGAACAAAGGGGAGAGCATTTTCGGATCCAGTTCTCGGTTCCTCCCATTGCGAGTGCAGGCCTTGAAAGGCCATGTCGGGCAACCACAGGCCAGTTTTGGATGAGCAAGGGCGGTCAGGCAGAGATATCACTATGCGCCCCTCTTGACGGCGGCATCAGAAGTTGGCGCCAGCAGTTGCGGAGGTGTCAATAGCCGTGGCAGCAGCAATCTCGCCTTCTCGTGAGGGCCTCGGCCCTGGCTGCCTGAAAAGTCTCCTCCAAGGGCGGCCTGAAGCGCATAACGGAAGGGTCGGCTGCAGGAGCAGCCGGGAAGGTTCCTGAAAAGTCCAAGGTTGAGGCTTAAAGACAGAGGGCAGCAAGGGCCGCATCGGCAGCCTTGGTGCAGCATCAATGCGGCAAGCGCCAGGGAAATTGGAAAGCGGTGGCTTCTGCTCCCCGCCTGCTCTCTCGCTGCGCGCCCTTGAGCTCTGTGTCCTGCAACGCGAGGAGCGCATGTATGATTCTTGCAATAATAAGCATATAGAAATACAAGTTTAACGAGTTAACGAGTGATCAGGACAGGCAGAGCAAGTGGGGCAAACGGTGCACATGGGGGCAACAGTTCTGTCAACGCTGCAACGCAAGCACCTTCAGTCCCATGCCTGGCGCGAGGCGCGCCGCCTGGCTGCAGCGCTGCGTGCCGCAGGGTTGGGCCGCAGGATGAGGTGGGACAGGGGCAGGTTGGTGAGCGGGGAGCATGGCTGCACGCCCGCTGCGTCTTGCCGCCGGATCCAGGCTGCAGGGAGGTGAGGGGGCACGCCCTGCAGCTCAGCCCTGGCGGGCCCCAGAAACCCTGCATGGATGCCTACGTACATTCCAGGCTCCTGTACCCGCAGTGCACACCCAGAAGGCTCGCGACTTGTAGCACTGGGCAGCAGGCTGCTGCGCTGTGCTGGCGAGCCCCCTTAGCGTCTCCACAGCCCACCCACTGCTGCTCACCCTCTATGGCGGCCCGCTCGTATGTGTGGCCATCAGCCGCCGTGACCGGGTCCCGCATCGGCTCCAGAGTGATGGGGCAGCAGACCTCCTGCCCGGCGCCATGGCCGCCTGCTGCTGCACTGACAGCGTCCGGGGCCCCCCGCGCTAGCGAGCGCCCTGCCGCTGCTGCCGCGGCAGCGGGCGACGGCTTTGCGGCGGGCTGGGCTGCCCCGCGGGCGGCAGAGGGCGGGGTGGGTGGCGCTGCAGCAGCCTGAGGTGAGCTTGTCGCAGCTGCAGACGCAGGTCCCGTAGCACCTGGGGGCACGGCAGGCGGCCCTTCATCCCCTGATGTTCCTGCTGCCGCTGCCGCTGCAACGGCGGCGCCAGTTGCTGCTGCTGCCACCGCCTGTGTTGCCTCTGACATGGCAGGTTGGGAAGCCATGCTGGGTGGGGCCAGCGTTGCATCGCGCGCTTCTTCCACAAAACGGGCTGCTGGTGTGGTGATGCTCTCAACTGCGCTGTCTGCTGCTGCTGCGCCGGCAGGCTGGGCAGCAGCTGCAGCAGGCAAGGCTGCGGTGAACGCCGCATCTCGGCCGGCTGTTGCTGCGACCCCCGCCCCCGCAGTATGAGGCGTGGCGGCAACGCCGGCCGACGCTGCCGCGGCAGGCGATTGTGCTGCGGCACCGGCTGGCGCAGTGCTCCCTGCCCTCAGATGGGCCCCCGCCAGATGGGGCTCTGCCGGCGAATCGGTGCCTGGCTGCGGCCTCGTCTCGGCGGGGAGAAGGGTGGCCAGGAATGCAAGCGGATCAACAGGTGCTGCACGCGAGCTGGGCGCACCCGCCACGGGCGGGGGGGAGGCTGGCAGCGGGGCGGGTGCCGCGGGCGTCGCCCCGACATGCCCCGCCCCGGCGGGCGCTCCGGCTGCGGGCGGCTGCCGTGCAGGAGATGTGCTCGCGGCGGCTGAGCTGGCGGCAGCTGCGAGGAAGGCTGGGAAGAAAGACTCTGGGGGCTGGTCTGCGGCAGCATGGGTGCTTGGCGCTGGTTCTGCCCCCGCCATGGTGACGCTGGACACCGACGCTGCTGGTGGCAGCGGCAGCGCGGGCGCCGGCGAGGGAAGCAGCTGCCGCGGCTGGGTCGGCAGCAGCCCGGCAGCAGCCGCCGCCGCTGCTGGCTGGGCTTGCGCTAGGCTGCCGGCGGCTGAGGTGCTTGCCAGAGTCAGCTGCTGCAGCACTGCGTGCACCTCAACCATGCTTACCTCCCGAGCATGTGTCCCTCCATCGCCGCCGCTACTGCTTCCGCCCGCATCTGTGGCAGCGGCGCTTGTTGCAGCAGCTGTCAGAGTGCCAGCCCCAGCGGCGGGTGCTGGCGGGGGCGGAGATCCTGCAGCAGCCTGCAGCTGGGTCTGCTGTGGCTGTACCTGTCCCTGTACTGCAGCAGCCCCCGCCGAGGTCTGCCCTGGCGCCCGTTTCTTTGCACCCGGCACTAGCGGCAGGGGCGCCGGCTGAGGTGGCCTGGCCGTCGATGCGCTGACGACGCTGGCAGGCTCCTCCTGCTCCGCCGCATGCTCCCCTTCGCCACCATCATGCTGCGCCGTTGCCCCGAGCGTCACGGTCAGCCCCCGAGCTTTGCTCCGGGGGACGCTGATGACTCGCGAGGGGCTCGCTGCCGCGCCTTCCGCCTGCTGCGCCTGCTGCGCGCTCGCCGCGGAAGAGGAGGAGGCAGCCGCCGGGTGCCCCTTCTCCTTCTGCTGCTTCTCCTTCTGCTTCTCCTTCTGCTGCGTCTGCTTCTCCAAATCCTTCTCCTGCTGCTTCTCTTTCTGCTGCTGCTGCTTCTCTGTCTGCTGCTGCTGGTGCCCCTTCTGCTGCTGCCCCTTCCGCTGCTCCTGTTGCTGCTGGCTGGACAAGGCGTGCGCAGCGGGTGCTGAGCCTGCCTGTCCCCCCCGCGGCACCACCAGCGGTTTGACAGGCTTCTTGGCACGTGCGGCTGCGAGGGGGGCCAGCTTGCTTGTTTGGGCTTAGAGTCTGTCTAACCGCAACATAGCTTGCAACACAGACCCGGCAAGCTGGCCGTGTTGGCAAAGCAGAGTCCACCCGGCACTGCTGAGCAGGATGTCGGAGGGGTTGGGCATGGCATGTGGTGGCAGGCAGGCAGGCAGGCAGGCAGGCAGGCAGGCAGGCAGGCAGGCAGGCAGGCAGGCAGGCAGGCAGGCAGGCGGGCTGCGACGCGAGGAGCAGGCGGGGCTTGCCTGCTGCGGCTGCTGCCTCCTGCTCCAGGCGACCCAGCAGCTGCGCGGCGTCGGCATGTCCCTGCGCCGCCGCCATTTGCCGAGGGGTGCACCCGCGAGAGTCCCTGGCCAGCACGTCTGCCCCCGCCTTCACCAGCAGCTGGATGGCCGGTTGGACGCCGCCGTCTGCCGCCCAGTGCAGGACGCTGCTGCCCCCGGTGTCGACCGCCGCCACGTCAGCACCCGCCTCGAGCAGCGCCTGCATCGCCGGCAGGTGCCCGCTGCTGGCCGCCCAGTGCAACGCGGTAGCGCCCACGGAATCCACAGCATGGACATCAGCCCCGGCCTCCAGAGCCACCCTCAAGCCAAACAGGTTGCCCGAGTGGACTGCCCTGAAGAGCGGTTCGTCCGCGTGGCCCACAACAGGGGCTGCCGCCGCAGCAGCAGCCTGCGCCACCAGCGCGGCATAGTGCTGCTGCTGCCGCTGCAGGTAGCCGGCTGCCTGGTGTGCGTGCAGCTGGCGCAGGTAGGCGGCCTGCTGCTGCGCTGCAGGAAACGGAACATAATGCACCTGCGCCTGCGCCGCGTCGGTGCCTGACAGCAGCGCCCCGGCAGCCAGGCCTGCCGGGTACCAGGGCGCGCCCGGCAGCATTCAGCAGCTCTGCAAGCGGCTGCAGTTGTGCGCGAGCGAGGGGCAGGGATGGGAGGGTGGGTTGGGCACTCGTGAGCGCGAGAGGGATCGGGCGGCAGGGCGGCGGCGGTGGCGACAGTGCCAGGAACACAGCTGCGATTGCGGAGAACAAGCATCACCGCGACCTGGGGCTCATCAGGGGGAGCGTACAGCGGGACAGGGCCTCCGCTCGGTAGCCTACTGACGAGGTGTGCGAGCAGGCAGGAGGGTTGTACAAATATTGCACTCATTGCGCGCACACCTGGAAAATTACGGGTCTTCAAACCGCAGCACTCTCCCTTTCCCTGGGGCAAGTTGCCGCCCCCGTCTTCTGGGCAAAACCGTGAATCCCGGCGCCCCTGTAGTGATTGAACAGCCAATACTTTAATCAGCACTCTATATTGCCTACTTGCCGCCGCGCCTGCTGGTGCCAGCAGGAGAGTGCTGCAGCGGGCGCCGCAGCATGTGCCCGCGCTCTCGTTCACCCCCGGGATAAAGTCTGCCCCCTTCACAGCCGCATGATATACAAAGTACCTCATTGTCTGCAGACACACGTGAGTTGCACTGCAGTAGAAATGCTGGAGAGAAGCAGACAATCAGCTGCAGTGCTGCTGTAGCTTCCGCGACGTTGACAGCGCAGTGCGCTCAGCCGCCAGCTGTGCCCATGCAGCCAGGATGCGTCACACCGCCAGCGGCAATCCCAGCATCTGCGGCAACAGTGCAAAAGATACAGCGGCTGTTGCTGGCGGCTGGAAGCTGTCATGCAGGCCCCGGCAGCATGGGTGCGGTGCGGGACAGCAAGCTTCAGCCTGCAGGCCGCTGCCAGGATTCCCAACACAAGCGTGCTGCAGCTGCCCCGTCAATTGTTCACCACTCCTCTGCCTCTCCCTGATGGCCACCAGCTATCTTGCAGGGTGCGCCCCACCACCAGGTGTTGGCGCAGGTTGCGGCAGCTTCAGGCAGAGTGTCAGCGCGACATGCCCCCTCTGCACAGTCGCACAGCAGGCCCGCGTTGGCTGATAACGCCAGGCCGGAGCACAGCTGCCCCAACACAACCGGAGGAGCTTGGGCTGGGGTTGGGATAAAGGGTGGCGTAGTAGGTGGGTAGGCAGTAGCGAGTTGCCAGCCTTAAAGCCAGCCAGCAGGCAGCAAGTCGTCTTCACGCCCTGCGCACAGAGGCTGAGGGAGGGCTCCGCAGAGGGCACGGGGCAGAAGTGAGGCGCGGTACGGCGCTTCTGCCACCCAGGCTTCAGTACTGCCATCCAGTCGTCAATCCTGCCAACAACTAGATAGGAGGCTGGCGATGAAGCGCTCCCTGAACTCTCGGACGTGCTGTCCGGGATAGAGCTGTTGCATACGCGGGCACTCGATGTGGGCAACCTGGGGGCAGGCTAGTTTCCCAGACCATCTGAGTCAATCCCAGCAGGCCTGACCAGGCAAAGACCTGCAGCCCCAGCACCGTTGGAGCAGGAATGGCAGCACCTGTACACCGGCCAGCAGCCAGCGGGACTGCCCGCATCGCTTGCGAGAAGCCAAGCAGCAGCCTGCTGCAACCTCCATTGCAGGCTGCAGCAGGCCGTGATGCTGCCGTGCAGGCCTCCATTGAGCTAAAGGGAAAGGCCTGTCTGCAGATGCTGGCAGTGGGCAGCAGGGTGGGGACGCTCCAAGGTTCGATGCTGGAAGCTGGGCAGGCACTCTTGAGCTGAGCTCGATTGATCAGCCATAAAAGCGCCTCAACGGTACGCCTCTACTAGCAGCGACGTTATGGCTAAGCTGGTCTGTTGTGGGATGCCTCGTCAGCAGTCCGCGCGGCTTGGCCAGGCCGACTAGTCTCATAGGGGGCAAGATGCCCATCATCCAAAAGACCGCTGCCCCACGCCATGCCTTCCCTGGATCGTTTCGTGCTGCTCGTCCTGCTCTTCGCAGTGGCAGCCGCCTGGAGGAAGCTGGGATTGAATGAAGCCGCTTCCGAAAGCGCTTCTGCTCTTACCAGCACCAGCAGCAGCACAGAGCGGCAGCACCTGTCAGTGTTTGCCGCCAGCATCGCTGCGGCGCTCCTTGCCTCGCTCTCGCCGTGGTGGCGCCGCTGGCGCACGCCGGCCCTGTTCACTGTCCGCCTGCTGGCTTGCACCCTGGCATTCCCAGCAAGTGCGGACCGCATCCTGAATGCTGCGCCATCAACGTTTCTGGCGGATGGTTTGCGGACTCTGTTTGGTGAGCGGCCCTGCGTCGGGATCAATGCATTCTCAACAATCCATTTGAGCGCCGCCAGTGGTGGTCAGATGCAACAGCGGCAGCTGATAGGGATGTTCCATCGTGCCTTGCATCACAGCCACACGCAAGCAGGTCTCGCAACAAAGTTGCGCCATGCTGCTTCTGCTGGTTGGTAGGAACGTGAAGTATGGGATATGTTTGGAATCTTTTTTTCAAATCACCCAGATCTTCGTCGTATTTTAACTGACATCAGAAATCGTTTGCTCCCCCGGGTCGTGGTCGCAGGCACCGGCGCCGTGCGCCTGCTCTTCTTGAGCGCAAGCCTGCCTCTGGAGCTGCTGCCGCACCTGCTGGTGCAGACTGCCTGCCTAGCAGCCGCCATGGCACCCGGCGCCACCGCACACGCCTGTTCCCAGCCGGCAAGTGCAGAACCCTGCTCTAGGGATGCACCCACGCTGTGCCTGCTCGACTCCCACAGCGCAAGCGCCCAGTCTCGGCTGCAATCCCCCGACTTCTGTGCCTCGTCTGCCTTCCCTCCCTGATCTGCTGCAGATGCTGCGCAGCCATCTGGCGAGCAAGATGTTTGGTCGCATCCACGAGCTCATGGAAGCTTCCGCGCTGGGCCTGCTGCCAGCAGGGTATCCAGCCTGCAGCCCGGCCTGCCGCTGCGCCGCTGCCCTCAACTTCCTGCTCCTCTGGCTGGGCTGGCTGCTGCCCACATACCTGGCCGCCCGCGCGCAGCCGTGGCTGGCATTTCAGCACGCGGCGCACCAGGGTGGCACCAGCCTGGCGCCCGCGACTGCGCCGCCAATGCGCAGTCCTCGCGAGCAGCCGGCCGCCGTCAAACGTGCCAGCAGCAGCTGCAGCAGCCGGTTTGCTGACTGGCTGCTGAGCAGCATCTTCTTGCACAATGCGATGCTGGGAATGCCGACGACGGCCTGGGCTGTGCTGACTGGCCTGTGCTGGCTGGGGGGCACGGCAGCAGCTCTCATCGCTGACTGATTTTCTCGTGCTGACAGCACAAGAATCGCTTCTGAATGTGGTCACCTGCGCACCGGCGCCCATGGCTGCCTGCATGCCGCGTTCTGCCACGCCCATTTTCATGGTCGACTGTTCCCCATTTTCCACGCGTTTGTGCATGCTTTGTCGCCTCTTCAGTGGTCTGCAAGACTGCTCCACCTCCCTCACTGTGCAACCACTTTCAAACAAGCAGGGCTTGAACATACAGGTGGGGCGTCATTGCTAAGGGACAAGCCAGGACCAAACGGCGCGCGCACGGCATCATGCGGCCTTGCGTTCCCAGCCGGCGGTGCGCGCCCCATCCATGCCTGCCTGCCGCACCCGCCAGGCCCGGACCAGCTCGCACACAAGCCACACGTGCGCCGCCAGGAATGCCAGGCTGGCGCCCCACACCGCCAGGTGCACCCCCGCCCCTCGAAACTCTAGCAGGTATGCCCAGAGCAGCCAGTGCGCCATGGCGGCGCCCCAGGCGGCTGCCGCGGCCAGCAGGCGGCGCTGCGCGCGGGGCGGGGGCGGGGGCCGGCGGGCATGTGGTCAGCACTGGGCATGGGGGGGCTTCAGAATGCGTTGCCGGGCTCAAACGCGGGAGGCCTTGCCTGCCCCTCATTGTGGGGCTGGGGGACAGGGAGGGCCACTGCTGGAAGCACCGCAGGGCACAGCAGGCGGGAGAGGCACAACTGCATCAAGGCAAGGAGCGCAACGGGCGGGGGGGAAACAAAACAGGGCAAGGGGCGCAGCGGGCCTACCCTGTTGGCCGCGTCCGCCAGCTGGGGCAGTACCAGTGGCAGGAAGGAGAGGTACCACACAAAGTACTGCGCGGTACAGACCTGCAGCCAGGGCGGCGGCCACGGTGGTGCAGCGGCAAGGGTTTGTATGGGATTTGCATTCGGGGGCAGAGTGGGCACGCAGACTGAGGTAGCGCCTGAGGTGGCAGCGCGGGCAGTAGCGGAGCCAGCAGCAGCTGAAGGCTGGAGCGCAGCCCTGCGAATGCTTGCGACCAGCCCAAGAATGCAGCAGCAGCAGCATGCACCAAGGCATGGCGGTGCCCACCTTGTTGAAGGCCACGAGCACCATCGTCTGCAGCAGGAAGCAGAATGGGAGGTCTGCCGCGCAGGCCCAGCCCACCGCTGCCTGCAGCACAGCCTGCGCCAGCGAGAAGGCCCTACAGTAGGGGCAGCGGGGGTGCACGTGCACAGCAAGGCAGGGGTCAGAAGGCAAAGGGCAGCATCGGGAGCCAGGGGGCAGGGGGTGCGCAGCAGGGCAGGGGTCAGGGGGCTGAGGCTCTGGAGCAAGGAGGGGCGGCAGCGGGGATGCGCAGCAAAGCACGGGGCAGGGGGCTGAGGCGCTCCGGTGCAAGGAGGTTGAACACACAACACACAACTCGACTGCTTGGGGCAGGGCTGTGCGTGCGAAGCATTTGAGTGCTCAGGCGCCGGCCCTGGAGCCCCTGCGAAACGCAGCCTGGGCGGCGCCGCCGGCTGTGCAGTGGGCCCCCACCCCCACCCCTCCCCACTCCACTGGCTTTGACCCTTCCGCGGCGCGCTCATGCAGCTGTTTCCTAATGAGACTCATTGGGTCAGCGCCCCCCATGCTGACAGCGCTGCATCCCTCCTCCAGCCATTCCCCCCCCCCACCCGCCCCGCACGCTCACCAGCCGACATCCCAGGCAGCGGCGCCGCCGCCCGCGCTGGCCAGGTAGGCGGGGTAAAAGTAGGGAGAAAAGTTGTGGCGGGGGTCGGTGCGGGACGCATGGTACAGGTACGTTTCATGCAGGAAGGGCCAGCCGTAGAGGCGGTGGCAGGCCGCGCCCAGCGCCAGGAAGAGGGCGCCGGAGAGCGCGCCAAAGGCGGCGCCGCGCGGCGACAGCACCTGCCCCGCCGCGCGCACCAGCCACGCCGCCGCGC
>KQ482038.1:274555-286336 GCA_001430745.1 Auxenochlorella pyrenoidosa
GTTGGGTTGGGCTGGGGGGGGGGGGGGCACCACAGGTGGGGATGGGTGTGGGGGTGGTGGAGGGGCCACCTTACAGATGAGCGCACAGTCGTCACAAGGGTCGCGTGCACATCAGCCTGGGAGCAGACCGCTGGTGGGTGTTTGTGTGTGGGTGTGTGGGTGGTGTTGGGGCTAGGTAGGTAGGCAGAGTAGGGGTGGGGGATGGGGGGCCTCGGGCGCACCTTGAGGGGCACAGCTTCGCTTCCTGCCCACAGGTGCTTGCCCCTCAATGGAGCTCCTACTCACCCCGCGCACCCGCGCTTGCTTTCCCCTGCAGGGTGGTGGATGGAGCGACGCTCGCGGGTTTTGCCCGTGCCTGGGCCGCCTACGTCGAGAGCCCGGGCAGGCTGCTGCTGCACCTGCGGTAGCGCGGGTACCGTGCCTGGCGTGCGCCAGCATGAGTGTGCCTGGCGTGCGCCAGCCAGAACACGTCGCAGCATGCGCCCAGCAGGCAGCCAGCAGAGCAGGATGCCACCACGGCACACTGGTGACCAGCATTGGGCAGCATATGTAGCAGGAAAGGACCCAACGCAGTTGGCTGTTGTAACTTGACGATGTGTTGTTCTGTACACGTAGCATTGCCTGCCGCTTGCCACATTAGCCATGTACCCTGCCCATCCTGGCAAACAACCTATGTACCATTACAGCAAAGTCACTGTGATGCTGCAGTGCGACCCCTCAGCCGCAGGTCACATAAACTTTGCATTGTGGGCGCAGCCAAGTCTCCAAGCTTGACTGCCAATCAGCGTCTGTGCGGCGCGTGCACCTCGCAGCTGTTGACAGCAACCTAGGCAGGCCGGCCGCACCGCCCCTCATCCCTGAAAGCTCAGGCTAGATGCGCTGCTGCCGCTGGGTGAGAGCGAGTCAAACTCCTCAAGCCCTGGCTGCCCCGGCTGCCATCGCTCCGATCCAGCCTCCATACGGTGAGGGCCTCCGTCCGCATGTGCCGCTGCCCAACCTGGGTGGTCGGCTGCCCCGCCAGCTGCTGTGCCGGGCTGTTCAGGCGGCTGGGGGTGGTGGTTCACGTGCCTTGCGTGGTGTTGCGCTCCCGGCTCATGGTGCCGCTGGTGCCGCCGCTCCTGCTGCTGCCACTGCTGCTGTGCCAGCTGCACGGCCACGTGCTGCGGCACCACACCTGGCGAGGGCAGCGGACGCGGCTGGGCCGCCAGCCAGCCGCGCAGGCGGGCTGCCTCGCCGGCGCCCAGGGGCCGCCCAAAGGCCTCTACTCTGCCAATGGCATGGTACAACTGCAGGCAGGAGGGCATGGAGGCAGGAGGGCAAACTGAGCCACGACAGGGGTCAGTTTTAGAAGTGAAGCAAGCAGGGGGCGCGCTTGCCATCGGCCACGTCAGGGATGGACGCAGCAGCCAGGCGCGGCCCTCGACTGGCCGACTCATGGAAACAAGGCACGGGAGAGCGCTCGTTTGATCTGACAGCGCGAGGTTGTACGCTCCAACACACAAACACACAAATTGACACCAAAAACAAAAATTGGTGCTTCCAGCAAGTTTTGCAGCGAACCAAAAATTCACTGAGCCGAAAGCCGCACCTGCATGTCCTCCAGCTGGCGCTGCCGCTTGCCGTGCAGGTTGACCCTCAGGTAGCGGCCCAGGGGCAGGTCGGCCGGCAGAGGAAAGGTCTGCACCGCGTCTGCATGGGGTGGGGTGAGGGCACGGTGGGGGAAGCGGTAATGTGTGTGTTGGTAACTGCCCAGGGGCAGGTCGGCCGGCAGCGGGAAGGTCTGCACCGAGCCTGCAGTGGGGTGGGGCAGGGGGGGGGAAGCGGTAATGTGTGTGTTGGTAACGGCCCAGGGGTAGGGCGGCCGACTGCGGGAAGGTGTGCACCGCGTCTGCATGTGGGGGGATGGGTGTCAAGTGGGGCGGACTTGTTGGGTGGTTGGGGTTGGGAAACGTGGTGTGTTTGTGGCAGGGTGTGGATTTGGGGCGGAGAGGGGGGCAGCGGCGGTCCAAGAGCCGGCAGATGGCGCAGGACAGGCGGGGCCCGTCGTTGCTGAAATATAGTGCCTGCAGGGCCGAGAAAAACCTTGCCCCTCGGCACTCTTTCTCCCTCGGGTTCCCCACCTGTCGCCGCCACCGGGAACTTGACCGCCGGCGGCGCTAAGCTCCAGGGTGAGGGGCCGGCCTGGAAGGAAACAAAGCTTGGGGGGTAGACCGGGGCGCCCCACTGCAGAGGAGGAGGCGGGTGGGTTGGGGCATGGGGCATGGGGGTTTGGGGGCGTGGGGGTGGGGTGGGGGGTTCTCAACCCAACGATTGGGTTGACGGCCCGCGCACCGATACGCGACGGCGCCGCGCTGCCTGCGGCGCTGCCTTCGGCGCGAGGCAGGGTCAGCATGCGCACAGGTGCATCCCCACGCTGTGCCCGCGCTGCGCGCGGAACGCGGGCGGCAGCTGCCGCGGCGGCTTCACCTGGTACTGCGCCCGGAACACGGCGATCTGCACGTAACGCAGCAGGCACAGCGGCGAGCTGCAGGCCGGCAGGGGAAGAGTGGGTTGGGTTGCGTTGGTTTGGAGTTGGGTGGGGGGGCCTTTGAGGCGCGCAGACCGTTCATTGAACGGGCCACCTGCCGTCCCGTGGCACGTGACAGTCCCCCCTGTAGGCGCACACTCAGCATCCCCCCAGTGCACTGCCCACGGCCCGGCATGTTCTCCTGTTGGAGGCCTTTGGGAAGAGCTTGTCTGCGGGCAGAGCTGGCCCCTGAGAGTCGCGGCTGCATGTCCAGCCGCTGCAGCCCAGCCCAGCCGAGACCAGCATTGCACAGAGCAGCCGCTGCCGTCCTGGCCCCCTGCCTCAAGCCCGCGCAGGAGCAGCCCGCGGGCGCAGCCTGTGCGCCCCTAGCGCACACTCGGCATTGAAAATCCGGCAGTTGAAGGAACGATGCTGCTCCAGAAGCTCACCGCAGCGTGTCAGCAGGCACTCGGCACAGCTTGTACAGCAGCAGCTCACCTCAGCTTGTACAGCAGGAACTCGGCACAGTCGGGGTCCTGCGAACCGGTGCTGCTCCAGAAGCTCGTGGCGTCATCCTCCAGGGTGCATCCTGCCGGTTTTTGATGCCCGGGATGGGGCGCAGAGGCAAGGGCGTGCAGCTTGGCGGCGTGGCCACGCAATGCCAGTGGCACAGGCTCCAGGCGCGACGTCCCCTGTATCACAGCAGCAGGTGCGCAGCGGGTGCAACCGAGCTTGGTTCGATGCCTCGCCCCGGTCCTTGCTATCCCGATGTAGAGGATGCAGGGCAGGCGAGGGCCTCACCGATGCCCTGCGTGGGCGCATCTGTGCTGCTGGCCTCCACCCCCTCGAGCAGCAGCGGCTCGCAGTCGTGCCGCTCGTCCAGCGACGGCGCCGGGAACTGGGGCTGCTCCGGCTCATCCCCTTCGTCGCAGAACCCAAAGCCTCGAGCCACCAGCACCTGAGGCAGGGGGGTGCACAAGGTCGAGCTCGATACAGAGAGAGGCAACTGGGCAGGGGGAGGCGCCGGTGGCGGAGGCTGCGGAACTTCTGTTGGAGCGCGGCGCATGCGCCTGGTGGTTCGCACATAGCAGCATCTTCACTCCTGCAACTCTGACCTGGCGAAAGGCGCGCATGAGGTGGCCTGGCGGCAAAGCGCCGGGGTGGTCTGCCATTTAGGCGGCTACTGGGCCATCAAAGATGGTACACGAGTGATCTAATATGTTTGCCGGGTGCCTGAGCGCCGCTGGCTTGCCTTTTGGGGGAGCTTTCGCTGCCACCTCACAGCACGCCCATCACAGCTTTGCGACGCCTTGCCGCTGCGGCATCGCTTTCGAGCGCCAGCCGCCGCACCCAGCATCTATGGTCGGTGCCCACATTGTGCTGTACTCCACCTCCTGCGCGCCCACCGCCAAGGGCAAGGCGGATATCAACCGCATCAAGAACTTACTGGACGCCAAGCGTGTGCGATATGAGGAGGTTAGTAGGGGTTCAGCGATCACAAACTTTTTGATTGGCTGTTGGTTTCTGCGGGCTTATCAGCAGTCTTCCCTGCCTCTGCTCCACCGGGATGCGCATTGCTGGCGGTTGCAGCGCCCTTGCTCCGTGACCAGTGGGAGCCCCCGCCTTCCGCCGCTGCTTCTGCCAACCGCTCGGCTGCCCTCCACCGCCCCGGGCCACGCACCCACCTCGCCACTTACGGCGGTCCCCATGCCCCGCAGGTCGATCTCGCCATGGAACCGCAGCGCCGCGAGGCCATGCTGGCCGGCAGCGACGGCGTGAGGGCCATCCCGCAGCTGCACGTCAACGGGCGCTACATCGGCGCCGCCGAGGATCTGCAGGCGCGGGTCGAGCTCGTTTTGTTTCTTGTTTTCTTCCTTCTTTTGTTCTTTTAGTGGGATCACAGCAGCAGCTTCCCTAGCGACACTCGTGACCCTGCCAAGACGACTGCCTGCATGTGGTCTTTGGTCCGAGCATGTGCTGCCAGCCGGCGACGCCGCTGCCCGCTGGCGGCCGACCGCCCTTCCTGCAACCGCACAGCTGCCTCGCTGCTCCGCTTGCCTCCCCGTCTAGCCTGTGTGCTTATCTCTGCCCCTAGCGAATAGGAAAATAGGAATCTACCTGCCCCCTGCAGGAGTTTGAGGACTGGGGCGAGCTCGACGACTTGCTCAGGGGACTGACGCCCGAGGAGCTGGCAGCAGCGGCGGCAGCAAAGGCCGCCTCCGAATTTGGCATCGCTGCCGTTTCGACACCGACGCCGGCGGCGCAGCCCGCCGTTCCAGCAGCAGCAGCAGCTGCAGTGGCGGCGGCAGGCGCAGCTGCAGCAGCGCCACTCGTAGCACAGGCAGGGACAGCAGAAGCACCGCCAGTGGCAATTGTGCCTCCGGCTGCACCCGCGGCCGTCCAGCAAGAGGCAGCGATAGCCCCTGAGCAGCTAGCAGAGCAGCCAGCGGGGCAGCAGGCGGCCGACACGCAGCAGGAGCAAGGAGGGGAGGCGGAAGACCCTGCGGCTGTGGCAGCAGGTGTGGCAGCAGCTGCTGTCCAGGCCGTTCTCACCGCAGCAACAGCAGAGGAGCAGCGGGCAGCAGCTGTAGCACCCGACAGCGCTGCTGCGCAGCAGGCGGCGGCAGCAGAGTCGGCAGCAGCAGAGGCAGAGACGGAACAGGCGCTGGCGGCAGCAGCCTCCCGTCTGACGGCTGCAGCCTTCAGGAGCGCCCTTGCGGCAGCAGCAGAGGAGGAGCAGCGCCTGGCCAAGGCAGAGGCTGCAGAGGCCAAGCTTGCGGCTGCGGTGGCAGCAGCATTTGCCGAGCCCGCCGAGGCCCCGGCATCTGCGGCAGCACCGGCAGCAGCGCCTGCAGCCTCTGGCACGCCCGACCAGTCACTGGCGGAGGATCAGCAGGGCGCGGCAGCAGAAGAAGGACATCCGCCTGCTTCGCCCCCGCCCCCGGCAGCGCTTGCCGGGGACCCAGGCCACCTGGCAGCGGTACCATCCCCAGCCCAGGCCGGTGCCACGCCCGGGCGCACCTCGGCTGCCGCAGCGGCGGCAGTGGCGGCCATCCAGGCCTCTGCAGGCAGCATCATCGACCGGGCCCTCAAGGCCGCCCAGAAGCTGGACGCCGAGGAGCGGCAGCGGGGGCAGCAGCAGCGCCAAGGTCAGCCGGCGAGCGAGGCGGTGGCGGCGCTGGAGCAGGTGGCTGCGGAGCTGCCCTCCCCCGACGCGGCGCACCTCATCTGCAGGCAAGGCAGGCAGGGGATATAGGGCTCGGTGGGGGGCGCCTCGGCGCGGGCGCTCGGCGGGGGATGCAAGTGCTTGGCGGGGCGTCAATGCGCCCGTTGAAGCCATTGCCATTGGGGCCATTGCTGCAGCCACCCAGCTCTGGGGGTCCTCCTCGAGGGCCCACCCGCTGATGGTTCGTCGGCCTGGCGTCCCCTGACGGCCGGACGTCCCGCCCCACTCACGTCTGCACGGTTTGCTCCCGCTTCCGTCCCTGCAGCCCCATCAAGCTGCGCCCGGACCTGCCCGAGCTCCAGCAGGCTCAGCAGGCGCAGCAGGCGCAGCAGGCGCAGCAGTGAGGCAGCGCCCGCCAGCGCGGCGGGCAGGCGCGCCGGCCGCCTCAGCGGACGGCACCGGGCGGATCGTTGCCCAGCAAGGCAGCAGTTCTAGTGTAGCAGGAGCCAGGAGTGACAGAACAGTGAGCAGGCTATCTAACAATCGCTCTTCATGGCGGCAACAGCTGCAGCGACAGCCGCTCCTGTAACGCTTGCGCCGGCCGTGGACTGGTGCCAGGTGGTGGCAGCGCTGCAGGGCAGCGACGAGTGGGCACAGCTGCTGGGTGACCTGGCAGGCATCCCAGGCGGCCCCAGTGTGGCCGCCTTGCTGCGGCTGGCTGTGGCACGGGCGGCCGCGGCCGGGCCCGGCAGCGCTGGCGGGGCGGCGGGCGGCGGGCGGGAGCGGCTGGCAGAGGTGGTGCAGCAGGTGGCATGGGAGAAGCTGCACACCGGAGACTGGCACGTGGTGGCCGTGGCGTGGCGCGACGCCTACGCCGCCGCCTGCGTCCTGGCTGCCGCTGCCGGCCTGCCGGCGCGGCAGGAGGGGCAGCAGGCTGCGCCCGCGGCCCCACCGGCTGATGCTGACGCAGCGTCAAACGCCAGGCCAGGCTCGGGGCCGCATGCAGAGCAGCAGGGGGAGGCGGCTGCGCTGGCAGCGGCGCTGTGGCACCTGGACATGGCAGCAATCATGGGCGGCCCCCTGCTGCGGCCCCTGGTGGATGCTCTCATTGAAGAGCTGCAGCAGCGCTGGCAGGCCCTGCATGGAGGAGCTGCTGCTGCTGCTGCTGCCGCCGGCACAGCGGAGATGAAGGAGCAGGGGTGGGCGGAGCAGCCGGCGGGCAGCGAGGCAGGTGGGGAGCAGGCGGGCGAGCAGCCGGCAGCCAAGCGCGCCAGGACGGCCGGCGGAGAAGCGGCACCACCTGACGGCGCCGCTCCGGCAATAGCTGCGGCAGCACCAGGCGGTAACACTGCAGGAGCTGCACCAGCAGGAACAGCGGCAGCGGCAGGAACAGCTGAACCAGCGGCAGCAGCAAGAACCGCAGGAAAAGCGGCAGCGGCGGCAGCAGCAGAAACAGCACGAACAGAGGCAACGGCAGGAACAGCAGGAGCAGCTGCACCAGCAGGAACAGCGGCAGCTGAGGCGGCGCTGCTGCCGCCCTGGTCGCTGGGCCCCCGGGGCTCGCCCGTGGCCGCTGCCGAGCTGCCCTCTCTGGAGGCCTTCTGGCGGGACTACATGAGCCAGGGGACGCCTGTGGTCATCAGCGGTGCGCTTGGCTGCGGGTTGGGGGGGGGGTCAGGATGGGGGCTTCCAGGAGACGCCTGTGGTCATCAGCGGTGCGCTTGGCTGCGGGTTGGGGGGGGGGGATCAGGATGGGGGCTTCCAGGAGACGTCTCTGGTCATCAGCGGCGCGCTTGGCTGCGGGGGTCAGAGCTGGAGTTGGAGCAAGGACTATTGCAGGGGTTGGAGCAGGCTGGGATGGGGGCTTTTGAGGAGAGCGGCTGCTGAGCTGCATGGCTGGGGTGCGTGGGCGCGCCAAACAGGGGCGTGCTGCTGCTGCGCAGCCGGGGTGGCATGGCGAGCCCAAGGCGCCAAGGCGATGACGGCCGGCAGTAGGTGGTCGCGGGATGCCGGCGCCTACGGCCCTTGCCATTGGCGCCCGCTCGTCCCCTGTTCCATCGCATGCCCCCACCTATCGGCACCTGTCTCGAGCCGCGCCCCTTCCCTCAATGCCCCGTCCGGACGCGTCCCCTTCCCCGTCCTGCAGGCGCCATGGCGGACTGGCCGGCGCTCTCCCTCTGGGCCGACCCCTCTTACCTCATCCGGGTGGCGGGGCCCCGCACTGTGCCTGTAGAGGTGGGGCTGGAGGGTTTGTGGCAACAGGGGCATTAGAGGGGTGGTGGGGCCCCGCGCTGTGCCCATGGAGGTGTGGCTGGAGTGGGGCCTTGCGGCAGGGCCAGCGGCAGGAGGGCATGAAGGGGGGAAGAGGTGTCCAGAGTAGCAAGGAGTCGAGAGGGCACGAGCGCCTGCCAGCAGGGGCCGTCCCCCGGCTGGCCGGCGGCCCCTCGGGTGGTGCATGTGTGGGCTCTTCTCCCGGCCTGGTGGGGACACATGCACCCTGCATCCGCGCTGCCCGCCTTGCACGCTGTCCTCGTGGCTCAGGGATTTACCTGCTCTTCAAGGGTTCCATTCTATTCTCTGCTTGATAGGAGGTCCCTGCCCTCCAGCCTGCAGGTGGGAGAGCACTACCTGTCCGACCGCTGGGGCCAGCAGCTGATGACGCTGCAGCGCTTTGTGGAGGCCCACGTGCTGGGCCCAGCGTGCACAGCGGGACCGCAACAGGCAGAGCAGCAGGGCCGGCCCGGCGGCGCCTCGGCAGGGGGAGCAGCGGGGCTGCAGCGTGCACAGCGGCAGGGCGAGCCCGCGCCTGCACCCGCAGCGGCGGCGTCGGCAGCAGGGGATTCCTCTCTGGACCTGCAGCAGCAGCAGCAGCAGCAGCCGCAGGAGCAGGAGCAGCAAGAGGGGCAGCAGCAGCAGCAGGCTCAGGGTGTGCAGGAGGGGCAGCAGGAGCAGGAGCAGCAGGAGGGGCAGAAGGAGCAGCAGCAGGGTGTGCTGGAGGGGCAGCGGGAGCAGGGGCAGGAGGCGCCTGAGCAGCAGGAGGGGCAGGGTGTACAGGAGGGGCAGTCGGCGCCTGAGCAGCAGGAGGAGCAGGGTGTGCAGGAGCGTGCGCGCGGCTACCTGGCGCAGCACCCGCTGTTTGACCAGATCCCGGCGCTGGCGGCCGACATCCGGGAGCCGCCCTACTGCTGCCTGGGGGAGGGCGAGGTGCAGAGCGTGAACGCCTGGTTCGGCCCCGCTAGCACGGTGAGCGCCGCCGCCGTCGGCGCGCAAGCGCCGCGCCCTGCCTGCTTTTTTGGCATTCGCCCTTGTTAGGCACGGTCGGCTGCCTTGCTGCCCACGGCAGACAGCCCCTCGCCTCTGGTCCTGCAGGGCTGCCGCGCAGGGATCAAGGGAGCGCCGTCTGCCCCGTTGCGCGGCCCCCACCCCCCGCTCCTTCTTCTGTCCCCTCGGCTGCGCAGGTCACCCCCTTGCACACCGACCCGCACCCCAACCTGCTGTGCCAGGCGGTGGGCCGCAAGTACGTGCGGCTGTACCCCCCCTCTGCTGGCCCGGCCATGTACCCCCACGCCCAGGGCATGCACACCAACAGCGGCCGCGTGGACGTCGACCGCCCCGACCTGCGCCGCTTCCCGCTGTTTGATCGGGCGCCCTTTCAGGGTGAGCACGCAGGAACGGGGCAATGTCTGTTTGCACACCAGAAAAGCCTTGATCTTAGGCACTTTCCGCTCTTTGACCGGGCGCCCTTCCAGGGTGAGCAAACAGACGACGAACAGGGGTGGGGGACACGCCGTGTGAGTGGACAGGGCCTGCGCCCACAACGGCGCGCCACCGGGGTCCAGCCCCCCGCATACGGCGCGAGCCCAGCTCCGCCCGGCCCCTTGCCCACTCCCCGCCCTGCAGACTGCGTGCTGGAGGCCGGCCAGATGCTCTTCATCCCCCCGGGCTGGTGGCACTATGTCAAGAGCACCACCGTCAGCTTCTCGGTCAGCTTCTGGTGGCGTTGAGGGGCCGGCCCCATTGCTCCCTGCCCGTCGGTCGCACGGCTGCGAGGCAGCAGCGCAATCAAGAGCGCAACACATGGAACTTGACCATGCATCATGTGACTTCCCTGCAAGCCTCCCCTGGCAGTGCATTGTATGACTCCCCCCGCAAGCCTGTAAGCCCAGCTGAGATTGGCTCTGCACAGTTGGTGTCTGGAAGCTGGCAAGGAGTGGTTGAGTTGCAGACCAAGGGTTGGTGCAAGGTGTGGTTGAGTTGTAGACCAAGGCTAGGCGCAGTGTAAGCAGGCGCGAGGGCCAGGAAAAAACCTGCGCAGAACCCCGTGCCAAGGCCCGCATGCGAGGCAGGTCTCTCAGGAGCAGGGACGTCTTTCGAGTGACATGCGAGCAGGCAGGGACGCCCACGCAGCCGCAAGCGCCAGGGGCATGGCAGCCAGGCGTCTCTCTCTCTCTCGAGCCGCAGCTGTCGCCGTGGCCACCTGGCATGCCTTGCACCCACACGGCGCGGCCTCAGCAGCTCCCTTAGCTAATCGCCGCCGCCGTGACTCGCAGCAGCACACCCGCCAGGCTGGCAGCAATGGCCGCCGCAAAGGCGAGCGGGCTGCCCAGCCCGTGCACCGCGGCCTCGGTGACGGTCGTGCCCAGCGGGCCCGCCGCCGCCAGCGCGGCGCGCGCCTGCCGCGTCAGCCCTCCGCTGATCAGCTGGCCCGAGCAGGTGGCCACTGCCATGGCCAGGATGGACAGCAGGACCATGGTGACAGCTGGCACCGACAGCTCGTGGTCCACCTGTGGCCAGGAGGGGGGGCATGCATGGGAAAGGGGAGTATGCGATAAGGCAGAGCAAGGGCATGGGAGGAGGCAGGGTGCGATAAGACAGAGCAAGGGCATGGGAAGGGGCAGGGTGCGATAAGACAGAGCAAGGGCATGGGAAGGGGCAGGGTGCGAGAAGGCAGAGCAAAGACACGGGAAGGGGCAGGGTGCGACATGACAGAGCAAGGACGTGGGAAGGGGCAGGGCGCGAGCACACAGCAGAGGAAGGGCCGGCGCGCATGCACGCTCTGCCGGCAAGCAAGCCAACACCCTAGCGCTGCCCCTTCCAAGGCACCCCGCTTTAGTGGGACAGCACCCACATCCCCCAAGCTGCATCCCTCAAGCTGCAGCAGCCACCCAACTGCCTGCCCCTGCCCGGCCTCACCAGCTCGCTGCCTTCTCGCAGCACTAGGCCCAGCAGCAGAACCGGCAGCGGCGGCAGCAGGTGCTCCAAATAAGCCAGGGTGGCCCCATCCAGAGCGGCCTCTGCCTCCAGTATCTGCCGCACAGGCCCCGCCAGCGGCGCCTCTGCCGGCAGCAGCTCTGGCCGGCGCCGCAGCTGCGCCCAGGCCGCGCCCGCCGCGTCCACCGCGGCCCAGCACAGCAGGGCCAGCAGGCCGCGCAGCCCCGGGAACAGCGCCAGCAGCGCCGCGGCTGCAGGGGCCCGGCAGGAGGGGGCGTTGGGCAGGGGGAGGACGGGGGCCGAGGCGAGGGGGACAGCACAGGGCCTCGCATGCCGCCATGTGTGTGTGCGTGTGGGTGGGGGCACGGCAGACCCCTGCCTTCGCCGACAGGCACCTCCTCCCCCTCCCATGCCAGCCCTGCCGGCCTGCAGCACGGCCGGCTGGGCCCACCTGTGCACCCGCCACCGATGCCCAGCCCAATGAGACGGGGCCCGGGCGGCAGCGCTCTGTTGGCTGCCAGGTCGAGCACAGCGCGCAGGGCGTGCGGCAGCGTGACCGTCCAGCACAGCACCACAAACACGGGGCAGTGCAGCACCGCCCAGAACAGCGTCAGCGCCTGCAGTGCGGGCAGGCGGGGGGTTGGGTGGGTGGGCGCATGGAGAAGAGGGGGCCCGGGGGTTGGGTGCACAGGCGACAAAGGGCGGTGCGAGGGCGCAAAGCTGGCGGCTCCCGCCACGCCTGCCGCCCCCTCTGCCTGCAGGCCTGTGCAACCAGGCCCCTTGCGAACTAGAAGCACAGTCTCAGGAAGCAGGGCCCAGCTTCCAGCCTCGCTGCAAAGCCGCACGCCCCCGCACCCCCCCCCGGCCCCCCCCCCCCGGGTCTTGCCTGCAGGCCCGC
>KQ482038.1:286686-299111 GCA_001430745.1 Auxenochlorella pyrenoidosa
AGCGCCGCCGCCGCGCGCCCTGCAGGGTGCGCAGGCTGAGCGGGCGCAGGTCCAGCGCGCCCTGGGCGCCCAGCAGGCGCAGCGCGCCAGCGGTGGGCAGGAAGTGCAGGAAGAGCAGCAGGGCGGGGGCGGCCAGAGCGTCTAGCGAGGACTGCAGCGGTGCGGCGGGGGAAAAGGGGGCGGGGGGGAGGGCAGGTCAGGCTGACAGCGCCGCCACCATGCCGCAGGGCGGTCTGCCGTCGTTAGAGCGTGCAGGCAGAGCTGAGGCCACCGCTCCGAGTCAAGCAAGCAAGCCAGCGGCGCTAGTACCGCCAGAGGATGGCAGCGCGCTCTGCCGCGCAGGGGACCGCACTCCTAGGCCAGCACCCACACCCTCCAGCCAGAGGGAAAAAAACTTAGGTCAAACAAATCGATCCCAGTACTGCACCCACATTGCGCAGCCAGCACCCACCTTGAGAAAGACAAGCTGCGCGGCCTGTGCCGCCACAAAGATCGTGCCCAGCACATAGGTGCGCGCCCCCTCGATCACCGCCCCTGCTTGCAGGAAGTCCTCATCGAATGTGGTCAGCGGCAGGCGCTGCGCCGCAGCACCAGCGGCAGCGCTCCCAGGCGCCGCGCCGCCGCCGCCGCCCAGGGCGCCGCCAGTGCCGGCTCCTCCTGCCTTGGCGGCTGCCAGCAGGTCCTTGCCCTTGCTCTGGTTGAGCACCTTGGCAAAGTATGCCTCACCGGCTGCAGAGTTTGAAAACAGGAAAGGGAGGTTGTGGCACCAACGGCAGCAGTCGTGAGCCAGTGGCGGCGGCGGCGGCGGCAGCGCAGCGGCGGCAGCAGCGAGACAAAGCGCCGGACGCATGCAGCAACACCAATCGCAGTTTAACAGCTTCACAAGAATGCACGCAAAGTTCTGAAAGCCTATCGTGCTCACCCGCCTTGAGCCGCTGCCTGCGCTCCTCCTCGGCGCTCAACTGCGGCACTGCGGACGGTGCTGGTGCTGCGCTTTGCTCCTGCACCTCCGCCATGACCGCAGCTGGGCAGGGGAACAGAAGGGGAAAGGGTCGCAGCTGCAAGCCTCTCGTCAACTTTTGTGGAGGCGAAGATGTTGCAAAGTTTCGATCCACCAGCTGATCGCAAGCCCCCACCTCACAGCCGGCAGCGGCAGCGCGCAGCATCGCAGGCAGCAGGACCGCTGCGAGGGCGGACTGCTGCATGGACGCACCTGCGTGTGGAATCCAGGTGAAACATGCACATGCTTGCTTCAAAGTGATCACAATGTGAACTGCTGCATGTCCAGCTCGAAATCGGTTAGCCCATTGGGGATCGTCGCTGCAGTTGGCACCAGCTGAGTGCTCCATGCCGCAGCGCGCACCTCACTGGCATCTCCATTAGATTTTGACAGTTGTCACGCAGGATCATGTGTACCACTGCTCAGGTACAGTAAGGGTGCATACTTTAGGTAAGTACTGGAGTTGCAAGCCAGTTTGCGCATCGTGGGGAGCTGCAAGCCAACGGTTCACCAAACATTCCTGAAAAAGCCAGCACTGTTTCTGCCAGGTCAAGGGGCCAGACTCGCAGAGCAGCATGCTGTGCTGCTGCAGGCGCAAGGTCTGCCAGCCTGCCTGGAGGCACAGGGGGCCAGCAACCGCTGCTCCTGTGCTCCTTCTCACTCCTGCCGCTGCCCCTGAACCACTCAGAGCCCGGTGCGATGCGGCCAGGCGCGGCCACACCCATCCAGCAGCGGCGCAGCACTCGCGAGCGATGGGCTGCTCGTAGCAGGCTGCCCAGCGGGCATCCCTGGCTGCCATGGCCTGCACGGCAGAGGCATGCAAGCGGAGGCCGTGCATGAGGCTGGGCAATGCAGGGAGGCTGAGTGCGCACGCTGCTGCCTGCCTTCTTGGGGTGCGCCTCCAGCTGCGCGCCCTTCAATTTTGCTTGCAAGCTGCCGCTGCCCGGCGGCACCGCCGCCGCACCTGCAGGTTCAGCAGCTGGCGCCTGCGATAGTCCACCCGCAGCGCGTGGATCAGCTCCTCGTCTCCCTGCCCCGGCGGCTTGCGTTTCTCCTTCTCAAGCAGGGCGCCCACGCGCTTCTGCTCAAGGCCGGCTTGGTGCGTGCCTGGTGCAGCCTCTGGCCCCCAAATCAGCCCTGATACAACCCCTGGAAGCCACTCCAGCCAAGTAGAGCCCGCCATGGGCCAGGGAGGCTGCCGCGCAGGGCCGCCGGCAATGGAAGCGGTGCAGTGGCGGCTCGGGAGTACTCTGGTTTAGGCAAAACTGTAGATGTGCGGTCGATAACTCGCAAACGGCAACTCCCTAGAACCGCAAGGGCCTTGAATTGGCGGGGGCCGCCAGGTCACCAGCAGCATGCGCAGCGTTTCTGTCGGCAGGTGGCTCTCCCATCTGTCAAGAGCCGCTGTGTGCTGGCATGCACAACAGATGGCATTCTAGCTGTGACTGCACTCAAATGGATGTGCATGCAACCAGCACCCTACTGCATAATGACAGCTTTCGCAGCGGAGCTTTGCGACGCACTGGCGCCACCTGGGTGGCGCCAGTGGCGGCACGTTTTTCAGCACCTGTTTACATCATTCATGCGGCATGCACAGGGCTTGACACAGTGAATTCAAGAAATATCGAAGGTGAACATCGTGTGTGGCTGGCAGGGCTGAGGGGAAGACGAACAAAACAAGGAGGAGAGGAGCCTGCGCCTGCCTGCCAGCTTGCCTGCCCCTGCTGCGCTCGCCTCCTCAGCCGGAAGGCGACACCAGCTGGCCGGGCACCGGCAGCTCTGGGGCCCCGTGGACCACCCGCATCAGCACCACGTCGGAGAGTGCCATGCCTGCTAGCCAGGGTGCAGGGAGGTGCGCATCACGCTTCAGCGAGCTGGCCATGGCCTTGGCTCATGCGTGGCCTGCAAGGGCCCTGCATGCACCTTGCCGTCCCTAGTCCAGCCCGGCGCGCCCCCAGGCCTGCCGCCCCCACCTGCGATGGCGCAAACGCCGAGAAACACCAGCTCTTCCTGCGTTTGAGCGCTCAGGTTGGCGCAGGCGTCTGCCGGGGATGCAGGATGCAGGAGACATTGATTGCGCGGCATTATGCATGGCACAGCGCATGGCTGCCCAGAGGAGCTGCTGAGCCCAAGCCAGCCGATAGCCGGCGCACGGCTGCCATGCCTTGAGCTTGCCCACCTGCCCAGCACCCGGCATCCAGCAGGCCGTTGATGTAGGCCAGGGAGTGATCGCTGGGGAGCACCCGCGCAAAGAGCTGCACGGCCACCTCCAGGTAAGGCCACAGCACAAAGCCGATAGGCAGCCCAAGCAGGAAGAAGGCAAAGGGGTGCCAGGGAGAGGTATTTAGGAACAGGCCAGAGACATACTGAGCCGCCGAGGTGCCGGTGGCCAGCTGCAGGACGGCCAGCAGCAGCCAGCCAAAGTCGCCGCCAGCATGGTTGTGCGCGTACACATACACGCTGCCTGCAGCGCACAGGAAGCTTTCACTGAGTGGGCATGCATATGCATGCCGCTGTGTGGAAGCAGCCAATGCAAGGCAGCACGCTGGCCAGAGCCATGGCGTCTGGCTGGGCAACCTGCCTGTGACCAGCGGCGGGGTGAGGTAGGCAATGGCATGCGACAGAGTCGGGGTTGCACCGTAGGCAAGCCGGTGGAGCATCCACTGCCGTTCCACGGTGACGCCGGCGCTAGCCAGCTGCAGCAGCGCCAGCAGCAGCAGGGCGAAGGCCGGCGCGCTCTGCCGGCTATGGCACCTGCAGGCCCACAGGCAGGCCACCAGCGTCACGCCCAGCGTGGCGAAGCTCAGCAGGTAGGACGGCGGGAAGCCGGCTGCCCGGTGGATGAACAACTGCAGCCAGCACATGGCTGCGGCCGCCAGCACGGGCGCAGACGCCGACACTCTAGCGTAGCGCCATAGGGCCTCGTAGTCTGCGCAGCAGAGCCGGCATGATGGGGTGGAGGGTGAGGGAGTGGCAGGGCGGCCGCGGGGGGCGGCACAGGTGCCTGCAGCGGGCCGTCGACGCACCGTGCGGCAGCGCCGCCACTTGAACCTGCGGCAGCAGTGGCTCCTCCTGCTCGACCGGCTCGTTCAGCCCAGGCGGCTCGACTGGCAGGTCGCCCTGCTGGGCCGGAGGTGCGCCAAGCACCTGGGCGTTCATCCCGCTAGGCCGAGGGGCAGCCCTGACGGTGTGTGCGGGGTTGGGAAGACGGGACAGCCAGGACTGGCACCAGCAGAGGGGCAAGAGGGCAGCAGGCAATCAAGTGTACGCGTTGAAACGCGTTGAAAGAAGCAGAAACTGGAGAGGGCCCGTTGTCTGTCCACCAGAGGGCCAGGAGGGCAGCAAGCGAGCGAGGCAGGCAACCAGGGGGTGAAAGAGGCAAAAACCTGGTATGATGCCCCATCCAAAGCATCCTGAGTCGGGGGCTCTGCTGGCAGCACATGTCCACGATTCCTTACAAATGAAGTGTGTGCTTGTGTCGGAGCCTGCCTGAGGTGCAAGTCAGGACAGCCAGCTTCTGGCGGCTCGGCAGCAGTTGGCGGCCGAAGCGCCTGGCGGCGCGTCCGTCGATGCCCACCACACTGCAGCGCTGCAGCGAGGCGGCGCTGCGCCCGTGCTACGCACAGCGATTCCTCTGCACCTTGCCACTGCAGCTAAATGCTGCATTGTAGCTGGTGCTTCTTGCGCGCCAGGCCCTCCCGACTGGCGCGTCTGCACGGCACTGCGGTGAGCACCTGCGTGCCTCCCTGGCTCCCCGCGTACAGCTGCTGGCCAGTCCGAAGCCTGCCGGGAGGGATGGCCAACCGTGATCATCAGCAAAGACGGAGCAGCGCCAATCCTAGAACGGGGGAGGTGCAGCACAACCGCAGCAGGTGTCCGCTCGTCTTCTCTGCGGCAGGCAGGGAGCGGGCCTGTTGGGAGGACGTGCTGCCCGCAGAGTCAAGTGCTAACAGGTTGCAGAATGATGCAAAATGTTGAAGATCAATAATCCAGTTACAAACAACCAAAACACCTCTCATATGCATGCATGCCCGCAGTCAGGTGCTCCAGCGTTAGTTTAGAATGCAAACAGCTCAGGGCTTCATGCCACCTTGCCGCGAGCGCCGAACCCAGCGGGGCGCAGCACCAAGGCTGCCACCCAACTGGTCCACAGGGGTCCAGCCAAACAGAAGTATGGATTGTGGCCTGACAAGTGATCAGGAGTTGGGTACAGGGGCTGCAGCCCCGCCTGGCGCAGAGGGCAGCGACCTCATGCTCGCTCCCGGGCTAGCCGCACACACCCACCTCGCCGAGGCGAACACAGTTCAGGCAAACGTTGCCTGAACTGTGTGTGGTTGACAGCACCCCGGTTGACCTCTATTTGCCAAGCACCCACACATGCGTCTGATCCTGGCCGAGTCGAGTGCCGCGCGCCTCCTGCAGGAGGCTGGGCCATGCTTCTAGCAAGTCCAGCGATGCTGGCGGCGGCCAGGATGCAATCTTAGCAGGAAAGCAGGAACTTCAGATTAGGTTCTCTTAGTTTACCGTGCAGGATAACATGTGAATGAAGAAAAGTCAGGCTGACGAGCAAGGGGGAGCAAGCAGGAACGGCGGCGGCAGTGATGCAGCGTGCGCGGCAGGAGGCGGTGCCCAATCAAGTTGCCGCTTCCGACGGCTGTGGCCACCTTTCATCTGTGCTGGTGTTCATAGCTCCAGCAAGCTCACGCCTCTTCCAGTCTCTGTCGCTCAGCCCTCGCGGTTGGCCGGGCTTCCCGCTTCTCGCCCGCTGACCGGCCGACCTCGCTATCTACCCTGCAGGCTAGAAGTCGGTGTTGCGTGCAAGGTGGGCGCCCCTGCCGGCCGTCAGCAAGGGCTGGCGCCAGCGCCGCCAGCGGCGGTTTTGAACTTGCTTCTCCGTCCAGGGCCTGCGCGTGCAGCAGCCGATATCAACCTGCCTGTGGTGCATGGCACGAGGGTTTTCTGCTGGCAGTGCGGTCAAGAACTTTTTACCTGTGGCGCTGATGGGCCATCCCTGCTCGCCCGCCGTGCCTCTGCCTGTGCAGGCTTGCACAAGCCTGCTGGCAAGCTTGCTGGTGGAGCACTGCTGTGACCATGCAACCTTGTGCTGACCAAGCCAAGTTTCCGACCCTGCAGCTCCCTCCATGAAGAGCTCTCTCCTCACGATCTCCAAGGACAGCGGCACCCTTCCCTTGCGCTGCCCCTGCAGGTGCCGCACTTTCGGCATGCGGGGCCAGGACAAGGCGGCCCGCAATGTGCAGGCTGCAGGCGCCGGCGCTGAGGTGCTCACGGCCACTGTGCTGGCGGCTGTTACCGTCGTGCTCGCTTTTGGCGTCTGTAGCATCGCACTGGTGGGTCGCAGCCTCGTTGACGAGTGTTTGGCCGCCATCAAAACACTACCTGCCTTCATCAACACTGCCGTCTTAGCATGCCGTGTCCTCTGTCAAGGCACTGATTGCCCATCTGCTGGCCACCCAGGCGAGCATGGAGAGACTAGGCAGCTCCTACCCTGCCGCTGCGGCGACGCTGGCGCCGTACGTCTCGGTGGGTGCTGGCAGGGGGTCATCAGATGGGTGCTGGGGCCGAGAGTCGATGCTGTAGCGGTCGGAACTTGCGGCAACTGTGTGGTGCAGAGGTCATGGGCCAGCTGCATGCCAGGGGCGGCCTGCCAGCCTGGCGCACGGCCCTCTGCCTGCCAGCCCGCTCATCCTCTTATGCCCGCTGCTCTTCACTGCTGCCGTCGCAGGCCATCAACAGCGCCATGTCTTTCCTGGATTACTTTGCATTCTCCTCCTCCGGCCTCGCCGACATCGAGGCCAACACAACTGGCAGGGTCCAGGGCGCCACGGACGGCCGCTCAGCCCTGGCCCAGTTCATCGATGACTGGTGCGCCGCTGCATGCGCCGCCACCTGCGATATAGCCCGACAGGCCGAAGATGCAAGCACGCAAGCTGTGGGCCTGCGCATAGGTGGTGTTGTCGCATCCGCCTACGGTCCGGTCCCGTGGGTGGGGCCTCCGACAGCGCCCTGCATCCCTGCGCCACAGCCCTGCCTGGGCAGCGGGGCTCACCTGCAGACCCGTGCCCCTTCCTGAGCAGGGGCGAGTTCGCGCTGTACGCGGTTGCCATGCCGCTGTTGCTGCTGCTGTCGGTGAGCACCTTGACAGAGTGGCCCGCACTCGTCAGCCCCCTGCCTGGCCCTGTTGATCCTGCTGGTCCTTGCCTTGTTTCTTGAAATCAGCAGTTGCTAGCCCAGAACGCATGGCAACCGAGTTGCCCTGCTTTCTGAGTGGCTGCCACGGAGGACGCCTCTCTTTCCCACACCTGTCCTGCAGGCCATTCCTTACCCCGCGACCGACCCCATCTTCCCCATCGTCGAGGGCGGCAAGCTCTACCATGTTTTCACCGCGACCGTAGACGGGGAGTACGAGTGGCTGCGCATGGTGACGCAGTGCGATCCGCAGGAGGTGACGGTGGAGCTGGCGCGCTGCTTCTTTGCGGCCCACCCGTCCTTGGGCGAGGTGCTCGAGGTGAGCCGCGCGCACTCAGGAGGCATGCATCAGACTGGTCACGGCGCTGGGGTCATTCAGCCTGTGATGAATGGCCCAGGACTTTCAGCAGCAGCGCCCTGTGCTGGGGACCAGCAGCGCCCTTGCCAACCCTTCCACCCTAGCAGGTGCCCAGCACCAGCCCTGAACCGCTTGCGGCCGGCAGCAGCAGCCGCAGTGGCGGCGGCAGCGCCTGCGACCCCCCCGGAGGCAGCCCGGCCGGGCCCAGGCTGCAGGGTGGCCCTGCGCTCGAGCACACAGGCATGGAGCGCAGGCTCAGTGTCGGCATAAGCGGCGCGGGCAGCGACAGCGTGCCTGGCAGCTTTTGGCGCCCATGGACACAGGTGAGGAATGATGCTGCCAGCTGGCGTGCAGTGCGCGTCCAAGTGTGGGTATGCAGGCGGGAGGAGAGGTGTGGCTAACAAGTCTCCTGAGAACAGCAGCTCGAGTTGCGAGCTGGAGTGAAGTTGCAACTGACGCCTCACAAGCTGCCATGCCCGCCCTTCTGCAGGGGCAGCCCCCAGTGGAGGACAGCCTCGACAAAGAGAATGCTGGCAAGTATGCGATGGCCCCGGCACTGTTGGCCGAGGGCGGCGGAGTTCGCTGCATCCCAGGACTCTCCTCACAGGACCTGTCAGCTGCTCAATCAAATTTGCCTGTTCCTCGCGCCATTGCTGTAGGCGCAAATGTGGCGGGCAGCTCACGGCCTGCAATTAGGCCCTGCATCACCGTGATGGCGCAAGCGGTGAGTCCAGCGACGTAGAGCAAGTCCTAATGGTGGGCTGGCGGTGTAGGAGCCGGTTGGGTGCGCAAGCTTGCATGTGCCGCCTGCCTCTGCTGTGCTGAAAGCACCATACCCAAGCGCCTTTTCCGCTACCACGTTGCCTGCCCCCTTGCTCCCACCCTGGCGCCTGTAGTGCCTGCGAGACCTGGACCAGGGGCAGAATGAGGCTGTTTTTGATACTGAGAGCCTGCCCAAGGAGGTGGAGGTGCACCAGGTGTGGACGCCCTCAAGCACTGCTGTGCCGCCTGCCCTGTGTGGCAGCACCATGCTGCCTGCCTTCCATGGCCGGGCAGGGCAACGACTGCAGCGTGCATGGCATGTTTCTCGGCTCCTTGACGCCTGTGCCAGCTCTGCTGCCGGTGCCTTGGCAGGCAGAGGCGGGCAAGGGTGGGGACACCAAGCTGCTGCGGATGGACAAGGTGGGTGCTGGCAGGGCCGGTTGCCACCGCGGGGAGAGCGCTGCAGCGGCTGCAGCCGGCCGTTCCGACCGCCTAGCTCGAGTCGGTAGCAAATGCTTGCAGGCAGCTGCCTGACAGTCTGCAGCAGGCTGGTAAAGAAGAGCGCGCGTACAGTTGGGCATGCAAGCTGCTGAGCGCATCAGCCGCGGTCTGTGCCCTGCCCAGGGCTCAGTTAGCAAACATTGTCCCTTGCAGGCGGAGCTAGGCGTCGACAAGACCACTGCAGGCTTGAAGATGTGGAACCTGCTGCTGCAGCAGGTTACGCAGCTGCAGCAGCAGGTCACGCAGCTGCAGCAGGTTACGCAGCTGCAGCAGCAGGTCACGCAGCTGCAGCAGGTTACGCAGCTGCAGCAGCAGGTCACGCAGCTGCAGCAGGTTACGCAGCTGCAGCAGCAGGTCACGCAGCTGCAGGAGCAGGTTGCCGAGGTGCGGGATGACCAGCGCATGGTGGGTGGGCTTTGATGCCAGCTGTTGTGGGTGGACGGCGCGCAGCAGCAGGGTTGGCTCTGCCCGCACTGTGCAAGTGTTGCGGCATCCGGCCGCAGATTGTACACGATGCTCCTTCCAGTGCAGATCGTCGCATGCACGGCAGCTGTTAAGTAGGCTGGGGACACAGGAGCACAGCAGGAGTGAGTGGGCGCATGCAAGTATGCAGAGTTGACTAGCGGTTGCTGTCTGAGCTTGCAATGCAGCAGCTTAGTCAGCGCTATTACAGGGTGGCCTCAACGGTGCTTTGGAGGGCTTTCAGCAGCAGGCAGCATGTAGCTGGATGCCTAAATAGTGTGGAACTGGCATGTGGCATGACTCTCGATCAAGCACGCCGCCAGTGCGTTTTTCCCAACAGCTGCCTCCCGGCTCCTTCCCGCAGTCCAGCGCATACTGAGGCCGGCTATGCACGGTGAGCAGGCGAATTCGGCCAGCAGCACGCTACCAGCCTCTGGCCAACCGAAGGTGGCGACATGGTAGCCGCTGACCCCCACGTGCTGTGAAAATATGTGTCCGCTTGCAATTTGTTTCGCCCTGCTTTGCTATGGCACGATTTCTGCTAGCCTGCTTGTCATGTGAACTAGCAACACGATAGTACGACTGCAATCAAACCTGCGACATGTAGAGGCTGGCTTATACTCCAGGTGCCACCCCGCACTGCCAGGCCGAGGCGCCGCCGCGGCACCGCCACCAGGCGCCATCAGCACCGCCAGCGCTGCTGCTGTTGTGGCGTCCGACCGCAGAACTGCTGGCACCTGCCATTCACTGCTGCTTGCCATAGCCGCGCAGAGCTACCTCACAGCTGTGTAGTGCGTGCTGCGAGCGTCCTGACTGAGCAGCCTCCCACTTGCAGGCAGCGGGGCCGGCTGGCTAGCGCTCGCCCATTAATCCAGCGTGTCCACATGGCTCGCTGCAGCATGAAGGAGTGGAAATGCATGAGCAAGACGTGCACGCTGCAGGTCAGACCCGTAGTTGGGGCAGGGGTGGCAGGGGCCATTAGACACGCAAGGTCGGCGCAAAAGCAGAGCTGGGCTGCTGCACTCCTGACCAATCAAGGCTATGCCTCTGAAATCAAACCAGAGTTTATGTCCCTTCCCTGGCTGTTCCCCACCTGAATCATTAAAGGTCGCAAAGAGGCAAAAAAGAGGACCCGCAGGGCCAGGGCTGCCCTGCGCCGCTCAACAGCAACGGCGCCGCCGTTTACTGCTGGTTAGACGAGAGCGCTTCTGCTGCTTTCTCATTGACTGCCAGTACTGTGCTGCTGCTGCTGCTGCCTGGGTCGCGCCGCAGAATTGGTGGGCTCTTGCGAGCAGGGCAGCCACAGCTGCGGCGGCGGCGGTGCGCACAGCGTTGTCTACAGCTGTGCAGCATCGATGACATCACGCTCGCTGCGTTGCGGACCTCCTGTAGCCCATCAAGCCGCTCTCTCGGTACTTGCGCGGCCGTTGGTCATTTGCGACGCTACCGGGAGAACTCGCTGCGGTGGGGCTGCGCCTCAAGCAGGCGGGGCGTCGTTCTGCCCACTCAATGCAGATCACATGTCTTGAGAGGCGCAACAGAGCGAAACACGGGAGAGCGTTGCGACATTTGACATCTGAACACCACTGCTAGCGCTTGGTGGCGGTGCCGCAGCAGCACCTCTGCCTGGCAGTGCCAGGTGGCCCCTGGAGTATAAGCCAGCCTCTCCAGTGATTCCAGGCCGTTTTCTGGAACTTTGTGTCGCAGGTTTGATTGCAGTCATACTATCGTGTTGCTAGTTCACATGGCAAGCAGGCTAGCAGATTCGTGCCATAGCAAAGCAGGGCGAAACAAATTGCAAGCGGACACATACTTTCACAGCACGTGGGGGTTAGCGGCTACCATGTCGCCACCTTCGGTGGGCCAGAGGCTGGTAGCGTGCTGCTGGCCGAATTCGCCTGCTCACCGTGCATAGCCGGCCTCGCGCAGTATGCGCTGGACTGCAGGACAGGAGCTTGGAGGCAGCGGTTGAAAAAAACGCACTGGCGGCGTGCTTGATCAAAAGTCATGCCACATGCAGTTCCACACTGTAAGGGCATCCAGCTACCTGCTGCCTGCTGCAGGAAGCCCTCCAGGGCATCGATTAGACCACCCAACAATAGCGCCGACTATGCTGCTGCATCGCAAGCTCAGACAGCAAACGCCAGTCCAGTCTGCATACTTGCTTGCGCCCACTCACTCCTGGTGCGTTCCAGTGTGTCTCCAGCCTACTCGACAACTGCCGTGCATGCGACCATCTGCAAAGGAAGGAGTATCGTGTACAATCTGCTGCCAGATGCCACAGCACTCGCACAGTGCGGGCAGAGCCATCCCATACTCTCTGCTGCACGCCAGCCACTCGACAGCTGGCCTCCAACCCCACCCACCATGCCCTCGTCATCGCGCATCTCGGCAGTCTGCAGCTGTAGCTGCGTGACCTGCTGCTGCAGCTGCGTAACCTGCTGCTGCAGCAGGTTACACAGCTTTGGGCCTGCAGTGGTCTCGCCGACGCCTAGCTCCGCCTGCGAGGGACAGTGTTTGCTAACTGAGCCCTGGGCAGGGCACAGACCCCACGCGGCTGGGGCGCTCAGCAGCTTGCATGCCCAACTGTACGCGCGCTCTTCTTACCAGCCTGCTGCAGACCCTCAGGCAGCTGCCTGCAAGCATTTGCTACCGACTCGAGCTAGGCGGTCGGAACGGCCGGCTGCAGCCGCTGCAGTGCTCTCCCCGCGGTGGCAACCGGCCCTGCCAGCACCCACCTTGTCCATCCGCAGCAGCTTGGTGTCCCCACCCTTGCCCGCCTCTGCCTGCAAGGCACTGGCAGCAGAGCTGACAAAGGCGTTAAGGAGCCGAGAAACATGGCATGCATGCTGCAGTCGTTGCCTGCCCCTCGCTGGACCAGCAGACAGTCTGCAGGGTGCTGCCACACAGGGCAGGCGGCACTGCAGTGCTCGAGGGCGTCCCCGCCTGGTGCATCTGCTCCTCCACCTGCTTGCGCAGGCTTGCAGCGTTGTTGGCAGCGCTGCCAACCCAACCTGGTGCAGCTGCATCAGGTGTTGTCGGCAGCGCTGCCATCAATTTTGCAAGCCTGCCCAAGGAAGTTGAACAACCGCACCAGGCCCAGGAAGTGGAACAGCGGCCCAAGAGCAGCTCGCG
>KQ482038.1:326826-340287 GCA_001430745.1 Auxenochlorella pyrenoidosa
TGGGCGCTGCGGGGGGGCTGGGGGGATGAGTCCCGATAAGTCCCCTCGCCTCGGGGGGTGGGCGGGCAGGCGCGCCGCTGCGCCCGTCGGCATGGCAGCGCGCAGCTACGCGCAGGCGGGAAGCCTGCATGGCATGGCGCAGCCCTGCCTGGCGTGCAACAGTGTGGCCGGCCCACTCCTGCTGCACCCTGCACGGCCCCCGGCAGATTTATACGATGTGATCAAGCACCACCGCGAGCGACAGTCGGCCATGCTTCCCCACGTCTTCAAGTCGGCCATGTGTGTTTGGGGTTGGTGGGGTGGGGTGGGGTGGGTGGGGTGGGGTGGTGGTGGGGGTGGGGGATGGGGGGGCCGGGGGCGGGGCATCTGGGCGGGTGGGGAACCCAGCACGCCCCGCTGTCTGCCTGCCCAGCTGTCCTCAGACTGGCAGCTGAGCGAGGCGTCACACCCATCTGTTGCACCTGGATGATGACAGGTGCTTCTGCCCCCCCTCCTACCACACCCGCGCACCTCACCAACCCCCACTCTATGCCAATCCACACCCACCAATGCCCATCCCAACCCACAACACCCACCCCCCACCCTCACCCACCACACACCCACCAAACCCCACCCCCCACCCCCCGGGCAGGTACCAGCTGCTGGCGGGGCTGGCCTACCTTCACGCCAACTGGGTGCTGCACCGTGACCTGAAGCCCTCCAACATACTGCTGGAGCAGGGACGCCTCAAGATTGCAGGTGGCTGGGCGCCCGGGGCGGGGTGCCTGGACATGCGGGCAAGGGTGGAGATGGGGTGGGGGGCAACCGCCGGGCCGGGCGCCCAAGCGCTTGCATTGTGAGCCCGGGGAGTTGGAGGAAGGCCCCATGCCGGGCAGCACCGGCTCAGCCTAGGGGCCGGCCGATTGCGTGGGCGATGCCAAGGGGGGCGCCCAGGCAGGCTGCAGGGTCTGCCCTCGCTCTGCCTGCGGGGGCAGATCAGTGGGTGTGCCATCGTGCCGCTGCCACCTAGCCCCTGCTCTCCCCTCCCCAGACTTTGGACTGGCGCGGTCGGTGCGGCAGCCGTTGGAGCCGCTGTGGAACAATGGAGTGGTGGTGACCATCTGGTGAGGTGGCAACAGGATTTGGGTTTTGGGTGGTCAGTCGGTCGGTTGGGGGGGTTGACTAGCTGGTGAGGTGGACGGTGGGGGGCAGGGTGTGGGGGCAGGCGCCGCGCACTGCCGGTCATCGCGGTCACCACCCTCGGGCTGCTGCAGCTGCACTTGTTGCTGCTGCCACCCTGCTGGTGTGCCTGTGGCCGGTGGGGCAGCGCTTGCTGCACTGGCGGTTGCTGGCCCGCCCTCCACATGCCGCAACGGACAAACCTGGTCCCTTGATCCTCCTGGTATGGCACCCCTCCAACCCTCCCAACCACCCCCCACCCCACCCCCCACCCACCCACCCCGCCCCAGGTACCGCGCCCCCGAGCTGCTGCTGGACGCCAGGCACTACACTGGGGCCATCGACGTGTGGGCGGTGGGCTGCATCATGGCGGAGCTCCTGCTGCTGCGCCCGCTCTTCCAGGTGTGGCTTACCCTGCTCCTTTGTGACAAGGGTCTACTTCCCTGTGTTGCCTGCCCTGCTTCCCGGTGTCAAGGGTGTGTCGCCTGCCTGCTTCCCGGTGTCGAGGGCCGGTCGCGCGCCTGGTGAGCGTCGGGGGGGATGGAGCTTTTGCGGCGCAGGGCCGGGCATGAGAAGGGAACGCATGCGCAACAGTTAGCGAGCGGCGCACCCCCGGGCTACTGCTGCCGCGCCCTGGGAGGGCACGCTGGGACAGGCACAGCCGCGGGCGCCCGCAGCCTCGCTGCCTTGCTTGTGTCGACACGTGCGGCGGCTGGTGTGCCTGCAGGGGGAGGAGCGCAAGGGCAGCCAGGACGTCTTCCAGGACGACCAGCTCAACCGGTGGGGGGCACGGAAGGAGGGAGAGTGGGAGGCACAGAGGGAGCGAGTGTGGGGCGTTGCTGAGGGCCAGGATGGCAAGCCTGCGTGCCTTCTTGAGGCATCCTTGCCCGATTTCTTGCTCAATTTGGGGCCGCAGGATGCGCCCCGCATGGGGCCCCACCGCCCCCTGCCCCTGCCCCGCCTGACCCCTGCCCCGCCCAGGATCTTTGCCGCGCTCGGGCACCCGGGGTCGCAGACCCCCTGGGCGCACCTGGAAAGCCTGCGGCACTGGCGGGAGGACACGGGGGGCTGCCGCACGCGCAAGCCGGAGCACGGCAGCGTCAACCTGAAGCAGATGCTCTGGGAGAACTCGCCGCTGCTACGGTGGGCCGCAATGAGGGCGGGCGTGTGGGCTGGCGCAAGCTTGGCACTGGCAGTGTGCACCTGGCACGGCCGCCGGTGTCTGAATCACACATTCTACAGCCTAGCCCTTTTTGCGCTGTCGCCGCCTCCTCTGCCCCTGGCCTGCACCCCTCCCTGTCTGCCCCATGCTCGAGCAAGCCAGCAGCAGCATTAGACTGCCCCCCTCGCCCTGCGCTGCCCCACCCTGCAGCGCCTTCCCCAAGCCCGACTCGCTGCTGGACCTGCTGCTGGGCATGCTGAGCCTGGACCCCAGCGTGCGCATCACGGCGGCGGCCGCCCTGCAGCACGAGTGGTTCCGGCAGGACCCGCTGCCCAGCGGCGACAGCGTGTTTGCGGGGCAGCACGGGCGGCAGGCGCCCGCCTACCCGCAGCGTGCCGTGCGGCCCTGCCAGTGAGGCCGCCACGTGCCTCCGCTTGTGCGGGCCCTGTGCCGCTCGCTGGCTTCTGTGCGCGGGTTGCGCGACTTCCTTGTAATGGGCCTTTTTGAAGTCGAATCGAAGGCTCAGCTGCTCGCAGACTGTAACTGCAGCCTCTTGACAGACGGATGCGGGTGCGAAACAGCAGGCGTCGACAGCCTGCGCGCAGCGGGGCACAGCGGCACACCTCAGCGCAGGCATCGGTCTCTCGGTCCTGCTTCATGATCACGCTGGTGAATCCACCCCAGGGAGAGCATCGCACCGCACCAAGGAGCGTGTTTGGTGCAGTATCAACTGTGAAGAGTCACTTGCTGAGAGCCAGCTGCCGCGCCAACTGCATGATCCATGGCGCTCCGGCCCTCCAACAGGCAGCAACCAGCCGTCCGGCAGCAAACCAAGGTGCGGGCCGCGCCAGCCCACAGCCCAGGTGCCGCTGGGCGGGCCCAAGGGATCCGAAATGGCAAAGGCGTGGTTTTGAGCTGCTTTGGATGTCCGTTAGCTTTGTGCGCAGCCCCGAGCGGTCTGGCCAGGTGCCGCCGCCACCGGTTCCGGCTGCGAGCCCTGGATGAGGCTCGCTTGGCAGCCATCGATTGCACATGCGAATCAGGGGCCTTGATGCACATGCAGGTAGTGTGCTAGAATCTGGCGCCTTCCTAGTGCCTCAAGTGCAGGATACAGAGCACGCTGCAGCCCCAACGGCAACGGCGCCGCCCGTGGGACAGCCGGCGCAGCTGTCGCTCCACACAGCGGTGCAGACTGGCAACAAGCATGCCTGCCTGGCCGCGCTCTACGCCTGCCTGGCGGCGGGTGCAGATGTGAATGCAGTTGACGAGTATGGCAGGGCACCCCTGCATGTGGCTGCGGGCTACTGCCCTGAACCAGGGGCAGCGGCAGCAGCCATTGCAGCCCTGGTGGACGCTGGAGCTGCCCCCACCGCCGGAAGCGCCAGCCAGGGCAGGCAACCGCTGCACTATGCAGCTCGCAACGCCTGCGGCGCAGCCGCTGCTGCAGCAGTGGCGGCGCTGCTAGCATGCCCGGGCGTGGCAGTGGATGCGGCCGACAGCCAGGGCTGCACCCCGCTCCATTGGTGAGGGCCAGCCCCTGGCTTGGTGCTCGCATCGTGCACTGCCAGCGTTCATGCGGTTTTGCTGCCTGCGCGGATCGCAGCAGACCCCTGTGCGCCCGATCCTTGCTGCTGCTTGCCGACCAACCCCTTTGTCTCCTGGCAGGGCTGCCGACAACTTGAACGGCGCCGAGGCGGCAGTGTCAGCCCTGCAAGCGCTGCTGGCTGCTGGAGCAGAGGTTGCAGCAGCCAACCGTCGCGGCGCCACGCCGCTGCACTGGCAAGTCGCTTGCCGCCGCACCCGGGCGGCCCCTTAATGCGCATGCACTTGTCAGTGGCATGCACGCATGCGGGGTGGCGTCACGCGTCGGGCAGCCAGTCGACACTAGGCAGCGTACCCATGCCTCGCAGGGCTGCCACCAACCGGGACGCTGCCGCCGCCACAGCCGCCATTCGAGAGCTGCTGGCCGCCGGGGCCAGCGTGCATGCCAGGTGAGTCTCTGCAGCCCTGTGCCTGCACTCGGGGGGCTGCTACTTGTAGCCATATCTGCGCTGCTGCCTGCAGCCCAGGTGACATCTCATGCCCTGCACGTCCCAGCAAAACTCCCGTCTGGGCTCGCTTGTCGACTCCACGCAGAGACCGCTACGGCGAGACGCCTCTCCATTATGTTGACACCAACCGCAGCGGCACGGCGGCGGCAGCAGCAGTGCGCGCTTTGGTGCAAGCGGGGGCAGACGTGCATGCCAGAGACCGCATGCTCAACACGCCGCTGCACGCTGTGGCAGCTGGCAGCCCGGGCGTGGACGGTGCGGCGGCGACGGCGGCGGCGCGGGCGCTGCTGGCGGCCGGCGCGGAGCGCAGTGCAGCAAACGGCGAGGGGGCGCCGCCGCTGCTGCTGGCGCTGGAGCGGGAGGGTGCTGCAGTGTCGCCGCAGCTGTTGAGTTTGCTGGCCCCGCCGGCAGAAGAGGGGGGCGCAGCACGGCAAGGCAGCAGCGCTGGCGAGGTAACAAGTGTGCTGCCCAGGGTGGCGCAGGCATGGCGGCAGTCGCTGCGGCATGCAGGCCTGCCGGCAGCTGCAGGCACGAGGGGCGTGCCAGGGGTGCTTGGCCGACAACGTTAGTCCTCCCTCAGTACTCGTGCCTTGGACCATCAATCCTCTCTGTGTCATCAGCTGACGTCATCATTCTTTCGCCCTTGCGACTTGCAAGCTCCACTTCCTCTGCTGACTGACCTTGTGTTGCTGTGCTGTCCACACCCCTTCCTACCCACGCACCGCTCCTTGACCCAATTAAGTACCGTCGCTGCAGAGCTGCTTTGTACAGGCAAGGGAGTGGCATAAGCGGAGGCAGCAACAGCGGGCAGGTGCACAGAGGCGGGGCCACCTGCAGCATAACCTGCGAAGCTGCATGCGACAGTTGGCATGGGCAAAGAGGGGCAACCTGAGACGCGCAACTTGGTTGCCTAAGCCCCGGGACCGGCATCTGACGCTGCGTGTGCCGGCGTGCTCAGACTGGAAGCTGCAGCTGCAGCAGCCCAGCCGGGGGGGACTGAGCCCCGAGCTCGACCAGGCGTGCCCAGCCCAGGCGCCCAGGCAGGCATCAGTGCGCCCCTCCCTGCGGCCGCCTGGCTGTGGCCATGAGCAGGTGCAGGCTGAGCTGCTCGTGAGGCTCCTCCGGCGCCTCCCTCTGAAAAGGGGCAGCGACTCGGGCCTCGGCGTCCTCAAACCCGGCGCCTGCGGGGCAGGAGACACAGCGGGGTCAGCGGGCGAGGACCAGCCTGCATCGTACCTCTGATGCCGCCCAGTGGACGCTGGGCACATCTGATTCCCCGCGCCTGCTGGTGGTGTGCCTATGGCCGAGCAAAGCCAAAAACGCGGGCAGGTGCTGCAGGGCGCAGCCGGGGGCGGCGGCGCACCCAGCATGAGTTGCCGCATGTCCTGCTCAGAGAAGCCGCCGGGGTGATGCACCGAATGGGCGTGCTGGCGGTTGTGGAACCTGCAGGGGCCCAGAAGGGGCATAGAGACCAGTGTTGCTTCGCGTGTATTCACTGGTGATGGCTGGGCAGAGGGCGGGCGGCCAGGGGGTGCTTCTGCCGCACGTCCGCACCTAACAGCCTCAGGGACCCTGTGTCTGTCTGCATGCACCCGCGCCCACATGAACCCTTGAAGGCTTGGGCGCCTGCAGCAGAAGCTGCTGGAGAAGCTGCGGCAGCGCCCGCACCTGTCTGAGCCCGGCTCCCTGAGCAGGTCGAAGACGGCCACGGTACCGCCCGGCTTCAGGTACTGCAGCAGCGTGTGCAGCGCCCCTGCAAGGCGCCAGCAAGGGATGGAGGGGCGTCAACGCGGGCGCTGTCGCCGCCTGCGCAGCAATATGATCAGCCAGGACTTGCTGCCAGGCCTTAACAAAACGCTGAGATGATAAGCGTTCGGCCGCACCAGCCGCCAGCCCTCGGTGCCAGGGCAGGCAGCCGGGCGTTTGCGCAGCCCGACTGCAACCCATACAACGGCTAGACTCACCATGAACATCTGTGAGGTGGTGGAAGGTCATGTGGGACAGTGCCAGGTCAAACCGCCCCAGCTGCAGCCCTGCAGCTGCCGCAGCCTCGCCGGCGGCGCTGGCTGGGCTGGCGACTGCTGCCGCTGGCGTTGCCGCAGCTGCCCCGCCTCCGGCAGCTGGGACGTCCTGACTGGGTGGCTGCAGGCCCTGGCTGGTCAGCTCCCCGAGCATGCAGCGCAGCTTGCCGTCGGCACGGCGGGCGAGCTTGCTTTGGAAGGCGGCGACCATGCCTGCAGGGGGGTGCGAGGCGGGGGCTCAGCCACAGAACCCCGCCTCCATCTTGGCACGCGGTGGCACAAAGCTACGTCCTGAACGCTACTGCGGTGCCCCGACGGTGGGGCGCGCCAGCTTGGGCTCTGCGACTCTGGCTCGGCGCACCCTGTGGCGCAGCTGAGCCTGCCCCCTCACCAGGGCTGGTACAGGCCTCAGGGCGTCAAGTTTTGAGACTAGGCTTTGGCTAGCCCAGGCCAGGCTAGGCTAAGCTAGGCTAGGCTAGGCCAGGACAGACGAGGCCAGACTCGACTCACCAGGGCTGGTGTCTACACCGAAGTAGGAGCCGAGGCTGTCAGCCATCTTCTCAGCCAGCAGGCCCGTGCCGCAGCCAAGCTCCAGCACCGCGGTTGAGGGGTGCAGCAGGCCGTGCAACTTGAGGGCCTGGCCCAAGGAGGGTGAGAAGGCGGCGGGGCAGGTGAGCAGCAAGCGGTGGGCGGTGGCGGGGGCAGCGGCTGCGGGAAACTGCCTCGGGCGACAGCTGCAGCGCAATCGCGCGCATCCGTGCTTCTGCACACCTCGGCGGCCGCGCTGGTGAGCTGCTGGATGAGCGGCCTTGCGTCCCACTCGGCCGACTTGCTCGCCCACTCATCTGTGGTTGTCTGATCTTGCGCAGGAGCGTGCGACATGGTGATCGGAGCACGGTTGCTAGCGAACCCAGCCCCAGGTCTTTCCAGACCTGGGGCGCGTGGCAGCGCAGCGGGCGGGCGGGTCGCCGCATGTCCTCAACCTCTCTCCATCAGTCAGGGATTCACAAAAACGTGCTCATCAGAGGGGAAACAATCTTTTTGTGCCGGTCGCAACGACTGCAGTGCATGAAGTAGCACATTAAAGAGCCCAATCAGCATTGGCTGCGCCGCGGCGGGCCGCACCCCACTCATCAGCCCGCCATCACGGTGCCATGGAAACCGGCGCTGCCGTCCATGAATGCCACCATCGGCTGGTTGAGCGGTCCAGTCGCCATGCCGACGTAGTATGCCTTGCCGCGGGACAGGCCCAGGCCGTCCCCGTTCACCACGTTCCAGCCGCACAGGTAGCGCAGCACACTGGCGCGACCGCTGCGGGCCGGCAGGGCAGACAGGTCTTGGTAGCCAAGGTAGAGCACGTCGTCTGCAGGGGCAGGGAGGGGGGATGCAGGGAATGGCCAGCAGGCGGCGGGCTGGCTCCGCCGGGCGAGATGCAGGGCGGCAGGCTGCGAGACAAGAGGAGGGACGCGTTCCGCGGGTCGCAAGCCTGTCCTGGCCTGTTATCAACCCGCTGTTGGGTACGCAAGGCGGACTGCGCCAGGCCAGATGCCACCTGCCCAGGCATCCGTCACAAAAGCAGAGGGGTGGACACAGGGACCCATAGCCCACAAGCAGCCACCCCAGCCTCACAACCAACCCGAGTCAAGCGCCAGAGAGGTGAAGGTGGCGTTGCCGGCAGGCAGGCCAGGCAGCAGCTGAAAGGCGCCGGCCAGGAAATCGAAAGTGTACACAGCAGCCCCCCGGGGGGTGCCCTGATCGCCAGACAGGGCCACATAGGGCGTGCCACGCGAGTCAACCACCACCGACAGGAAGGCTGCAGCGGGGCAGGGCAAGGTGTGGTGTGTGGCCCGGGGAGCACCGCACACGGCGAGCACGTGTGCGGTTGCAGCCAATTGATTAGTATGAGGGGACGGGAAGGCCGGGCGGGGGGCACGAGTGCATGCGCGGTGGCTGCTTGGCTGAGAAGGGGGGTCATGCAGCTCGTCCCCTTGCTGCACGCCCCACCAGAACGACCCTCTGGAGGACCCCATGCTGGGCTGACAACCAGGATGCTCGTGCACCCACGCCCATCATTTAATCCCCTCTCCGTCCCCTGGGCTTGCCTGCATAGCCGGGGGCAAAGCCCGGCTGGCCGAGGACGTTCCATGCCGACGGAGCGCCCTCGCTGGTGCTCCCCCACCACACTAGGGTGGCCTGCTGGCTAACGCCGGGGCCGCCCAGGGAGGGGCGCGTGTCCTGCAGGGCCGCGGCAGGTCGTACAGGGGGTGTCCTCATGTACGACAGCAAGGGTGTGTGTGCACAGCTGTAGCTGATCCTCCTTTCGGAGGAGCCGGCCGTGAAGGGTCCCCAACCTGCCCACTGGCAGCAGCCGAGCCCACCGGCAACAGCCCAGCCCACCTGGTAGGCCAGGTAGGGCCGGTTCCTTTGCTGGTCGATGGCCAGGCTGACGTAGGCCGCCGGCGTGCCGTGGGTGAGCAGCGGCGTGCAGTCCAGGGGCAGCCAGCTGGCGCCCGACTGGTACTGCTGTACCGCCACCTGGCCGCTGGCGTCCACGTACGCCTGCAGGATCGAGACGGCAAGCTTTGCGCTGCCTGAGGGCAGACAGTTGCAGCAGGGATGGCACAGAGGTGGGGTGCACGGGCTGGTCCAAGCACATGCCCAAGCAGAGGTGGTGACCTGGCTGAGCGGGTGCAGAGGCATGGAGACGCCACACGCTGCAGCGATTGCAAGCTGGGAGGCTGCAATCGTCCGCATGCAGCTGCCCATGGGGCACCCCCGGCCCCACCCGCTCGACAGCCACTAAGCAGCAGCGCACTCACCACCCAGGGCAGGCCCTGTTTGTCAATGGCCAGGGAGACAGAGGTGGCAGAGGGGCCGCCCAGGCCCGCCCCCACGGGCACCCAGCCGCCCAGGTCTGTGTACGACATGATTGCCACGCTGCCGCCCGCTGCGCCGTCTGCGTAGGCGGCATACACTGTGGTGGTATCGCCGTCTGCCAGGGCCAGGGAGATGCGAGAGGCCTGCCCCGCCGACACGCTGCGGTTGCCGCCCAGAGGCGCCCAGCGCCGCGCCGTGCCGCCCCACTTGTTGACTGTGAGCCCGCCCAGGGGGCTGGCCCCGGGGGCCTCGTCAGCAAAGGCAAAGTAAAGGTCGCCATCTGCCGACACGGCAAAGGCGGGCCAGCCGATGACGCCGGGCGAGGCGGCGCCAAAGCCGCCCACCGGCGCCCAGCTGCAGTCGAGTTGCAGGCAGACCAGCGGGTACAGCTTGTGTGTTGTCGCATGCCTGCTGCACAGGCGCCTGTGTCGCAAGTTCTGCTGCAGTGAGACAGACTGCGAACACAAGCAAGCTGGCAGAGCCTGGAGGGCCAGCGCTGCCTCTGCTGGGTGGGGCAGTACTACAGATGAGCAGGCACAGGGGAGTGAGGTGCGACGGCAGCAGAAGGGCAGCGGGCAAAGTGTGGCATGGCGCATCCCACCTGCGGGGCACGGCCGACGGCGGGCTGGGCCTGCAGCAGGCAGGGAGGCAGGGTGCGGGGCTGAACCACTCACTCAGCCTGCTTCGGTGCGCATGGAGGCACACAGAAAGGGCCTTTCAAAGGCTCTCACGTAGCCCGTAGCATGCCTAGCATGCCGTAGCATGGCGTAGCATGCCCCGCATGCCCCGGCACATACCACAACCCAGGCTCATGCGTGCTCGCGCAGCCTTCCACCACGCCACTCACCCATGCAGCACGGTGAGGTTGCCACCGGCGCCGGCATCGCTGAACGACAGGAACGGGGTGCCATTTGGCGCAAACGCCAGCGCCGTCGCGCCTGCAGAGGTGTATCCGGTTGCAAGCGGCACGGCGCCAGCAGAGACGACACTGCCCCAGGTGCTCCCAGGGCCTGGCCCCAGGTACCGGGCCGCCAGCACCCTCCCCGCCTGGCCCTGCCCCTCCACCCAGGCCGTCAGCGGCTGGAGGGTCACAGGGCTGGCAGCCAGGGAGATGGAGGAGGCAGCGGCGGGCGACAGGCCGCGGTAGCCCACGGACCGCCAGCGCCCGCAGCTGTACTGCAGCACGCTGGCCCTGCCGACATAGGAGCTGTCGGGAAAGGCCTGCAGGCGGGCAGGCAGGGCATGCAGGCATGAGGAGGACATGGAGGGGAGCCTGCGTGGCTGGCTGGGTGGGCTCGATGATTCGGAGAGGCATGGTTGGATGACCAGCCGTGATTTGGTTGGCAGGAAACGCTGGGGCTGGAAGGCAGAGGCCACTGGGCAGCAGGCAGAAGGGCAGGCGGGCAGGCAGGCGGGCAGGCAGGCGGGCGGGGTGGGCAGGTTGGAGGGTTGGGTGGCAGCATGGCATGCTCAAGAAAATGCTGCGTTGGTTTGCAGGCAGGCAGGCATGCTCACGAGAAGGGGGGTGCCAGCGGGGCTGACGGCAAGCTTCATGCCCGAGCTCGGCCCCCTGGGCACATCACCCAGCGCAAGCCTGCAACCCGAACAGATGGCAGAGCGGGGCGCTGGGTGTTGCCTGGGTGGCTGACAGGGACCAGGCAGGGTAGGCTGGTTCCACCTCTGACTGAACACTGCTGCGACTGGTGGCGTGACTGGCGGGCTGTGCAGCGTATGCAGGCTTTTCGGGGCTTGCGGGGGCACCGCTGCGGCATGCATGCCAGCTCGACTGCGCCTCTGCGCTGCGGCCCGCGCTGCTGTCACCCCCACCCCACCAGGTGCGGGCCGTGTCGTTGAACTGCTTGACCACTGCCCGCAGAAGGCCGGGGTTGGGCATCTCATTGTAGGCTAGCAGCTTGGTGCCGTTGGGGAGGGTGGCCAGGCGCACGTCAACGGCAGGGAAGGGCGAGGCCGCCGCGCCCAGCTGCCGCCAGCCCGCCGGCCGGCGGTCCAGCAGCAGGCAGGTCAGGACGGGCCTGCCGCGGTTGAACCGATCGGCGAAGGCCACGCAGGGCTGCCCGCTGGCCGCGTCGAACGCCAGGGAGGGGCCGAAGAAGGCGCCGGGGCCGGCGGTGGTGGGCGGAGAACCAATGGTGGAGCCCCCGCCTGCGGGCTTCCAGGTCTTGCTGCCGGGCAGCCAGGCGAGGACGTTGATGAATCCGCTGTTCACTCCTTTGTCCAGCACGGCTCTGCAGGGGTGCAGAAAGGGTGCGGCAGGCTGCTGACAGGCCGGCCCAAGGCAGGGAGCGCGGCTGCGTATGCCTGGGGGCACAGCAGGGGGGCTGCCGTCAGGCAAAGCGCCGTTGGCATCGCCAGGCGTGGGCCACGTGCATGGCACAGGGCAGCAGGCAGAGGAGGAAACTGAAGCAGCAGGCAGCGCAGGGCCAGCAGGCCTGCAGTGGCGCATGCATGCACGCACGCGTCGCCGTAGGGCAGGTGATGCAGCCAGGCGGGGAAGGCAATGCACTCGTCGCCCTGGCAGCGCTCTTGTTTAGGCTTCATGTATGTCTTATCGCAACAAAACTTGCGACACAGACCCGCTCACACATACAGCCGCCTGGCAGGGGAGGCCTTGAGGTCGACGGCTGCAACGGCGCCAACAGTGAGCCCTGGCTGTCCCAGCGGGCTCCACTTGCCGGTTGCGGCGTCGAAGCGGGTCACTGTGAGCTTCCGTCCAGTGGACGCGTCGTCAAACGCGCAAACGGGCGCGCCAGTCGCGTCCAGCGCCAGGCTGACGAGCCGGGCAGCGGCGGGCGATGCGCCGCCGCGGGCGCCCACGGGCGCCCAGCTGTGGCGGGGCAGCAGGGTGAGGGGCCGCGGCAGGGTCAGCTGGCTGGCTGCAATCAACCTGGAGGGGCTGTTGAGGAGCAGCAGCGCAGCGGCCTCTCTGGGGCTGCTCGAGTGCTCCGGCCGACATGCATGCGTCCCCCACCAGGCAGCAATCCTACTTGAGTGGCTGCCGCCTGGCTGGCGGCGGCGGGGGCTTGCGCGGAGGTGGCGCGACAACGGCGAACGCATTGCCTGCACAGGAGCGGGAAGCCGGCGTGCTGAGGGTGCAGAGGAATGCTGCACAGGGTGCCAGCTGGCGATGCGCTTATGGGCAGGGCCCACCAGCATAGCAGCACCGCACAGCAGCTGCAGGGGCCTGCGGAAAGGCGCGTTCGCAGGAAGTGGATGCATGCAGTTGCCAATGCATCATCCTTTGGAGAGCTGTCTGCTACCTTGAAGGCTGAGGAGCAGCAGCAGTGCGCAGAGCGCGCGATCTGCCGCTGCTCGCTGCCGCCGGGCACGCGGCTGCGGCGCCAACAGTGTGCCGGCCAGCACAGCGCCTCCCGCCATGATCGTGCTGCCCGATACAGGGTCTCGGATCTTGTTCTCGTGCAATACCGCGTTTCAAGACGGGTTGTAGCCGAGGGAGGCAGCACTGGGCGGCAAAGCTGAGGCAGCAGCAGATCCTCTAAAAGAGATGTTCCGTGGAGTTGGTTTGTCAGTAGAAGGATGAAAGAGCCAGCCGACTTTACGTGTGGTCGCCAGCTCCAGCAGCAGTACCGGTGCGGAAGCCGCGGCTGCAGAGATCCTGCGCCTCACAACGCGCTCATCAGCTCCATCTCTGTCACAGGGCCTGGATCCATTCGGTAGCAGTCGGAATGCGCTCCTCTGCCTGAAAGACCAAGTTTTTCATGCAAGATCACAGGCTTGACCAGACGGCGCCGCCAGGCAGCACGAGCGGCAGCCCGTGCAAGGAGGGTTGCGTTTTGGACGTGCTGCGGCCAACGAGTATCGCAGTGAGGTTGCTGACGTAGAGGCGCCTAAGTAGTGCAGGTGTAGATGTACACAAGGTGAAGGAGCGGCCAGCATTGTTCAAGCACAAGTAAAACAAAATGTCACCAGCAGGATTCGAACCTGCGCCCCCGAAGGGAAGAGAGTATCCGATGGTACGGAAGCATTAGCTTGAATCTCCCTCGTTAGACCACTCCGACATGGTGACATGCAGGAATCCGGGCTGAATGTTTGCAATACATATATGCAAAAAAAGATTTTTTCGAGATTCTTTTTGCGAATTTCAGCTGATGCATCAATCCGACGTGACCCAGCCGCCTTACCACTTTGCACTGCCTGCCCAGCTCCCTGACCC
>KQ482038.1:360618-371222 GCA_001430745.1 Auxenochlorella pyrenoidosa
GAATCGCCGGTTCGCTGGGTGTGGCCAAGGTGCCCGCCTCCCCGCACGGCAACGCCTCCTCGTCCCACCCAAGAGCGCCTTGCAACCTCCTGCCGCATGACCCTGCGCCACCCTGCAGACCACTCGACCGTCCAGGGGCCCTCGGTGCACTACACGCTCGTCTTCAACACCTTTGTGTTCATGCAGGCAGGTCCACATGTGGTCCACATGCGTGTCTGTACAGCAGTCTGTCGCTTCAGGAGTGCCTCTTGGGTTGTGCAGTACGCCGCTGCTGCGCACCCTCCACGATCTGCATGCACCTGCAGCAGTAGCCCAGATGCAAGTGCTGTCTGGCCCCCTCCTGCTGCTTTGCCCCCGCAGCTGTTCAACCAGATGAATGCGCGCAAGATCCTGGACAGCTCGCACGCCTGGGAGGGCCTGGCCGACGCGCGCTGGTTCCAGTGGATACTGGGCGGCGAGCTGGCGCTGCAGATACTCATCGTGCAGGTGAGGCTCAAAGCGCCCCCCTTCTGCGCTGCGTCCCCTCGCCCCGGCACGTGCCAACCGCGGCTGTCCCATCTCGTGCCTGCCCGGACCCTTGTACCCCCACCCCCACCCCCACCCCACCCCACCCCCCACCCTGCGCGCACACAAACGCGGCGAGCCGTTTCACACACACACCCCACCCGGACCCTCCACCAACCCTTGTGTGCCCCCACCCCCCACACCCCCACACCCCGCAGTTTGGCGGCTCCTGGTTCCACACCCACCCCCTGGATGCCCGGGAGTGGGCGGTGTGCGTGGGCCTGGGCGCCACCACACTGCTGCTGCGCGAGGGCCTGCGCCGGCTGCCCTACGGACGGTGGGTGTGGCACAAGCAAGCCTGCGCGCCTGGCCTTGGCCGTGCACCATGCGCGCTTGCTCCATGCTTGGGCTTGCGCCAACACGCTCAGGGCATGCTTGCACTACGGGTGCATGCGCTGTGGGGGTTGGCCCTGGGGGGATTGTGGCTTTTGAAAAAAACCGGGTTGTCGCATGGGGCATGCCCGCTAGGAGCGCACAGGGCTGCCTCGAGTGCTGCGTGGGGTTGGCGTCGGCGCCATGTGCGGCGTCGTACCCCATGCAGAAGGCTGCACCCCACGCAGAAGGCTGCCCACAGCTCACAGCCGAGGGTTGGGAGGCGGTGGGTGTGGGGGTGGGTGGGTGGGGGGTGGGGTGGGGGGGGTCAAACTGCAAACCATCCTGCTGCTGCCACCGCTGCCGTGCAGGTCACTCCCCTTTGGCTCATAGCTCACCTCCGCAACCCGCCCACCGAGCCTCCCTGGCGGCCAAGGCCCTGCCCTTGCCCGCCCCTTGCCCGCCTGCTCACGCATGGCCGCGGCCCACAGCCGGCCCCCGCCCTGCCTCCGCCCTGTGCGCACAGGTGGTGGTTCCCCCTGAAATGAGCACTTGGGATGCTGCTGCTCCGCGCGAGCTCCGCCGCCCGGCCAGCCAGCCCTTGGCGCAGCCTTCCTGCACCGCTCCCTTGCGTTGGTCACCCGCCTGCCTGCCGGGTGCCTTGTATTGTTGTTCCCGTTCAACTCGCATTTTGTTGCCTCCTCCCCTCTTTTGTCTGCTGCCCCACCTACCATGGGAGCTGCCTCTCCTCGCTTCTCGCAGCTGTGTCAGTCACCAATCGGGCAACAACCTTGCGGGCCCCAGTGACGCACGTTTTGCTGCTGCAAACCCCCCAGTCCCGTGCACTCCCCTGCCTTTGCAGCCAGCCCCCACATTCGTTCGCAACACTCCAACCCAACTCCCCCCCCACAATGCCTGCCTGTAATCTGCTCCACTTGAAGGCCCGCAGCCCGGCCCCCATTTTGCTGAATCCAACCTTTCTCAACGATGCCTCCTCCCCCAAACGCCTGGCCGCGTGCACCTCTCCGCCTTGGCTGCTCACCCTTTCTGCTCCTGCTGCTGCCCTCCCGCAAACTAGTTTGCCTGCAGATTGTGCTGAATAAATAAACAGGTTCACAACTTCTCTGGGACATCCAACTTCTGTAATGATTGCAGGGCGCGGGGGCAGGCCGCACAGCAGGGGCAGCCAGTGGGAAGCTACAGCTCCATGTCCGCTGCTAGCTGTTGCGCAGCATGCTGCAGCCCATTGCTGTCTGCTGCTGCTGCTGCTCCTGCTGCTGCTTGCTCCTCTGCAGGGTTGTCCAATGATGGCACAAGCTGCACAAGCAGGGAGCAAGGGGATCAACGAGCCCTGGGAGGGTTGTCACGCGCCACGGGCACATGGGACACTGGTGACAACAGTCTGGTGTCGCAGGTTCCGTTGCGGTTAGGCAGGCTTCCAACACAAAGAAGCAACACATGAGCGGTTTGCACGACGCACACTTCTAGTGACAGGCCAGGCAGAGCGCGGCGCCCGCCCGGCCACCAGCCCTCGCCGCCCACGCCCACACACCTGCATGGCTGCGTCGATGCGCCTCTGCAGCAGCTCAAATCGTTGCTGCAGCTCTTCGGCTTCGGCCGCTGCCTCAGCCTCGCTGCTGGCGACCTGCAGGGGAGGCAGCGCGCGTGCAGAATGCACCGTCGGTTGGTGGAACGACGGCATGTGGGGGGTTCGGTTTTAAGAGAACGGCAGGCAGGGACCGAGAGACTGTTCATCTTCCCAACGCCAACTCTGCGGCTTGCACCGCTGCTCGCCAGCTGCGTTCGTCCCAAGGCACACGGACAGGATTTGCTGCACTCGAGAGCACAGCGCAGAGCATGGAGCACCCGCCCGCCCGCACCTCGGCGTTGCGTCCGGCCACATCATTCAGCAGCGCATTGCGCTTCAGCTCGGCAACCACTCCCAGCAGCGCCTGGCACGCCACCAGCATCTTCTCGGCAAACACCTCCATCAGCTCGCCAGGCACGCGGCCCTGGCAGATGGGAGGTGCTGGGGGAGGGACGGTGTGCAGGTGGAGAGAGCAGCAGAGCAGCGGCGAGGGGCTGCAGTCGAGGAGAGGCGGGCTGGCGGCAAGCGGGCGCTGTTTCGATTACTCGCCTAACTGCTGCGACTTGCAGTGCACAATAAAGAGCTCACCTGGCGAGCCCCCGCGTCGCCGCCCTCGTCTGGCAGCCGCGCAGACCGCAGCAAGTTGCTAAATGCCTCCAGTAGCGCTGTATATTGCTCACGAATGCGATCTTTAATCTGTGCGCTGCTCATGGCGTCGGGACGGGTTGTTCGCAGCGCAAGGAAGGACTTGCGCAGTGATCGGAGCACGCCAACTGATGCAGATGACAACAGAGGGCTGATGTAACTTGGGAGAGAGGCCGTGAAACTCTGGGCGCCCCCAGTGGCGGGCGCAGCATGCCGCTCACGGCACGGCTCACGGAGCGGCGCGCATCGCATCCACAACCACCGTGGCGCCAGCATTGCTGTACATTTTCAGGGAGAAATTTGGCAGGCATGAATCAGCATGTGTGCACGGGGATTCACGGGGGTGTCTGTGGAACAGATGGGGGCGGCACGGCGGCGCCGGGACTACCCTCGCTGGCGCGCCACCATGCTGCTGACTGCCAGCTGCACGCGCTTCGACGGGGAAGGCCGGCACCGGCCACCGGTGGGCGCCCCGCCTGCCGCTGCGTGCGCCGCAGTGGCGGACGGGCTGCCATGGAGTCGCTGCTTGCGGGAACGCTCGCTGTGCCGCTGCTTTGCCAAAGTCGCTGGCAATCATAGGCTGGCGGGGGGCTAGCACCGAGCCAGCTAATGGCTCAGTTTTGCTGCTTTGCTGCACCTGGCAGTGTTCAACCCCTTTGCTGCTGCCCGCTGCCCCCTTGGCTCCCAGGCCTGGGCCCGGAGCTGCTGATAGCCGCAGCCAGCAAGGATGTGCACACACGGGATGCCGCCGGCGCGGCGATCGACGGCCTCAAGTCCTGGAACTCCTGGGCGCGTCGGTGCCAGGGCTGCGGGCGCGGCGAGCTCGCAGGCGCAGAGGGCGCGGCGCGGCTGTCGCTGAGCGCGGGCTGCCGGAGCCGGGCGTTTTGCGGGCGTGACTGCCAGGCTGCGTGCTGGGGAGAGCACAAGAAGGAGTGCAAGGAGTTGGCGGCGCTCTAGCTCTGCAAGGGTGTCGCTTCCACAGGAGGTGGGGCACACCGGTGCCGCCTGCCAATGCACAACGTATGTACTGTAAGTGTAGTATATGGCTGGGTGATCATCCTCACTTCTCTCTCACGTGCAATCTGTGCGCATTTGCTGAGCTTTAGATGGCAGACGCCCGCAGCAGCAAGGCTCGCAGCCGCCACAGCAGCCCAAGCAGCGCGCTTGGTTTGCAGCCTGAACCCCCCCCCAGTGTTCACCCAGCCTGGCGGCTTGCTGGTCTTGACAAGAATGTTTTGAGGTTGCGATGGGTTGCACAGAGCACAAAGCAGCGTGGCACGGCCTGGCGACCTTGTTGACATGAGGCCAAGCCGCTCAGCAGTGATGGGCATAGAGCAGACCGGCAGCAGGCCAGCCAGCTGGCTGCAGCACCCTTGCTTTCAGCAGACATCCACGGGCAGTTCGTTACAGTCTGGATTCAATTTAGTACACCCCCCTCCGCGGTTCACCCAGCCCGGCGGCTTGCAATTTTGACCAGCAAATCTTTCGGGGATGAAATGCGTTGCACAAAGCACAGTGCAGAGCAGCACGGCAAGCAGGTTGGCAGTGTGGACAGCGTGCAGACCACTGGCAGCAGGCTAGCCACTACTTTGCAGCAGCACACATGCAAGGGCAGTTTGTATATGTAATAATCTATGGGAAGTGTTGAGGCGGGATGTCAAGGGCAATAAGAAGGCTTTCAAGGGAAGAGGCACATGCAAGTAGTGATGCGCAGCTTGGATTCCTCGCGCTGGCGCTGTCGGGTCATGCCGCTCCTGCCAGCCATCACCTCCACTCACTCTCCATCTGCCAGGGCCGCAGGTTGCTTTGCACTAAGCCTGCCAGCCATGTACACCTCGTAACACATAGAAACACCTGAACAGTAAGAGTCTGGCTCGTGCATGGGACGCTCTGCATGCCGTGCTGTGCTGGGCTTCACTGATGCCTTCATGGCTCAAAGCCGGGAAGCTCTTCTATCGCCTATCAACCCCATCTTTCGGGTAATTTATATCCAACAATGTCCCTGCACGGTGCTTTCACAACGCCAGCGGCTGCGTTCCCACCTCGCCGGGTTATGAACGCTTTGGCACTCGCGGCCCCTGCTGCCTTGGTGCTGGTAAGCGTTCTAAATGACTAGGACGGTTTGCGTCGTTTTGTGGTGTCGACAGTCCGGACCGCGTACAGATGGACGCGATGTCGCATGGCCCAAACCGCATTCCCTCACAACTCCGTTTCCCTCCACCTCCTAAATTCCTCCAGCACACCTCGGCGGCCAAGGCACATGTGTCCACCGCCGCAGCCAACAGCAGCGTTGGCGCCTGCGCCTGTGCCGGCGCCGGCGCCGCGTCCTACCCTGGGCGCGAGCGCATGCTGGCCTACAGCAACGCCGGCAAGGCGGAGAAAATCTGCCGGCGGCTGGCCATCCTGGAGAAGGAGGCTCGGGGATAGATCGCGAATTTCGACAGGGCCGTGAAGGATGGTGCGGGGGCGCTGCCTGCCTGCGTTGGCGTGGCTCGCATGCATGCTTGTAGGGTGACAGCCTGCTGCTCAGTGTTGCGTCAACCTCTTACACTGCCGGCTCGATATCGCTTCATTCCCTGGCGCAGGCGACGTATCCTGCCAGGACCTCTACCACTCCATGTGGAAGTCTGTGGACGAGAAGATCCAGCTGCTGCAGGCAGACCCAGAGGCGTATGAGCGCAGGCATGGCCTGTGAGCGGCGCAGCGCAGCATAGCGCTGACCCAGGCCGTGAGGTGGCCACGATGGCAAAGCGACGGCGGCCCTGTTTGACCACAGTGTTACTGACCACACTATGTTACAGGTGTAAAAATGCAATCAAATGGCAGTGCTGGGGTGGGTGGGGCGGAGTGGAAAATGCCACAGCAAGGGGAAGAATGGTAGCAGCCGGAAAGATGCTGTGGCATACTGTGCGCAAGGGGGGTGCCTCGACCTCGCGCACGGAAAGAATTTCCGCGAGACGGCAGCAGCGGCGGCGCTACCGAGCCGGGCCCTGCTGCTGCCGCTGCGGCTCCTCTTCCTGCTGCCGCCGCTGCTGCCGCTCTCGCTCCTCCTCCTGCCAGGGCGGCAGCTTGCACTCCACCCAGCCGGCCTCCCAGATGGGCCACACCTGCACAGCAGGCACGGCGTGGAGAGCGCACGGCATGGGCACCGGGCGGCAGCGGCCTTTGCGGCGGCGCGCCGAAACAAACAAGCGGCGGTCGCTTTGACACGGCAGCCCGGGCAACAGAGGTGCCAGGCAGGCGCGCCTTGCTTGCTCGCTTGCATTTCAGCCTGTCCAACCACAGCAGAACCTGCGACACAGACATAACCTGCGACACAGACCTTGAGGAAGACGCGGCCGCGCAGCAGGGCATAGGGCACGGGGCCATAGTGCCGTGAGTCAGTCGAGTTGTGAAAGTTGTCGCCCTGCAAGGTTTAAGGGTTCAGAAGGGTTTAGAAGGGTTATGGGGCCAGGGTTCAGGGGCAGGGGGGGCCGCGGGTGGCGCGGGCTGCAGGGCAGCCCCTGCGTGCGGCCTTGCAGGGCGCAGCGCTCTGGACAGCACCAAGAAAGCGCTCTCAAGGCTGCGTGCTTGCAGGGCGGGGTGCGATGCGCCGCGCCCCGCTGGGCTGGCAGGCCTCTCTGCAGGCGGACAGCATGCACACCCAGCGTGCGGGCCATTTACGCAACAACGCCAGGCCTGCTGCGCACAGCAGGCAGCCCGGGAGGCAAGGCAGGGCGTCCCGGCTGTTGCCACTGCGAGGCGAGGCGCGTGAGCCTCGGACCTAGATGCACGACGCACGTCAGTGGGCTCAGGCAACAACAGCCCGGGAGGGTTGAACCCCACCCACCTGCAGCCAGACGTGCCCCCGGGGCACAGTCACGGTGCGCCCCATGCCCAGCTTTGAACCCAGGCTGCTGGGCACAAACACTGCAGGGTGCAGGTGGGCAGGCCAAGAGGGCATGCTCAGCCGCGGCGGCAGCGGCGGCAGTGGTGCCACAGGCAAGCACTGGCACCAGTCGAGGGCTGCCCAGGTGCAGACAGTCCATAGGCTCATTCATGGGCTGCCCAGCTGGGCACTCAACGCATGCCGCCGGCTGCGTCCATTCAGGGCAGCAGGTGTGGCCAGGCAAGGCGGCTGCTCTACAGACAGTTTCGCCGCTGTGCCAGCACCCAGACCAGCACCCACCACCCAACGGTGACCTCCGCTGGTCGTCGCAACAGCAGGCAGGGTCAGCTGCTCTGTGCTGCTCAGGAGAGCAGCGCTGGCAGCACGTGCCTGCGCAGCTCTGTGCGCCGCACGCACCTGTGTCTCCCTCCAGTCCCAGCACCCGCTTGCACACCATGTGCCGCGGGTTCTGCGCGCTGCGCGCCAGCACAACGTCCCCCACCACCACCCGTCCGCTCCACACAGTGACATGCTCCAGCAGCGCTATGTCCCCCCGGGGGTTGAAGGTCGGCATCATGGAGGGCCCCACGCACTGCGGCGGGGCAAAGCATGGGTGGAGGGAGTGCGACCTCGGGGCGCTGCGGCGTGGCGGAAGATTGGCTTGGCCTGTGCTGTGTGCACTGATGGCCCGAGTAGCGAGCGAGGCGAGACGGGCGGCGGCGTGCACGTGCAGGGCAGCAGCGCCTCGATGTGCGTAATCCTGGCATGAGCAAGCACTGTGAGACAGCGATGCGTGACGGGCAACGCAGAAGCAGCATGGCCACACACAAGCCAGCACAAGCAGGCAGCTAAATTGCAAGCAGGTGGCGGGGCTGGCAGCGCCGGCGGCAGGACGGCGGGGCCCGCTCACCACCGTGAACTCGATCAGGTTCTCCCGCACCAGGTAGATCGCACAGGCAGCTTTGGTGAAGTAGGCGACCTTGTCCAGCCACTCCGTGAGCACCGGGCTGTGACGGTAACGCGCCCAGAAGCGGGACGCCATGGCTGGCTGTCCGGATGGAACTCTCCTCCTCCGATGACTGTGAGCAGAAAAGCAAGGCACAGGCGGGCCAGCAGCAGCGACGCAGCGCTTGGGTTTGCTTGCAGGCTGCTCAAAAGGGCGTCATAAACCGCGAAAAGTGTAATCGGCGATCTCGACAAGGCGATGGGAGAGCGAGGTGCCGCATACACCGTGTCTTGGCAGCAGTAGCGACCCGCCCAGCGTGCGAGGCGGCAGCGGCGGCGGGGCAGCAGGGCAAGGGCAGTGCCATGCAACAATGAGGCCCCTGGTACAATATTCACAGCATTGATGGAGAAGACACACTATATCTGCACTCGATGCTCGATCTGGGTGGCTGCGATGTTTGCGCAGTCGGCTTTGCTGCCTGGCGTATTCAGATAGACTGCAGACACATGGCGGCTCAAAAAACGCAGCGAGATGGGTGCGCAGCCATGTGGACGGACGAGGGCTTGTGAGCTAAGCTCATCAGACAGTTGCTGCACTCTGGGTACTGCGACTCTCTTCCTGAAGAGCTAGGTTGGAAGCCCGCCGATAGCTGGGCACCAAGGCAGCGAGCCCTGCAGCCGGCAGCCGGGTGTGCTGCTGCCATGCACATGTGCTCGCCTGCATCCTGTGTGCTCTTCAGAGATAATTTGGAGTCAGTACAAATGTAAGGAAGTCCAAGAGCAGTGTGCTACTGCTACGATGCTATACTGCATCAGACACGCAAGTCGCGGGGAGCGCCGGCGCCATGGCTGTCAAGACGGTCGAGGCGTTGCCTGCCAGCTGTTAAACACTCTTTACTGCCTCTCTACATTGTCTTCTTTACCTTCCAGTCCCAGCAACCTCGCCCAGCAGTCGGTTCTGAAGCCAGCACTCTCCCCAAGCAGTCATGGCTAAAGGACTGCGCTCGAAAAGCAAGCGGCGATTCCGCACGCTGAAGCGGTGAGTGCTGACAGCCAGGAACGCTCTGCCTCGGCCGCGCGCCAACATGCATGGTTTTGGAGTTGCTCCCCAGCGGTCTGCAGAGGCTCCCACGGTCAGGCATTGATGGATGTACCAGCAGCGTGCTGCATGGCGTCGCCGCCCTGCAGCCGCTGCTGCTCCCGCTGCCGCCGCCTGCTGCCGCCGCCGCTGCTGCCTGCTGCCGCTGCCGACTCCCTGCCCAAAGCTCAGTCCAGCCCTGGGGCCTGCCATGCATGCAGGCAGTCAGTGGTGCAGGCTCCCTGGCAGATAGAGGCGGAGCAGAAGAAGCAGGAGGCGCTGGCGGCGGTGCTGGCGGCGCCCAAGCCGGAGCACGCAGAGGGCGGGGAGGGCGGCGACGGCGCGGGGCCTGCCGCCATGGAGGGCATGCAGCAGGGCGGCGACGCGGCGATGGCAGTGGATGGACAGCCAGAGTGAGTGGGTTGACCGACAGGGGCTCTGTGTACAGGGAGCAGGGCATCGTTGCTGCCTTGCCCGCCTTGCTGGCGCCCAGCCTCTGCCCTGGCCATACCCCACCCTGCTGCGTCCCCCCCCCACCCCCCACCCACCCCACCCCGTGCGCAGCCTGGGCACCACCACCAACCCCGCCAAGCTGAAGAAAAAGCTGCGCAAGCACCGGCTGGCGGCGACCAAGGGCGTGGTCAAGGGGCAGGCCAAGAAGGCAAACCCGCTGGCAGGGGCAAACCAGTTCCACAAGAAGCACAAGAAGAAGCGGTGACGCCGGCCGCCCCCGCCCCCCTACCCTTTTTCCCTGCTCCCCCCTCACTTGCCCTGCTCCAGCTGCCGTGCAAACAAGAGAGGTGCAAGAGGCGTGATGCGCCGGCCGTACAGCCCCTGGTCTGGCCCGTCGCTGTACAGCCGTCCCCTGCTCACAACCAACGACGCGCGACCTTGAGCGACAGCAGGGCTCTGCCCAGGCAGGCTGGCTGGCTTGCTGATAGGGGTCTGTCGATTACGCCTGCCCACAGCCAGATGCGCACTTCCTTGCCTGCTCCAGTCCCCCCTCTGTCGGTTCTCCTCCCCTGCTCCCTCGCCGGCTCTGTACCCTTAAGTCTTTGTCTGTGCGTCCTGTAAGCTGCATCGTCGTAACGGACACCTTTGCAATTTAAAATACCATCGAAATATCGAATTATCATGAATAATGGGCAGTGCGCGAGAAGGGGAGGAATTCGCTTTGCAGGCAGGCAAAGCCGCGGGGGCGGCGATGGCTATCCCGCCGCCGCCGCTTTCCCGCCGCCGCCGCACTTGAGCGGTATGTCGTGCTTCTCCACCCGCCCATTCAGGGCCAGAGCCAGCTTGTGATGCTCCTCTGCAAACCTGCAGGGGGAGGTCGTCCCACCGGGCAGCAGCTGCTGACACTACCGGATGACACTACTGGATGTCGCCAGCTGCCCCCTGCCACGCCTGCCCTGCCAGCCGGCGCCTGCTGCCCCTCTCCCACAGTGCCTTGTGAGCACACCTGGGCCCCCCTGCCGGGCCTCGGCCTCACCAGAGGTGATCCATCACAGCCTCCAGACCACACAGCTCTCGAGTCATGCGATCCACAGCGGCCTGCAGCAGCACCGCCGCCTCTTCCCCCGCCGACAGCGCTTCGTCGCCCGTGC
>KQ482038.1:371630-382472 GCA_001430745.1 Auxenochlorella pyrenoidosa
GCGCCCGACCGCGGGGGCGCCACCACGCGCGCCAGTGTGGTGTGCAGTATGGACTGGTCCTGGACAATCTGCCGCCGGCTGGCGCGGGGCAGCGCTGCCGCCAGTCGGCGGCGCAGCTCGTACACATCGGTGCCGCCGACCACCTGCCCACAGCAAACGGCAGAGGGTGAGGGTTTGGGTAGGTCGTTGAGGAGACCATTTAAAGGTGCACACCAAGCCAGGCGGTGTGTGCTTTACGTCGAAACGCCATACAGGCTCCAGTCGCTTCCCCCCGCTGCTCTCCCCGGCTGCCTCTGCTGTGCGCGCAGTGGCGGGCTCCAGGCGCGCAGCCCTGCGCTCGACGCGGCGTAATCCCCCGCCCGCCCACCTGCCAGCAGGCCAGCACGGCGCCGGCGGGGGTGGCCACCACTCGCTCCAGCACAACGCGCAGCGGGCAGGCCTGCACGCCCACCGCCCTGATGGCCACCTCTTCCGAGTCCACCTCAGCAGCCGATGCAGGCACCGGATCCTGGTGACGATGCAGCACATCATGAGCAGGGAGGGAGGCTGGCGTGAGGCAGGGTTTGGGCCGCACAAGGGCGGAGGGCGGGCAGCAGGAGCATAGGAAGAGGGGGCAGAGGTGGTAGGCGTGCCTCCTGCGCAGGCGCCCCGGCATGTGCACCGCAGCGCGCCATGCTTGCTATTCAACGCCAGTGTGCCATGCATCGCCCAGCCGCCCCTGCTGGCCGCCGCTGACTGCTGACTGGTGGCTGCCGCTCACCGTGTGGGTGGATGCGTGGTAGATGGTGGAGTGGAACACCCGGCTGTCCTGCAGCCACGCCCCGTTGGCTGGCAGCAGCGGCGCCAGGTGGCGCTGGACGGCGCCCGCCAGCCGCCTGCAGGGCAGGGGGAGCAGCCGCGGTTGACGACCAATGTTGCACCGGGCCGACTGTCTGTGCAGATGAGCACAGAGCAGCGCCTGCAGTACCTGCCGTGGAGGGCTGCTACCAGGGCGCCGCAACTCAGCCCCTGCCCAGTGCTGGGGCACGATACCGTCTGCCAGAACATTCACATGGTCTGCCTAAAACCACGTGCACCGGTAATGCAGCAGCACACTGTGCCTGGCAAAACGAATCCCTCGGGCCCATGCGGCTCACTCTGACGCGTGCCGATCCTGCAGCGGCATAACGATCGCCCGCACCGGCACCGCCAGCGGCTCCAGCACAGGCTGCAGCCTGCCATCTTCACCCAGCCTGAACATGTCCCCCAGCGCCAGGCCTTGAGTGATAGTCGAGCCTGCAGGGCGAGCAGGAAGGAGCATCGCAGGTGACGGACAAGAGGGCTGGAGCACGCTTGGGCAGCTGCATCCGGCAAGCAGGCGCGCCGACGGCGGCACCAATCAATGGCAGCACACGAGCGCCGTGCGCCGTCAGCACTCCCCTTGGAAAATCCTTCTTAAAAGGTGACCCGTTGCCGCAGCACCCACCTAGGATGAGGCCGTCGCGAAGCAGCGAGGCCTCCATAGCATCGTACAGCCGCCGACGAGCGGTCAAAAGTTTGACCGAGCGGGCTGCCGCCCCAGCCGCATCGGCGCCGTCCACTGCATGCCCGGCAAGGCGACCCTGGCGGTCTGGAAGCACGCCAGCAGCCTCCAGCTTGGCCGTACATGCCGCCGACGAGGATACCGGGCCGGAATCGCTGCCCTGCAGCCCGCCGCTCTGTTCCTGCAGCGCATGCAGCTGCTGCTCGTACTTGCGCAGCTGCACCCATCCAACTGCGCTCAAAGAGAGGCAGGCAGGCATCAGGGCATGATTAACGAGCAGGGCCGAATGCTGCGTATGCGGCACGCCACTCTGGACCGCGCCAGTGCCGCCGCTGCCGCTGTCGGGCGGGCCAGCGCACCTGCTGCCACCACCAGGATCAGCACAACCCATCGCAATGTGATGGGCAGCACCGGCTTCGTTCCCCTCGAGCCAGGGCGTCGTGTTCGCGGGAGATGATAGATGTTCTTTCGCATCTTGCAAACCCCTGATCACCACATGCATACGCTCTATACAGTGAAAGGCTGAGAAAGTCGCTTAGGGACACGGGCCGAGGCGTGGCGAGCATGCTGGGCTAGGAGCTGTGCAGCGACATGAAGCGAGGTTTCGAGCTCTCGACACACCGCCGATCACGATCGAGCTTCGTATTTGCCAGCCGCCCAGCGCAAAGACGGGCGCCTGTTGCGGAGGCTTGTAGCAAAGCACCCCAGAGCGCAGGAGACAGGCAAGCTAGCTTTTATCTCCACTTGCATTGCACGTTAGTGCATTCAGTCCTGCCGGGGATTGGATTCACGTCCCCAAACCCCAACACTTCACCTCTCCGCCTTATGCGCGGAGCTTCAGCAGTCCTAGCGGGGATGGAAGGCCGCATTAGACCAGTAAATCAATGGCACACTCCCGCCGGGCCACGCCATCGAGCACTGCCGCTGCTGTCCGCCACCACCGCCTCTGTCTCAACGTCCTGCACTCCCTGTTCCGTTGTGCAAGCAGTTGCACTTGCCCAGACCGGCCACAAAGTGAAAGCTATAACAGCAGCCCTGGTTTCTTCCCGCTGTGCAGCGGACACAAGCAGCGGCAGGCACCCACCGCAGCAGCAGCGCCGCAGCATGGCGGCCGCCAAGCAGAGCGTTGGCCTGGGCGGCCGGCTGAAGGCCTTCATCGACTCGCCGACGGGGCCCAAGGTGAGCGAACGGGGAGCCTACAGGCGCGCGCAGGGCAGCTGGGTGCGCCGCAGCATGTTCTTGCGGCAGGCTGGATGGCAGCCCGGCCGTGCATTGGGTCGTCCCTATCCGCATGTTGCCTCTGCTTCCTTCCTCCTGCTTCTTTGCTCCAACCGACGCTTTCAACAGCCCCCAACCCCCCTCGTCCCCCTTTTGCCGCTCGCAGACCACGCACTTCTGGGGTGAGCGCCATGCCCGCCTTTGGCCACCAAAGCTCACAGCTGGCATGGGGGCAGGCTGTGCAGCGTGGCTGGCCGGCCATGCTTGCTCGGCGCGACTTCCTGCAACGCCGGGCTGGACTGCTTTCCTGCGCCGTGTTCCAAACCCGTTGCCTTCCAAAGTTGCGTAAATTTCGCACCTGTGCGCCCCATCCCTCTTGCGCAGGCCCGGTGGCAAACTGGGGCTTTGTCATTGCGGTGAGGGGCCCATGCAGCTGGCCCCAGCACGGGCGGGTGTTGGCTACCTGAGGGGCTATCAGGGATCAGGGATCAAGCAAGCGCGTGGTCGGGGCTCCATGCTGCGCTGCCAGCGTGGCCAGCGTGGCCAGCGCGCCCAGTGTGGGCCCCCAGCGGTGCATTGCAGTCCCCCAACTGCTCCCCTGCGCTGCTGACCCCTGCTTCCATGGCACCCCCTGCAGGGCCTCACGGACACCTTCACCAAGCCGCCGGAGAGCATCTCGCGCAACATGACGGCCGCCATGTGAGCGCCAGCTGGCGGGGCCTGCAGCGCACACAGTGCGTGCTTGCCCCTGTGTGGCCCCGGGCCGCGGCGGCGGCGGGAGCGCCTCGCCTTCTGCGCCGCTGCCCTTCCGACCCAGCCCCCGGAGAGCTTCGGAGTGGCATCAGGACGCTGCCTGCTGCCCCAGCGGCCCCGCGACTCCGCCCTGCCTGCCGCCTCACCCTCCCCGCAACTCTTGCCATGCCTGCCGCCCCACCTGCGCACTATGCCCCCCCCCCCGCCCCCCCCCAACCCGCAAACAAACACGACCGGCACGGGGGCCCCCTGCCACACACACTCACACACACACACACCCCTCCACCCCCTCCCGCCCGGCCGCAGGTGCGTCTACTCGGCGCTGTTCATGCGCTTTGCCTGGGCCATCCAGCCGCGCAATTACCTGCTGTTTGCCTGCCACGCCTCGAATGAGGTGGTGCAGCTCAACCAGATGCGGCGCTGGGCCTCGGTGCAACCGTGGGCAGAGGTGCGTGCATGCCGCACATGCCGCCCTGCTCGTTCGCGCCCCCCGGGGGCTCGTGCTTCTGGCCCCCATTCTGCGGCTCTGCAGCATTTGGCTTGCAAGCGTTTGTGGAAAGAGGCACGCGCCGCTGCGGCGCGCCTGGGCCTCCTTGGAACGTGCCAGCCGCGAGCCGGCACTTCCGCTTGCCATCTCGCCCCCCCACCCTGCGCTGCTCACCCCTTCTTGCACCCTCCACGCGCCCTGCAGAGCTACGGCTTCGCAGCCACGGGCGCGGCAGCGGCAGCAGACCCCAGCAAGTGAGGCTCGCCATGACTCCCCGGCCCAGCTTGGGAGCTGGCTCGGGTGCAGGCCATGGCAAGCTGTGCAGTGAAGACACTGCTGTCCCTCTGTTTCCCTCCTTTCCTGGGCCGCTTTCTCTCTCTATCATGCGTCCCTGCTGCCTCTTACGAGCCGTTGTATGCTCCATTGGTGACTCGCGCTCCCTCTGTTTTCCTATCCTCGCCCGCTCTTTGCTTTCTTATAACGCCTGCATGCCAGTTCTGCGCCATTGTGTTTCTTTCACACTGCCATGACTGCATGCTCCACCTGCGTCTTGCATGGTGCTGTAACGCTTTCACACGGGCATTTAGGCTAGCAAAGACAGTGTGGTGCTGATTAGGTGACCGCGGCGGCAACCATATGCAGAAGGCTGTGATAGCGACAAAGCAGGTCACGTGCTTTGATGAATGCGCGGGTGATCACAGGGTATGGGATAATGAGGTGGATGCATTACCGGGAATCTTTAACTGGGAGCGTTTCGGTATCACCGGGTCAAAGAATGCTTCACTCGGGGGGGGGAGGGCGCTCAGTCGGCATTGCCGCGGCACGGCTTCCAGGCCGCGCCCAAGAACGAGGGCGAAGGGCTTACATCCGGGGCGGTGCAGGCGGTGCCGCCCACCACATAGCTGCAGGGAGGATGGGGGGAGGCGGGGTTGGATGATGAGATGACCCCACTTCCACTTTGCCCAAAGTGGCAGGGGTTGGGGTTGCCACAAACGCATTAGTCACTGAGCCGTCCTGTGCACAAACAACCTGCTCAGCCAACAGATGCAGCCAGCCAGGCCCCTGGCCCTACTCTTGCCAGTGGCGGGTGGTGTCGGCTGGGAATCCGTGCATGGCGCAGCCGCGGCGCCCCGTCTGCACACCGCCAGACTCGCCAGTGGCGCTGCGGGGGGAGCAAATGGACGTACGGAAATTTATGAGCAGCGCATCGTGGCAGCATGTGAATGCTGCTTGGCCGTGCCATCCCTGGCTTTGCTGCTGCTGCTGCTGCTGCTGCTGCATGGCTATCCGCACACCCCAACGCAACAAACCAATGTGCCCAATTAATCAGTTTCAAATCTTGCCTGCAGCTGCATGGATCGTCCTCCGAAAGATCCTCCTCGGACCGAGCGCTCCCGCTGCTCCCAGAGGATGAGGCGGAGGAGGCACCTGCATTCAAGCCGACAACGCTGGCGATCTGGCCAGGGCCCGACAGGGTGACCACCGGGGTGGACCCGCTCCTGCCAGGGCCGCCAGGCGAGGGAGTGGGGGCGTTGGGGCTGCCGCCGGGGGGGGCGTCCCGCCCGCAGGGGAGGTAGGCGGCGCCAGGGAAGGAGGGGGAGGGCGTGGCGCTGGGGCAGGCTGTGCCGCCCACGGTCTGCAGTCGAAAGGAACGAGCAGGAATGATCGTGACAGCCTGCTGAACAGGTGTTTGGCACGGTCAGGGGCAGGCAGAATGGTTGTTGACAGCCTGCTGACCAGTTTTTTATTGCCAGGGAGGTAGGAGCTGCAAGTGCATCCTCGCAGGGCCGGGCAGACACCAGCGGTGCCCCACACACGCAGCAGCAGCAGCAGCAGCAGCAGCTATTGCTGTACTTCTCACATAGCAGTGCCAGAGCGTCTGGCGGGGGCGGCCGTGCTGGGCGCAGCCCCTCCTGCCGGTGGACACGCCACCTGAGACGCCATCAGCTGAGCAGGCGCATGGGTCGGCGTATGTGGGCGCAGCAACGGGTGTGGGTGGTGGGGGTGGGGAGCGCAGCGGGGGCGGCGGTGGAGAGCGCAGGGGGGGTGGGCGCATGGGCGGAGGCGAGGGTGAGCTTGGGAGCTTGCGTGGTGGCGGAGGGGGAGGTGGTATCCTGACAGGAGGAGGCGGCGATGGTCGGCGCACGGGTGGCGGCGGTGGAGGAGGGGAGGGCAGCCGGGCGGGCGGGGGAGGCGAGCGGGCGGGTGGGGGAGGCTGCCTGAGAGGGGGCGGCGGGGGGGGCGACTGCGGTGTGGCACCAGCGCTCCACAGGGTGAGGTATGAGTCGATCCAGGGGCGGAAGAATGCTACATCGGTGTAAACCCCTGCACTTTGTCACAAGGAGCATGGAACAGAAGGTGCAGCTTGCTCGGGGAGGCAAGAGGGGTGTGGGCGGAGGGCACTGCGCGGCAGGAGCGGCAGGCTCGGCAGGCAGGCAGGCCATGCCCCTGCTCTACACCACTTGCCTGGCATGCCAGCCCGTGCACAGCCATAGCCCCAAGACGTGGCCCCCAGCAGCACATCGCTAGCGGCAGAGGACCCCGGAAGGACCAGCGGGCCGCCAGAGTCGCCCTGCCGACAACAGGAGATGAGGGGGCTTGCATGCTGCTGTTCAGGCGAGCGGCGCAGCTGCGAAGGTGGAGCCTGCACATCCTTGCAACGCACTTCCATCTAAAAGTTAGCGCTGCGACCCTGCTCTCCCCGCTGTCCCCGCAGAGCCTTGCCCACCTGGCAGGTGTCCTTGCCACCGCCCAGCACGCCCGCGCACAGCATGCCTGCCTTGAGCTGCCCGCCGCCGTAAATGGGGTCGCAGCGCGCGCGAGCAATGTACGTCACCGTCACCTCCTGCAGGCTGTCAGATAGGAACAGCGCGCCCTCCGAGGTGGTGCCGAACCCGATGGCCACGACGGGCGTGCCGTCGGCCAGGGCAGAGGTGGCCAGGGGGGAGGGGAGCGCCAGCGGCGCCTTGAGGGAGGGCGAGTCGAGGAGGATGACTGCGCCGGAGGACATGACGAAGGAAGGGGGGGAGCAGAGGAGCAGGGGTGCAGTAAAAGGGTTTGCCTTTGCATGACAGCATGGGTTGTGGACGAGGCGCCATCCTGGCTTGCAAGCAGCAGCGTGAGGCACGGCAGATAGGTCAGGCAGGACACGCCCTGCACAAGGTGCCTCAAGGTGCAGTGGTAGTGGCAGGAACTGGCGCTCGGGCAAGGCAGGCATCGTCCGCAGCTGGGCAGCCTGGCCCAGCACGAGCAGAGCTCGGCCGGCATTGCAACCAGCCCAAAAAAGCGAAAAGCAGCAACCCTACCAGCGATGTCGTTTTGGGATGAGGAGGCGTCGTACGCTGGGTGCACTGCCACCCTGGCGGCCTGCCGCACGTCGTACCCTGCTTCGGGTGCCGTGAGGAAGCTCCGGCCAATGTGCACCTGGGGAGGTACGGCAGGGGTGGCAGGGCGGTGGGGCACAGGTGTTGCCAGCCCAGGGTTCCTGAGGTCGCAGCAGGTGTCAGGTCCGGGAGCAAGCAACTCGTTTCAATACGAGGGTTGCTCTGAGAGCTGGCGGCATGGCGGTCCCGGTCGTGGCCCTCACCTGCGGCAGGGACCGCGAGCCGCTTCCGGCCACGCAGTGCGCCGCGGTGACGAGCACGCTGGGAGCCACCAGCGCCGCACCACAGAAGTGGGAGCCGGAAGAGTCACGGAGCGACGCAAAGTAGGGGTACCGGTTGGTGGGGGCGGAGGTCCCACCCACGATGCGCACTTCAGGGTAGTCTGAAGGCTGCAGGACGCAGGGAGGGGGTGCATGTGCCCGGAAGGTGGGCGGGCACGGCTTCAGCGGGGCCCACCTGGCGCCAGCGCCGATCCGCTGCTCCTGATCCTGTGAAGAGCGTGTGCGAATCAACCCCAAAACAATCAGCTTGCAAGCACATGGTGTGCCATGGGCACCTCGTTAGGGACAGCTGTGTCCGCGGCCATCGCCACCGCTGCGGTGGCCACCGCGGCCATCGCCACCATTGCCAACGCGCGGCAGCGCATCTGTTCTGCTTGCTCAACGCGCAAACGGCTCAGGGTACACTGCTCTCGCTGCCCTTTGCTCCTCAGACTATGGTTTGAGCAGGGCAGCAGGCCGCCAGGCTGGGGTTTGGCGTCTGGAAGAGCTCGCTGCGGGCACGATAGCTACGCACGGTCATATGAAGCGGAAATTCTAGTGAGCAAGCGCGGCTGAGCAGCTTCAGAGACCTTCAGCCTCCCCTGCTGCGGTCGAGCGCAGCAGAGCATGGCTGGGGAAGCTGAATGCTCTCCTCGCATCCATTCATCAACAGATCGCCGATTTGACACCAAAGCAAGGGTGGAGACCGATGCTGTGCCAGACCGCTGCTGCTCCCTGAGCTTTCCTGGCCCTCGTCACGCTCGGCATGAGCCTTCAGCACGGCAGGGGCGTGAACAAGCTAATAGACACACCCTGCGGCGAGGCCTACACGAACAGCCTCAAGTGTGAGCACGACCCTTGAGCAGAGGCCGCCAGCCGGTCCACCGTTGCAACAGAGTGCATGCCGACATTGGTAGAAGCTGCGGAAGATTGTCGCAAGCGCTGCGTGCGGCCCTGGCTGCTGCTGCCGCCGCCTTCACCGCCGCCGCTGCCTGCTCACGGCACGGCACCTGCTCTCGTTCTCCTGTGCAGGCCTGGACAAGAACAATTACGACAAGAAGAAGTGTCAGGCAGAGTTCGACGCATACAAGAAGTGCAAGAAGGACGCGGTGAGATTGGCCAGCTGCAGATGCACTCGTTCACGTATCAAGCATGGCCGTCCTGGGGCGCCGCGAAATTCATGCGCCTGTCGTCCTCTTTGAGCGCAGCTCGAGGCGGAGCGTGCTGAGCGGCTGGCAAGCCGCAAGGGCTTCTTCTCTTGAGCACCTTAGGCAGTCTCGGCGGCGCTACACAGGCAGGCAGCAGCTGCAGGCGGGCACACGCGGCGGCGTAGGCAGGCAGGCCACAGTTGGGGAGCAGCCATGGCAGCGCTCATGCGTGCGGCGCGGCAGCAGGGTAGCCGCCGGCTGCTCGCATGGCTGGCAGACGCGCCTTCAGCTGCCCCGGCTGCCGATCCAGCCACGCTTGCACAGCAGCTGCAGCAGCAGGCGGCAGGCTTGCGCACCGCGTCCGCAGCAGGATGGCTGGCCCCTGCCTCCCACGCACCCTTGGCTGCGGCAGCAGCAGCAGCAGCTGGCTGGCGGCAGCTGGCCAGCCCCCTTGGCATGCACCAGCAGCAGCTGGACCAGCAGCAGCAGCAGCAGCAGCAGCAGCGGAGGGGGCTGGCCATGAAGGTGTCTGGGTTCCGGCCGCGGCGCAGGGACCAGGGGCCGGCGGACCGAAACCTGCCGGCCAGGAACGAGGAGATCACGGCACCAGAGGTGGGGCGGGGGTGGGGTGCCTGGTCTAGTCGAGTCTTTCAACTTTCCGCCCGAAGTCTTCTACCAGGCCCATAGGCCACAGGTGTTGTGAACATAGGCCACTTGTGGGGCATTGAAAACGAGCACTCCAGCTGCTCTTCTCAGGGGTGGGGGTGGGTGGGGTGGGTGAGGGGCTGGGGGCTCCTCCAGTACCCACATGCCGCCAGCGCTGCCGCCATGCTGGTGATGGCGTTGTGCCGGCGGCCGGGGGAGGGTGGGTGGGGTGGGGTGGGGCCAGGAGCTGGGCAGCAGACAGACGGCATGACGGCAGGCTCCGATTTGCCGCCCCCCCCCCCCCCCTCCTCCCCCTTCCTCTACCACCACCACCACCACCACACACACACACAACTTCCTTTTCAGGTGCGCGTGCTGTACACTGACCCCGCCAGCCCTGAAGAGCAGAAGAGCGAGGTGATGGAGCTGCGCCGGGCGCTCAAGTGAGGGTTGAGGGGCTGCGGGTTTCGGAGCCTGGAGTTCAAGGGTTGAGAGTTGGCAGGTATGGAGGGCGGAGGTTTGAGTTCAGCTGGGCCTGCTGACAGCTGGGAGCAGCGCCGCCACCTGGCTTTTGCAGCCTCACGCAGCCTGCGTTCCATGCCATCGAAACTCACACTGCCTGCCTCCCCCTCCTCCCTCCTCTGCAGGATGGCTAAGAAGCAGGAGCTGGATCTTGTGATGGTCTCGCCCCGCGCCGAGCCGCCCGTGGTGCGGCTGACGGAATGGAGCAAGGTGCGGGGGCATTGCAGCGGGGGTGCGCGGGGCATGCCACTGGGCAGCCTTTCACTCCGCACTGTCCGCCAGGTGGGGCGAGGAGGCGGCTGCAGTGCGGTGGCGCCAGGCAGGAGGCTACACACACTGTGGCAGACACGCCACGCATGTTGGTAGATGCCCTGCCTCGTTCCCCCGCTGCATGGCGGGTGCTAGGGGGATGGCAGGAGCGCATGCAGGCGGCGCATGCGCTTTTCTGCGCGTTTGCACAGGCACTGCTCATGCACAGCCTCCTGGCGTCTGTCTGCCCGCCACCCTCGCCCCACCCAAACCCCACACCCCACACCCCCCAGTGCTGCATGAGCAGCATGGCTGCCACCCTCGTTTGAACCTCGGCTCCCCTCCCCATGCACACAAACACATCGGGCACACACGCACACGCACATACACCAAGTCCCCCCCCACCCACCACCACCACACACACACCACCACAACCACACACTCACGCCCCCACCCCCCACCCCCCACACACCTCCCCCTGGCCGGGCACAGGTGCTGTACGAGCAGCAGAAGCGCGACAAGGCGGCGTTAAAGCAGCGGCTGGCGCAGCAGCGCGCCGCCGACGCCAAGGAGGTCCGCATCGGCTGCGCCATCGCGGAGCACGACCTGGGGGTGAAGATGGCGCAGGTGGGGGGCGCTGCATGCCGGGGTGTGG
>KQ482039.1:0-13092 GCA_001430745.1 Auxenochlorella pyrenoidosa
CAAGGCCTGGGCGCCGCGGCTTGTGCGAGGTGCCGGGTGCAGCCAGGCGCAGCTGCGCTGCCCGGTGCAGTCGGCGGCCCAAAGCATCGGGCCGTGCGCAGAACCGCCAACAATCAGAAGAGCAGGATTCATAGCTGCAGGGGCGGGCAGCAGGGCCTCACATGAAGCCCAGGTCCTGCAGCGCGCTGCCCAGGGCGCCATTGGTCACGTAGTAAGGGGCCCGGAAGCCCCGCACCTCCCTGCGGCAGTTCGCAGGTGACGCAAGGACGGGTGGGCAGTGGGCTGCGCGCTGAGAGGCCGCCAGCGCCAGGTGGCTGGGCAGCATCCATACCCAGCGGGCTGGTACCAGAGCTCCCCGTGCTGCTGCCGGCGCATCAATCTGCTGACGCATCGCAGCAGGCACAGCAGGCATGCCTCCCTCTGCTGCGCCGCAGCAGCTTGGCAGTCGCCGTGCGATGCGCCAATCACGCGCAGCACGCACAGCCGGGTCAGAATTCCTGTTCGAGCACGCAGCGCACACAGCATCCACTCACTCCTCCGGCAAGCCGCAGCCGGCCAGCCAGGTGCGCTGCCCGCCCACCTCCTCCACCCACTCGTCGTAGCTCAGGCTCTCGCCGCTGCGGCAGGGAGGCAGCCCAGGGCGGCAGTTAGCACCCCATTATCGCGAGCACATGCTGGTACTGGCTTCATACATGCACAAATATCACATACGCCCATGCACCCAACATGCATGTTCCGAGCCAGGATGACGCCATTTGTGCCCAGGTGCTGGCGAAGCGGCCGGGCGGCATCTGCATTGCATGCCACGTGCCATGCCTGGCTTGACTGCGTCGAAAAGAGCAGAGCCAGATGCGCTGCTGCACGCACGCCGGTCCTTGGGCCAGCGCGATGTTTGCGATGGCTGGCCTGACGATGGCGCGATGGCAAAAATACCCTGCGACTGCCATCAACCCCCCCCGATGAGGGGCCCAGTGCCAGCCCTCAACCGCTCCCTCACTTGTCTGGGTGGGTGACGGTGTGGGTGGCCAGCTCATGGCCCAGCGAGTAGGCCTCCATGACGGCATCGCAGTCGCTGCGCCCATCGGAGAACCTGCAAAGCGGTTCGGTCCGGCGGGGGCGGGTGGGAGTAGGGAATCAGAGCTGCTTTGCTCATATCAGGCAAGCTGGTACGAGCAAGTGTGCACTGCCCCTGACACCACATCGTGCATAGAGCAGGCGCACCAGGTGATGGGCACACGGCAGCCGTTTGGGTTGACCGCGCCAGACGCCACGACTGTGTCCTCGTACGCAGTCTCCAGCGCGCTGTCAGTGACGCCGTCATCGATGGACAGCCTGCCGGCAGGGAGGGGTTGCACACCCTGCTCACTCGCTGTCCGGCTGCTGAGGTAGCGGCGCTGGCGGCGGCGCAAGAAGCGGCGCCAACTGGGGCGCAGCGTCGCCAGCGTTATCCATTGTCCATTCAGCGCGCAGGAGAGCCCCCCGCAGAGGTCGGCGGGCTGTGCAAGGACGGGACGGCGCAAACCGCGCACCTCTCGTGCAATACCTCGAGTCCACCCCATGCTCACATGATCAGATTAGGCGCCGCAGCGCCTGAGGACGCCAGAAGCAGGATGGCGAGGCCAAAGGCCTGCGCAACCCGGCACTTCATGTTCGGCGCCCGCTTGCGGCGGACAAAGAGGCTAAATTGTGGGTCAAGGGGCGATCGCGGCATGCTACAGCCGGCAGGGTTGTCAGAAACGCGGAGGAAATCCTTCCACCTGCCCGCCTGCCGGGGCCGGAGGAGCTGCAGGCTGCTCGGCACCCACGCAAGGCATGCAATGCAGCATTGGGCTGTAGCCAGAAGTCTTCCGTTTGGCGGCGCAGCGATGTGCAGTGCATCTATACAGGGCATTCCAGTGCATGCGCGGCTGTGCGCACAACCCTCGCTGCATTGGCGCCAGCGGCGGCAGTACGAAACCCTAGCCCGCCGCAGCCAGCAGTACAGTGGACTCTGCCTCACATATAGGCCTGCTTGCATGCTCAACACCCAGTCTCTGCAAAGGCCCCCATAGTGCCAGCTTCAGCGCACAGCAGGCGCCGGTGCTGGCGGCAAGAAGCAAGCATGCTGCAGCACTAAGCGTGAGCCGTGCCTGTACAGGCACATGTGCCGCCACCCGCACGGGCCTGCACAGGTGCGGCAGCTAGATGCGCCACAAAAAGTCGCGCCGCGCCCGCTCAAGCGTCGTCTCGACTCGCCGGTACAGCTCCGGCTCCTGCTGGGGAGGAAAGAAGGCAGCAGCTCAGGGGCATGCGATGTGCAGGCAGTGTGGGCTGAGTTTGGTGCAGCAAAGCGGTGACTCGCCAGGTTCACCCCGGTTCCACAATCGGGGTGCGAGGCAGCACGCGTAGCAGCACAGCGCCCCTTGCTCCCCATTTCTCCATACCAAAGCACGCAGGCGCGCACAACGCCCCGCTGCCCAGGCCCGCTCCCACAGCGCGCAGTCGGGCGTGCCGGCTGCGCCCAGCCGTGCCTGCCCACCAGCCGGCTTGCAGATGCGCGACTGCCAGCCGGGCCGACAAGCTTGAAAAGCTCAAAGGGGTCGGCGCCGCGCGCACCTGCTGCCGCAGGGCGTCCAGGCTTTGCAGCTGGTCGTGCTCATCAGCCTCAGCATGGGTCAGCAGTACCAGGTTGTCCACGGTGGCGGGCTTGAGGGGGTCCTGCGGTACCAAGTACCAAGAATACAAAGAATCATCTGTCTCAAAGTATCAAGGGGGCACCATGCGGATGCCACAGGCTCACAGGGACCATGGCTGCAGCGGGCTTCAGGGGTTCCTGCAGAGCCGTTGCTGTGCTGCTCCCGGCAGGCAGCAACCATGAGGCAGATGCAGAAGGGCTGCCGGCAGCGACAAAGCGCCAGACCGTGCCAAACACAGTGTTTTGACACGCGGGAGTGTGTTAGTGTGTGTGGCCCGGGTTCGCCCCAGCCGCCCGCCGACGGCTCGAGCGAGCATGCACTCCCCCCCCAACCGCACAGCAACGCAGCACGCCGCACTCCCCCGCCCAGCGTCCCCCAGCGCACCCAGCGCGTGAGTGTCAGGTGCCCCACCCCCCGTGTGATGCCCTTGTCGTTCGAGGGGGGGTGAGGGGCGCGCGCAGAGTAGCCGTGCCACACCTCCTTGACCAGGATCTCCACCTGCAGGGGGTGGTGTGTGTGTGTGGGGTGGGGTGGGTGGTGGGGGGGGGGGGCTAGGGCCGTGTGCAAGGCGGCTGCCTCAGAGCAAGGCCAAATGCGCACTGCCATACGTGACAATATGCGGATCAGGATCTCCGCCTGTGCAGGCAGTGCCGGCAGCTGGGGTGGGCTGGCGGTGGGAAAAGGGGGGTCGGGTGCTGCAAGATGGCGGTGGGGCTCAGCGGCACCCGCACCTCCTCGGCATCCACCCCGACCACCTCTACAGCTCAAATATGCACAAATGCACGCTCTGACCACGACCAGGCCCGGCCTGACCATGACCCAATCCCACCCGCGCCAGGCATGCCCCCCCCCCCACCACCCACCCACACCCACACCCACACCCACACACACACACACACACCGCCCGATGCCGCACCTCCTCAGCGTCCACCCCGATGCCATCGGGCCCCCCGAACCGCAGCTCCTCTCGCTCGTACAGCGCCTGGTGGATGCCCGCAAACTGCTTGGGCTGCGGGGGGAGGGAGGGTTGGAGGAGGTGGGGTGTCGCTTCAGCGATGGTTGGTTGGTTGGTTGGTGGGTGGGATGAGGGTGGAGGCGGCGGGCTCTGCAGAAGCTGCAGGTCCAACGCGCCTTGTTTGGGGGCTGGCACCCAGGCAGCGCACAGCGAGAGCGCAGCCGACCTGGACACTACACAGTCTCGCCAAACCAACAAGCTCCCGAGGACACTGTCAGCCTTCAGGCTACAGGCTGCAGGGCCGCGGCGCCCGCGCACCTGCACCCGGAAGTGCGGCTCTGGCGCGTACGGCTGCCCCGCCAGCTGGCACAGGATGTAGGAGGCGGAGGCCAGGCCGAAGATGGCGGGGGTGGTGCCCAGCACGGGGATGGTGCGGATGCGGAAGTTGGGCACGATCTGCGGGTGGGGCAGGGCGAGCAGGGCGCATGCTTGGTGAGCCAAGCAGGGAGGGCAGTGGGTGCAGCGTGCTCACACACAAACACACACAAACAACACCACACGCAAACACACACACGCTCTCATGACCCATCCCCTGCACTGTGTCCCCTGCACGCGCCTGGTTGTCGTGCGGGTTGGCCCCCCCTACACACACACACACACACACACACACACACACGCATGCACACGCCCTCCCCGCATCCGCAGTGGTGATTGTGAACGCCGAGAAGGTGGCTGTGACCGGGCGCAAGGAGACTGACAAGTTCTACTTCCGCCACACCAACGGCCGGCCCGGCGGCGGCAAGATGGAGGCGCTTCGCGACCTCAGACAAGTGAGCCAGCCGGGGGGTGCCCTCCCAGGCGGGCAGGGAGGTTGGGGAGGCCTGCTGGCGAAAGGGTCGGCTCCGGCTGAGGGCGGCGCCCGGCCCGCCCGGCCCGGGCATGCGCCCGGCGTGCGCCCCCTCCCTGCCCTGTCGTCCCGCCTGCAGGCCCTCTCACGCGCCCCCGCCCCCCGCCCCCCCACGCCCCCCACCTCACCCGCGCCCCCCCTCTTCTTTTTGCAGCGCCTGCCCGAGCGCATCCTGGAGAAGTGCGTCAAGGGCATGCTGCCCAAGGGCCGCATCGCCTCGCCGCTGTTCAACCACCTCAAGGTGAGGCGCGGCCGGGCGGCCACGGTGGGGGCCTGGCGGCCGAAGCGGCTGTGCGGCCCGGCGGCCAGAGCGGGAGCCTGGTAGGCAGGACGGCGGGCCCCTCCTCCTCCTGCCTGTCCGCTGCGCATCGCCTGCGCAGCGCCCGCGTCGGCAGGCCCGCGGCCCTCGCCGCGCCGGGCGTGCGCCCCACGCCCCCCGAATGCTTATGCTTTCGGTGGTGTCTCCCCGGATGGCGCGCAGGTCTACACGGGCTCTGAGCAGCCAGAGCCCCGCGCCCCCCGACGTCCATCATCTTTTTGCCGTCTTTCATCAATACATTGTAAATTTTTTTGGTGCTCCCCCTCCGGTCCGCAGGTGTACAAGGGCTCTGAGCACCCCCACATGGCGCAGCGCCCCGTGGACATCACCGGCCGCATCTCCAAGAAGCCCTCCGAGGCTCTCTGAAGGCCGCGCCCTGGGCAGTGAGGGCCGGGGCCGGCCGTTGGCCCTTCGGGCCGCGGCCCGACCCCGGCCAAGCACGCAGCCCTCCCCACGCTGCAGCCTGCGTGGCGCCTGCTGGCGGCGGCGCCCCCGGCTGGGGCGCTGGCGGCACGCCAAGCGCTGGCGGCGGCCCGCATTGGGCCCGCCACCGCGCCTGTTCTCCTGTTAGCTTGCCTCTCCCATCGCTTGCTTCTTTCTTCTAGGCCTTGATAGCATTTAACTATGCACACTTCCCGCTGCGCCAGAGCGAAGTTACATTGGAAACTGGGGGACATGAACAGCACAGCGATGCTGTCTGGCTGGCGGCATCATGCCAGCTGGTGTGGCAGGGTTCTGCTTCATGCATGCGTCAGGGCTAACAAGGAAGCGCGAGAGTGCTATAAACAGTTGCATGAAAGGAGATGCGGTAAGTGGGGGGCTAGGAAGCTATCATTGCATTTTAAAAATCAAACCGCTGCGCATATTGAAATGGACATGTAGTGTGAATGCCCCGCATGGCATGGAGATGTGTTGCCATCCTGGGGTGCGCAGGAGGCGTTGTGCTGTATCTGTTGCTATTGGCGGAGGAGTACAGGAGTTTTTTTCTGGGGGTACTGGATACAATATGGGGGGCCTGCACAGCAGGGGCACGAAGTTGGGGTCTGGGGCAGACGTGATACACACCCAGCGAGCGCTTCATGTCCAGGCAAAGGCGCCGCGCTGCCCAGAAGTGCCGGTCCAGAGCAGCCTCAGCCGGCGCCGCCCGAGGCGTCGCCGCCAAAGCGCTGCTGGTCATTGGCGGCCACGGCGGCGCGCAGCGCGGCATCCGCCCGCCGCAGTTGCTCCAGCCAGTCTTGGCCGCCGCGGCCGCTGCCGCTGCTGGGCCGCGCTGGGCGCGCTGGGCGCGCCGGGCGCAGCAGGGCGGCATCTGCCCTGGCGATGGCTGCCCGCATGCGGTCATCCTCGGGGTTGGAGGGCGCCTGCAGGGGTCCACGGGGGGACAGCTGTTGGGTAGCCCGTCTTCGGGTTGGGACCACCTTCCAACAACACTACGACCTGCCTTCCCCTGCAGGCGCACGACCAATCGAGGTGCACCAGGAGGCTGCCCGGGACCCGCGGGGGAGGGGTGCATGCAACGAGGCGCTGCCACAGCCCACCTGGTAAGAGGGCGCGGCCGGCTCTGCCTGCATGCCCGACGGCGCGCCTGCACCCGGGCCGCCCTCGGCCGCCGTCGCTGCCGCAGGCTGCCCGCTGCCCAGCAGGACAAGCTGCTCTGTCCCATCCGGATTGACCAGCAGCGCAGGGCAGCCGGCCAGGTCCACAAGAGCCCCGCTGCCCGCTGCATTAGCCACTGCTGCCCCGCATGCGGCCGTGCCGCCTGCTGCCACCTGAATGCCTGGCGCCGCGCCGCCTCCTGCCACCTGACTGCCTGCCGCTGCCCCGCCTGCTGCGACCTGACTGCCTGCCGCCGCGCCGCTTGCCATGACAGCACCCTCGAGAGGGGTGCTGCTGGCTGCCTCGGTGGCAGGCGGCGCCTGTGACCCTGGCGCATCCGCTGCCGTCGCGCTGCTGCCTGCCCCGATGCTGCGAGGGCTGCTGGGTACTGCTGCTGCTGGGCTGCCGGGGGGTGCGACCATCACCATGGCAACGGTGAGGGTGTGTCGGCGGCTGGCCGCCCCGGCCGCCTCTGCAAGGTCCTCAAGCTGGCTGCGGCGGGCAAGGGGGCCGGCTACGGCAAGGAGTGGTGACGGGCTGGCGTCGCCAGCAGAATGGCAGCGTTTGTGTCGCCGGCAAGCGGGGCCTGCAAGGGCTGGTCCCGCCGCTGCGTCTGCTGCCGCCGCCGCCGTCGCCGCTGCTGCTACATTATTTGCGTGGCAGCCAGAGGCAAGTGCCCCCACCAACACCACATCGGCGAGCGGTCCAGAAGTACCAACAGAATGCGCAGCATTGCCGCTGCCATCGGCCCTGCTGCCCGGGCACAGCAGCATCTGGCCCTCTGCACCCGCCGCTGCTGGCTCCAGCAGCGGGCAGCACGCGCTGCCTGCTGTCGCTGCAGCCTGCGCGGCGCTGCTGGCCGCGCCTGCCGCGCAGGGCGCGGCAGCGAGGCAGGCGCTGGTGGGCGGCGGCAGGTAGACCTGCAGCGATCGGTCCTGGCAGTAGGGGCACCGCGCGGCGGCGCCGCAGCCGGGCGCCACGATGCAAATGAAGCATTCGGTGCAGATGTCCTGCAAGTGGGGGTGTCCACGCCAGCGCTGCCGCAGGTGGCTTGATTGCACAACCCATGGGGACGCCCCGGCCCAGGCAAGCACGGCAACCACCAAGGCCCGCTACCCACGGTGCCTCGGGCGCACCTGGTGGCAGCAGGCGGTGTGGTTCAGCCTTTCATACAGCTCCATGCACACCGGGCACTCGATTCCCTGCTGGGGACGGGTCACACAAGCCGGATGCTTGGGGGTGGGATGGGGGTGGGGTCAGCCGGTGGCCCAACCACCCGTGAGCGCTCCCACGGCACCTGCCCGTCACTGGGCATCGCATGCCACAGCCCACCTGGCCGTCAGCCAGCGGCATCCAGCAGGCCCCCAGGCGCCCTGCACGGATCAGCTTGCGGACGCGCCTGCACAGCAGGGAGCAGGTGTGGCGGCGGCAGGCGGCGGGGGCGGCGGCGGCAGGTTGGCAGAGGGCGGCAGGCCATGCTGCCAGCGCAGGGCTGGAATCAGGGATATGTTCTTTTTCCGTTACGAGTGCAAGGCAGAGCGCGGGAGGCCTCACCTCGTGTTGCAGGCTGCCCTAGCCAAAGTACTGCGAGGAATGAGGCCAGAGGGTTGCTCTTCCTGCTCCCGCTCCTGCTGCCGAGGAGGCAGCGGCTTTGCTGCCGTCTGGCCCATTTTGAGCTGGCGAGCTGGTATGAGCCTGTTGCGGCTGTTAGAGTGCTTGACTTGGGGACTCGGTCTGGGCCCCAGGCTGCCCGCCGGCCGATGCGAGCCGACTAGGGGCTGCAACTGCGGCGGCCAGACCCGCAGGCAAGGCTTTGTCAACGCTGCCGCCACGACCGCCCTGCTGCGCCTGGACAGCCATGGCACGCCAGGGGAATTGTTCCCTGCAGCTTGCTCTACAGCTGAAAGAGGCCTCCTAAACCCGCCTGCGCACTGACAGATCAGTTGGGGTGTAGATTAGCAGGCTGGACCCTGCTTACTGTCACACAGCTCACACCCCTGACCGCCGCCCATGTGCCTGCTCTTGCGGCATGGCTCAGCTGCCATGCCCGTCCCCTGCCTGCCCAGCCCTGCCACAGCTGATGCCAGCTTGTTCGAAAGCAGCAAGCAGATGCCAAATGCCTTGGCAGGTGCGAGGCAAGGCATCACACTGCTGCGCAACTCAGCTAGCGTCTTCCGGCTCGCTGCCGCTGCTGTCGGCGCTGCTGCCAGCGCTGCTCTCGCCGCCACTGCGTGCTGCCGCCCGCGCCCGCCGCCGCTTCCAGCGGTCTGCAACCCAGGGCGCAAGAGTCACCACCTCTGGCTGCCTGGCAGTCTCCACATAATGCTCGCTCCAGTGCGCCAACAGGGGCGGCGCCTCCACACCATGCCGCAGCGGCTGCCAGCCGGCAGGTACGAGCTGAGCAAGTGGAGCAGCAGGCTGCTGCTGCCGCTGCTGCTGCTGCACCATCTGCTGCTGCTCCAATCGCTGCGGCGGTAAAACAGCTCCCGCTGCTGCTTGCTCTTCTGCTGTGTTGCTGCTGCTGAGGCTGCTGCCGCCACCGCCGCTGCTGCTGCCGCCGCTGCTGCTGCCATTTCTACTGCTGCCGGCAACGCGGCTACTCGTGCAGTCGCCTCCAACAACGCTGCCATCGCTGCTGCTGCTGCTGCCAGGCAGCGCAACCGCTGGCACCGCTGGCGTGCCCCCCGCCGCGCCAGCCGCCGCCAGGGCCTCTGCCGCCGCCTCAGCCGCCGCCTCGGCTTGGAGGCCCTCCATGGCCCCCGCCGGCACCAGCCCTTGGTAGACCACCAGCGGCAGCCAGGGCGCCCCCTCCGGGTCCGCCTTGGCAGCCTCCATGCTGCTGCCAAAGCCCACAGTGAACAGGCGGCGCCGGCGCTCGAGCGGCGAGCACAGCGGCGCCTGGATGTAGCGCGTGCCGCCCAGCCGGGCATCCCAGGCAAAGTGTGTCTACAGGAACGGCGGGGGATGGTGATTGTGTGGGTTGGGGGGTGGGCGGGGTGGAGGTGGTGCAAGGTGGGTGGGTGGAAGGGGGTTGGGGGGTGGGGGTGCACAGCAGCGCAGCAGCGGAGACTAACGGAGCAGGAGCCGGGCGGAAGGGTGTATTGTCGGCAGGCAAGGAGTTAAGGCCCCGCCAGGCGCGCCCCCCTCCTCCCTCCCTGCCCCTGACCCGTGCACATGCACCCAAGTGGCCAAGCAAGTGACTCACGTGGCCAAACAGGTGGATGTCTGGCCGCAGCTGCCGCAGCCGGGCCGCCAGCGGGGCAGAGCCCACAGCCTTGGTCAGCCCGGGGTAATACAGGTAGCGCTTTTCCGGCAGCAGCTCCTGCAGGAGACAGGGGCGGCGGCGCCGCGCCTTGGTCATGGAGGCGAGGCAGGCGGCGGAATCAATAGAGCCTGAGCGTGGCGGCTGGCGGGGATGCGGGAGCCCGCCCCACCCAGCCCGTGCGTGGTCTCCCAGCCGCGGCGCGGGCGCAGGGACACCAGGGCGCCTCGCCTGGTGGGGCAAAAAGTGCGAGAAGGAGATGATGTCGCAGGCGTCCCGCGTGGCCAGCATGCGGCGCCAGGCTGGCGTGTCGTTCATGGCATCAAACCACTGCGCCAGCTCCAGGCTGCCGGGGCGGTCGCCACCTGGCGGGCATGACGGGGCAGCAGGGGCGGGGCAGCAGGCGCTCCTGTTGGGGGAGGGCCGGGTGTGAGCTGTGCAGGGTGCGGCCCGTCACCGACGTGCCCTGCTCTGCTGGCTCTGCTGTGCTCTGCAGGCGCCACCCTGCACCGCGCCATGCTGCCAAAGCCAGGCTGGGGTGTGCCGGCGGGCAGCCTTGCGGCGGCACCTACCGGGCACGCTCTGCGGCCACTTGCAGGCCGAATAGTCAGAGACTGTCCAAGGCGAGGGGGGGGGCACGCCGGGAATGTCGGGCTCGGTGTCAAAGCTGCACAGGCGGGGGCGGGCGCGGTGGGAGGGCTGGGGAGGGGCGGCAGGCAGGCTCGGTTCGATTGATTTGACGCTCGACGCTTGATTTGACTTGTGCCCTGGCTTGGCATGCGGGTGAGAAGCGGTCTGGAGACGACTGTGCGTGTGCGCAGCGTCAACGGCCGGCGTGCGCAGCGTGGCGGCGCACCTGTGGTGATGCCAGCTCAGCAGTGGGGCCACCCACAGGTTGCCCAGCTGGCGCGGCTGGGTGTGCACGCCCAGCCGTGTGCACAGCGCAACGATGCGGCGCAGCTTGGTCAGCGAGTCGAGCACGCCGCTGGCCCTGCGTGCACGCGGGCGAGAGGCGCACCCATGGCTGTGTGTTCAGGGTTCAAGGGGCGGGGTCTCCGCAGTCTGGGCTGTGTGTCTCTGAGCCGAGCTGGGCGCAGAGGCGTGGAGCTCGGGCCGGGGCGCACAGGCGGTGCCACCTGGTGCGGCGCACGCAGCAGCCCCACCCCACCCCACCTGTCTCGCTCCCTGACCCACAGCTCGTGGTTGCCGGGGCAGTAGAACACCGCGCCAAACTTGCCGGCCAGCGTGCCCAGCGCGGCCTCCAGGGCTGCACCCAGCGGGCAGCGCAGCGTGCCGGTCAGCGTGCACAGCGCGGCGCGGGCCGGGCGGGGGGGCACCGCTCGCAGCCAGGCCTGCATCCCCGCCCTCCCTTGGGAGGCCCAGGCGCAGCATCAGGCAGCATCAGGCAGCATGCACACAAGTGGGAGAAGTAGAAGCAGGCAGGCAGGCAGCACCCACCTGCCAGCTCATCGGAGGCGTCGCCGCTGACCACCAGCACGTCTCGGCGGCGCGGCGGCAGCGCCTCGCACCACCTCATGTTCTCCTCGTAGTCCACATGCAGGTCGGTGACAGCCAGCACTCTGCACCCGCGACGGTGGGCAGGGGTGCAGGGTGCAGGTCAGGCCGGCCAAGCATCACTGATTTCAATACCAGGGGCGAGGACGCCCATCCAACGTCCGTAATGAGACGGCGACGTGGGGCAGCAAAGTGCCAGTGCCGGGCTCATTGGGCAGCCGGGGAGGCCCGCATCGGGAGCGCTGGGGTAGGTTAACCACACCCAAGTTGCGGCGGGCGACTGCGGTTACTTGCAGACCAGCGGCTGGCCGGTGCTCACCGGACCAGCTCCTGCTGCTCAGGTGGTGCTTGAGGATCCACGCCCTCCTGCTGCAGCCCAGCTGCCCGTGTTCTGGCAGGGGACGCCCGCCGCCAGCCTGCCCGCCGCCGCCAGCCGCCAGCGCTGCTGCCACAAGCAGCCGGCGCTTTCTGGCAGTCGGTTGGAGCTGTGCAGAGTGCTGCCCTCATGCTTTCTCCGCGCTCCGGGCGCGTGAGGCCACAGCGCTGCTCGGCGGAGAAGCCCCGGTCAGCAAGCCAGCAAGTCTTGCAAGGGGAGCCCGAGTGGGCCAGCTGCGACACAAATGCAGCAAGGACTTGAGAAATGAGTGCAGAAGAGCGATCGCTGCAGGTGTGGGCACCGCGTGCTCATATGTGCCGCCAGCTGACTGCTCGGGTCCAGGCCCACGCCAGCCCTGATATGTCCACCCCACATCGGTCCACCATCTGTTTCAGACTCATCGTGCAAGGCGTGCATTACATGCGCATACGTTTGCGAGGCTAGCCATCCATACAGAACAGTCGTGAGGGCCGCATGGCAAGGGACCCGGCTGCCAGGCTGACACGCTGGGGCGGGCAGCAGGGCAGGAGCTGTTGCGCTCAGCTGTCAGGCTGCGGCATCAAAGGCGTGAGCTGCTCATCCTGCGCTGCGCCCCTTGGCTGGGCAGGGCGTTTGCCAGCAGACGCAGGAGGGTCGGCGGGGCTGGCACGGTCGGCTGCCGGGCACGCTGCTGCCGGCTCTGCTGCTGCCGGCTCTGCCCCCTCTGCTCCTTCAGCGCCCTCCTCCTCGGCTTCTCCAGCGCCCGCCCACGCCCGCAGCGCCAGCAGCGCGCACGCATAGATGCCCGCCACCAGCGCCAGCCTGGCAGCCAGGTCTAGTCAGCCCTGCCACCTGCGCCAGGCCACAAGCGATGCCAGCTCGCCGACAGAAGCGGCGCCAGAGCAGCTGCGGCAGGCGGCTGCCGCGCTGGCAGGCAGCAAGGCAGGGCCAGCTGCGACAGCGGCAGAGCAGCCCAGGCACGCTCCAAGGAGCGCACCACACACGGTCCCTGGCAGAGCAGTCCAGCCACGCGTTACAGAGCGCCCTAACTGATTTGACTCCCGCCCGCACAGGCACACTCACTTCATGCCATCGTGCAGCGTGCAACACGCCTCGGCACCCGGCCTGGCACCCGCATGCACAGCATGTGCGCACTCACTTCATCCCCTCGGGCAGCGTGAAGCATGCCTCGGGCTTGTTGGCGGCCGTGGAGGCGGCGCACACGTAGCGCTCCAGCTGGTCGTAGGCGTTGCCGATGGGCACGCCGTTGACCACCATCTGAAAACAAACAGATGCCGGGCGGTGGGGGGTGGGGGCGGTTGATTAATTTTTAATTCTTTACTTTTTGTTGTGTGGGGGGGAGGGGTGCTCCAGCTGGTCGTAGGCGTTGCCTATCGGCACGCCGTTGACCACCATCTGCAAACAAACAAGTGCCGGGTGGTGGGGAAGGTTGACTGTTTTTCTGCTGTTGTTGTTGTGGTGTGTGTGTGTGTGGTGGTGGTGGTGGT
>KQ482039.1:37473-52752 GCA_001430745.1 Auxenochlorella pyrenoidosa
ACCCCACCACACACACACCACCCACCCACCCCACCCACCACCACCACCACCACCACCACCACCCACACACACACACACATCCCACCCCACCCCTTTCACCACCACCACCACCACCAAACCCACCCCATCCTCCACACACCCCCCCTCTGCGCAGCTACAACATCACCACCACGCACTCGATGTTTGCCGAGGTGGACCACTACAGGCAGCACCACTGGCGCTGCGAGCGGTGCGGCAACGTCATCAAGCGCGCGATGAACCGGCCGCCGCAGGAGGCCGACTGCAGGCGCGTTCTGTTGATAACTTTGATAACTTTTGAATTTGTACTGCAGGAGCGCGCCGCTGTGGCTGGTCGAATGGCCCGGGCAGGGCTGGCAATGGCGATTGCGCGTGGCAATTACCAGCAGCGCGCCCCCCCTAGCCACAGCAGCGTGTGCTTGTCTTGCATGCTGTGCAGGCGCCTGGCTTTCCAAGCGGCCACACAAGCTGCTGCCAGGCTGCGCTGCATAGCCAGGCCTCCAGCCCACCATGCTGCCCCCTCTCCCTCTGCAAATCTGCGCCGCCTGCGGGCGCGCTGGTTGCAGCGCATGGTCATGCACCTGCCCCCTTTTTGCCCGGCGCCTGCAGTCCTCATGCAGGCTGCATGCCCACGCTAGCCCCGCGCACCCCCTGCCCCAAGCTGCGCCGCCCTCTCCCCTGCCCTGCAGGCTGCATGTGAAGGGCCGGGACTGCGGCGACCGCGCCTGCCAGTACCATTTGCATGTGCGACACTGCGGCGGGCGGTGGGAGAAGATCAAAGAGCCCGAGGGGTTTGGAGACAGGCAGAAAAAGGGGCGCACGGCGAGAGGTGAGCCGGTGGCCTGGGAGGCAGGCCGCTGCGGAGTGGATGGACGAAGCGACACACAGGGCATGCGACCTCTGTGGCTTGTCGTCCGGCTTGCCTGGCACCTGCTGCAGCCTGTCCGTTGCACGCCGTAGAGACGTGCCTCGGCCCTGCCATTCGTGCAGGCAGCGGCGGCGGCGGGAGCGCGGCAGGGCAGGGCGGCAGCGGAGCACGCGCCGACGGCGCGCCCCTGCCCGCCAAGCGACCCAAGCAGGCCGGCAGCGCCGGCGCCGGCAGCCGACCCATCACTGACTTCTTCACTGGTGCTGGCCCCGCCAGCCCGCCGCTGTCGTCGCTGCCAGGCATCGGCACGCAAGTCGCAGTGCGCTCGACAGCGGCGGCAGCAGCACCCGAGAGCAGTGATGTTGGGACTGTTCTGCCTGCCATCCAGGCAGTCCACCACCGCCAGCAGCAGCAGCAGCAGCAGCAGCAGCAGCAGCAGGGGGATGCCAGCCGCCGCAGCCACCGCAGCATGGGCAGCAGCGCAGTGGGGAGGGAGAGCTGCAGCAGGCAGAGCCCTCTGCTGAGGAGCGGCGCCGCCTGCTGGCGGAGGCAGCCCTGCGGCGGCTGGGCAGGGGGGGCGAGCCCGTTGCCGTGCCCTTGGAGCAGCAGCAGCAGCAGCAGTACTGGCAGCAGCAGGCGGAGCAGCAGGCAGGGCAGCAGGCGGTGCAGGAGCCACGCCCACCGCCGCCGCACCGCCAACAGCAGCAGGAGCAGCGACAGTTGCCTGGGGATGCTGTTCTGCCAGTGAGAAGTCCAGGGGTTGTTGACCTGGCTGGCAGCGATGACGAGGGCGGCGGCCCGTCCTGCCTTGTGTCCCAACCCCCGCAGCAGCAGCAGGAGCAGCAGCGGCAAGCAGGCAGGGGAGCAGACGGGGAAGCAGACGGCGCTGCGCCTGTGGCAAGCGCACGCTTCGACGGTGCCAGTTCAGAAGCTGTGCCGGGAGCAGCTGCCAGTGCATCAGCAACAGCAGAGGCAGGCGGCACGAGCCTGCCGGTGGCCTGCCCCGTTTGCGGCAAGTGTTGGCCACCTGCTGCGGTTGCCGGCAGCGCGCAGCTGAATGCCGAGCTGAATGCACACATTGACGAGTGCCTGACACTGTCTGCGCTGGCCGGCTGACCGGCAACTCTTTGCAACAGATGGGCACTTTGCAGGGCGGCTTGGAACCGTTGCAGAGGCAGCCCCGAGTGGCTCTGCTGGCCGCTGCCAAGCACACCAGGACAGGCATGCAAGCAGCAGGCCTCATGTAAACTAATGTAAACGAGCGGCTGGTCGGGAGCGTGGCGCTGTTGGGGAGCGGCTGCATTGGTGCACACAACCATGAACTGGGGACTTCATGCAACCCTTCATCATCTCCGCGTCCTCTGTTGAGATCTCAGTGGCGTTCCTTGTCGCCTCGGCATCCCGCTGGAGGTTGGGTAGAATGATTGTCAGCCAGTTCCGATGATCCCGAAGCGGCAGAGCTGGGCAAGGCATGGCCTGCGCTGGAGCCGCCACCTGCCCCAGGCACTCGCTCGCCCACCACCTGAGCCACTCAGCGTCACTGAATAAATCACAGCAGGCCGGTGAGGCTGGCCAGTGAGTAGGTGCACTATGCAGGCAGGCGTGGCAAGGCAGGCAGTCGCAGGCAAGGAGGGGGGAAGCAACAGAGGGAGGGCCCGTGGAGAGGGTGTGAACAGCTTAGCGAGCGCTGGAAGGTATGGTACAGGGAGGCGGTGGCACAGGGAGGCTTGGGCGAGAGGGGCGTGCCCGGCAAGTGGCCATTTTGGCCAGCTGGCAGCGGCGGCGAGGCCTCGTCACTCGAAAAACACGGGGTAGAAGAGGTACAGCGCATGACCTACCCAGAGAATCTTTCCAAACACCGGAATCCACCAGAGGACCTTGTAGGACAGCACCAGCAGTGCCGCGTAAAGGACACTGACAAACACAATCGCGGCCTTGCGTGCAAAGTCCTTCCAGCTGATGGGGGCTCGCCCGCCGTCGCCGCTGGTCGGGGCGCTGCTGCCTGCCCGCATGCTGCACTGGGGCTCTCCCGCTCCGGCAGGCTGCTGCGCTGCCGCGGCAGCGCAGAAGCGGCCAGAGCGCGAAGACGCTGCAGCAGGCAGCGGGGGACAGGCGGCGTGAGCTCACGCGGCTTGAGGTGGCAGCAACTAGATATGGCTGGGGCTTGGGCAAAGCAGCAGGGCCATCACGATGCATTGTTTGCACGCAGCGCTGCTGCTGGGGACCTGGACGCAATCAAATGACAGGCTCCCTCCTCCCTACTTGCCGCTGTGCATCACGAAGCCGTGCCTCGCCGGTGCCAACGGCGACATCTGTGCGCGACAGCGCTGCACGTGCACCGCCGCCATGGGCGTCCTGGCTGTTGCTGTGAACAAGAGGCTCGGCATTACTGCAGAGAGGGGAAAGAGGGCTTCCATGCGGCTCTCATAGCCAGGAGCATGCTCGTGTGAGCTGTGAACAGCCCGCTGCCGTCAGCCGTCGACACCTGCTTGAGCGTGCTCACAGCCGCTACCATCAACCCCTGACACCGACTCCCAAAGCATGCGTACCATGCACTACACACGTCCTGGAAGGGCCTCGTCGAGCCGCCGGCTCCCTCAGAACCTGCCGCCTGTCGTCTCTCCCTCCCGCTGCCCGGCTCGCCCTGCGTGTCGAGATATCTCACACGGCAGGAAAAAGCGGTGCAAACAGGCATACAGACACTGCACTGCCTGCTGGAAGCCAGGGCGCCGTGCGCGCTTTGGCGGCGGCACGGAGCTAGCAGGCTGCCAAGCCCTGCACTGGGCCCGCCAGCTGCAGTCACGACCAGCCCACCTGCAGCTCGTTCACGACCGGCAGCATCTCAATCTGACACCCCGTGGCGTTGCGCATGCCACCCTCGGTGGCGCTCCCAAGCCTGCCGCCCGCATGCCGGCGGTGGCTCCTTCTGAACGCTCATTTCTCGACACACCCTGGTGCGTGCGCAGCTTGCAAGCCTCTACCAGGCCCCTTCATGCACCATCCGAAGTGTCGCTGTGCTCTCGCATCCTCTGTTCCTGCTGCAGTTCAATGCAGAGCACAACTGAATGCACTGAGCGCACATGCTGGCACCTGAACAGCTGAGCGCAGTTGGCTGTTGTCGGTTCTGACCTCCAGCAAGGCCGGCCAGCCAGCGGATGCAGCAGATGCAGCGGCGGGACTGCAACGCATGGAACGAGCTGCAGGTGCGATAACCGCTGCCCTGTGGGGGCCCTGCTGGCGCCCCTGCCAGCCTGCGGCTGCACTGACGTACATACCCATGCGACTTGAGACTGGTCATGCACCCAGTTTTCATAGGCGGGCCCTGTCGCCACAGCATTCCGTTGGGGGTCGGCGCAGCATGGCCAGCCACCTTCTGATGAGCCGGCAGTGGCGCCGCTGCGCAAGGCAGGGGCAGGCGCTGGAGCCGCCGCCTGCCCCAGGCAGTGGCTCCCGCACCACCTGAGCCACTCAGCATCACTGAATCAATCACAGCAGGCAGGCGAGGCGGGATGGCCAGTGATCAGTTAACAATTGCAGGCAGGCGTGGCAGGGCAGGCAGGCGCAGGCACGGAGGGGGGGAGCAGCAGAGGGAGGGCTCATGAAGGTGGTGTGAGCTGGGTAGCAAGCGGTGGAAGGTATGGTACAGGGAAAGGTTTTCACAGGGGGGCTTGGGCGAGGGGCGCGCGCTGTGGACGTGGCTTGGGGCCACACTCGGCCACACGGCGGTTGTGCGAGGGCTGCATCACACAAAACCCGCGACGCAGAGGTACAGCGCATACATTCCCCACATAAACTTTCCAGCCACCGGAATCCAGAAGATGATCCTGTAGAGCAGCACCAGCACTGTCAGGCAACAGACAAACCACACTGCGCTCCAGGCCTTGAGCTCCCAGTCATCCCAGTCGGAGGGGGCCCGCCCGCCGCCGCCGCTGGTTGGGGTGCTGCTGCCTGCCAGCGTGCCGTCCTGGGTCTCACCAGCTGCGGCAGCGCAGCAGCCTGCCGCGGCAGTGCACAGGCGGCCAGAGCGCGCTGAAGCTGCAGCAGGCAGCGGGGGACAGGCTGCGTGAGCACACGTGCCTCGGGTCGGCGGCAGCGAGCACGGCTGGGGCGTGGGCAAAACAGTAGGGACCGTCCAAAGGCACTGCCTGCACGCGGCGCTGCTGTCGGCGACCAGGGCGCAACCAAGTGGCAGGCCCCTTCCTTCCCTACTCGCCGCTGTGCATCACACAGCCGCGCCTCGCCGCTGCCAGCGGCGGCATCTGCGCGCAATGGCGCTGCACCTGTGCCGCCGCCAGGGGCGCCCTGGCTGTTGTCGTGAGTGACAGGCTCGGCATGACTGCAGAGAGGGGAAAGAGGGCTTCCATGCAGCTGTCAAAGCCAGGAGCATGCTCGTGTGAGCTGCGAACAGCCGCTGCCGTCAGCCGTCGACGCCTGCTTGAGCGTGCTCACAGCCGCTACCGTCGCCCCCTGATGTCAACACCTACTCCCAGGGAATCCTTACCGCGCAGTCCAATGTCCTGGGAGCGCCTCGTCGAGCCGCGGCCCCAAAACCCTCCTCCTCTCGTCACGCCCTCCCGCTGCCTGGCTCACCCTGCGTGTCACGATAGCCCACGCCGCGGGGAGCAGCGAGACAAAGAGGCAGACAGTCACCGCACTCCCTGCCTGACTGGGCGCCATGCGCGCTTTGGCGGCACAGCGGCACCTGCCCACCCCTGGCTTGGGCCTGCCAGCTGCAGCCACGACCAGCCCACCTCCAGCTTTCTGATTAACGGCAACATCTCAATGTTGCAAATGGTGCCTCGACCATGCCAGCCTAGGTGGCGCGGCCCACAGCGCCACGACTGGGATGAGATCACACTTGCGCAGCAAGCAGCATGTGCGGTGCCCTTTGTATGCTTGTTGGCGTGCTTGTCGTAGTGCTACGATTGTACAAGCATCCGTTCTTGTACAATCGTCCCCCACCTCTCGCCCTGCAGCTCACGCCCCCTTGCTCCTCGGCTCAAGTCCTCCCCTGCCTGCGCCTGCATGCCCAGCAGCAGTCACTCGCTGCTTCCACTGCACACGTGCGCTGCATGCCCACAGCACGTTAGGCTGTCTGACAGCAGGTGCACGTGGGTAGGCGCTGCAGAACCTGCACAGCTGTGCAATCCCCAGGCAATCCCGCACCAGAGCACAGCCTGCAAAGGGCACACCCGGAAGCTGAGAAGCACCAGCATGCGGCACCTGAAGATCTGCTGGGGGTGACTCGCGCTGCTCGTGTCTCTGCATGTGTGCTGCTCTAGCCTCGGCTGCTAGGCTTGCTGCAGACTGTTGAGCCCATGCGCGCAGCGTGCAAAGCAGGCGCCGCTGCCTCACCGCTCTCCCCTCCCCAACCCTGGCAGTTGTTTCCCAACCTCGGGAGCCTTGCCTCGCCTCCCATCGCAGCCAGGCATCCTGAGGAGCCCCCACGGCTGCCCAGGGGTCCACCAGGCACCCAACACAAGAGTCCAGAGCCCACCCAGTGCCAGCACGCCAAGGCAGAAGCTGCCACAGGGTGAGCCAGGCGAGGGGAGGGCCAAGAGGGGTGGGAAGAGCTGTATGCAGAGGTTTGGTGCCGCCCCGGTCTCACCCGGGAAGCCGTCGAGTAAACCCTAGTGTCCAAGGGTCATTACGCGGGCATGCCATGGCGAGGATGCAGCTCCAACAGCCCCCTGATCCTCCTTCTGGCAGCCTCTGACTACAAGAGCCGCGCCCGCCGCCCCTGCACCCCTGCCCTGCCGCTGGCGCCTCGTTAGCCATGCCCATCCGCTCGTGCACGGCGGCCAGCGTGCCTGTGGTGGTGGTGCGGGTGCAGCTAGCCAGGGCCAAAGCTGGGTGGCGCCAAGCGCGGCGGCAGCTGCGCCAGACGACGTCAACAGCGGCGCAGCACGGGACCCGAACTCAGGGTGAGTGGGCAAGTGAGGAGCCAATTGCTGCTGCACCGTGCAACAGTCTGTGACAACAGTGACAACAGTGACAACAGTGCTGCCCGCCAGCTGCGCTGCCTGCCTGCCTGCCGGCCTGCCTGCCAGCTGCACTGCAAACAGGGCTGCGCGCATGAAGGGCATGCCCCGGCATAATGCGCAGTCTAGCGCCGCCGGCATTGCCGCCTCGAGCAGTGAGGGACGTGCCACACCCGCTGCTTTGCTCCAGCCGCCCGCATGTCCTCCCTGCTGCACCCCCATGTGCCTCCCCCTGCTGCCTGCTGCATTTTCCACAGGCCACCGCACCAGCAGCCTCACCGCACGGCAGCCTGCGGCCTCTGGCGGGGCGCTGGTCGGCGCGCCACCGCCATCGCGGGGCCAAGTGAGTGGCCGGCCCGCCCCGCCGCCTCTGCTGGGCCTGCAGGCTGCCTCGCTTTGGGGAGAGAGGAGGAGCAGATCAGTGAACTGTTCATCAGAACAGCTGCTGGCCCCACCCTGCATGGCGCTTGGGTGCAGCTTTCCCTGCTTCCACTCTGTGTCTCGCAAGCGCTGCCCCCCACCCGCCCCCGGCATGCCCGGCCCCATCCCCCCTCCAGGCGCCTGCCGCACAGCGGCACTCCCCAGCCCAGGAGGCCAAGTCTGATGCCCGGTGGAAGGGCGCCGTCATGATCTTCTGGGCGCTGCTGCTGTGCGGCGCGTTTGCATACGGCCGCAGCCGCGGGCGGTGGCTGGTGACCGATGCGCTGCTTCTTGATGCCGCGGGGTGGCAGGCCCTGTTTGCGGAAAAGCTGCTGCCCCTGTTCACCGCTTTCTACACCTGGCGGGGCTACTCGCCGGCGCTAACTGCCTCGTACGCACTGAGCGCTGCACGCCACCGCGCTGCCGATACCTCGTTCAAGTCTGTGAGCCTTGCCTGCGTCATCATTATGGGCGCCATGTTCATTCTCTTTCTCAAGGCTGCCTGCAGCTTTATCGAGGCGCTCATGCTCTGGCGCTCCTTGCACTCCCGCCAGAGCGCTGCGCAGAAGCCTGGCCCCTCGCACTCCGCCGGCAGCTCCCCCTGACTGCCCAGATCTGCGCCCACCCTGCCACACTTGCCACATGCACACCCTGTACCGGGCCCCCTCCCACAGCACCCTCACTCGAGCTGGACGCTTACATCCTCTGTTTGCACTTTCCTGCTGCCCCAATCAACCGCTCGAGTCCCCTGTGATTAGCCAGCTCGCCGCAATGCTGGCAGAGCTGCATCGAGCAGTCTAGCAGAGATGAGATGCAGGCATGCAAGCCGCCCTTTCAAAGAAGCTGCCTTCACCCACCAGCCAAGCTGCAGGCAGGCACAGGGCAAAACTGGGTGCACCGAGCGCGCTTGCCGAGACAGCTCAGTGCAGTTGGCCGCTGTCGGTGCTGAGCTCAAGCAAGGCTGGCCAGCCATTGCAGTGGCAGGGCTGCAACACACGGAAAGCGCTGGCAGAAGCTCCGGCAAGGATGATGCACCGGCCTCGGGATGCGCCCGCCTTCTGATGAGTGGCACCGCTGCGCATCGCAGGGGCAGGCGCTGCAGGCCTGCCCCGGGCCCTGGTTACCCCACCAGCTGAGCCACTCAGCATCACTGAATCAATCACAGCAGGCAGGCGAGGCGGGATGGCCAGTGATCAGGTAACAAATGCAGGCAGGCGTGGCATGCGCAGGCAGGCGCAGGCAGGGAGGGGGAGAGCGATGGATGGAGGGCTCATGGAGAGGGTGTGAGCAGGGTAGCAAGCGCTGGGAGGTTTGGTACAGAGAGGTGGTGGCACAGGGAAGCTTGGGCGAGAGGCGCGCGCCCGGCAAGGGGCCATGTTGGGCAGCCGGGAGTGGCGGCCAGGCCTCGCTACGCGAAAATCACGTTGCAGCAGATGTGCACTGCATAAACTAGCCAGATAAGCTTTCCAATCACGGGAATCCAGGCGACAAGCGGGTAGGTAAGAACCAGCACTGCCACGCAATAGACAGTGACGACCACCCGGCAGGCCTTGCACACAAAGGCCTCCCAGTCGATGGGGGCCCGCCCGCCGCAGCCGCTGGTTGGGCTGCCGCTGCCTGCACACGCGCTGCCCTGGGGCTCTCCAGCTGCGGCAGCGCAGCAGCCTGCCGCGGTAGCGCAGGGCCAGCCAGAGCGCGCAGTAGCTGCGGCAGGAAGTCAGGGGACAGGCGGCGTGAGCTCACGTGCCTCGAGGCGGCAGCGGCGCGATACGGCTGGGGCTTGGGCAAAGCAGCAGGGCCATCACGATACATTGTTGCACGCAGCGCTGCTGCTGGGGACCTGGACGCAATCAAATGACAGGCTCCCTCCTCCCTACTTGCCGCTGTGCATCACGAAGCCGTGCCTCGCCGGTGCCAACGGCGACATCTGTGCGCGACAGCGCTGCACGTGCGCCGCCGCCATGGGCGCCCTGGCTGTTGTCGTGGACGAGAGGCTCAGCATCACTGCAGCCAGGGCAAGAGGGCTTCCATGCAGCTCTCAAGCTGGCAGCATGCTCTCAAAGGTGAGGCTCACCTGCTGCCGTCACCCGTCGACACCTGTTTGAGCAGGCACACAGCCGCTACCATCGCCACCCGACTCCCAGGATATCCTCACCGCGCAGTCCAACGTCCTGGAAGGGCCTCGTGGAGCCGCCGGCTCCCTCAAAACCTGCCGCCTGTCGTCTCTCCCTCCCGTTGCCCGGCTCGCCCTGCGTGTCGAGATATCCCGCACGGCTGGAAAAAGCGGGGCAAACAGGCATACAGACACTGCACTTCCTGCTGGAAGCCAGGGCGCCGTGCGCGCTTTGGCGGCGGCACGGAGCTAGCAGGCTGCCAAGCCCTGCACTGGGCCCGCCAGCTGCAGTCACGACCAGCCCACCTCCAGGTTTCTTGTCAACGGCAGCATCTCAATCTGACAACCAATGGCGGTGCGCATGCCACCCTCGGTGGCGCGGCTTACAGCGCCCCGACCGAGATGAGGTGCCACCGGCGGCCCCGAGCTTGCGCAGCAAGCAGCAGGTGCAGTGCACCCTGTGCGCTTGTCGGCGTGCTTGTCATAACGCTGCGCTTGTACAAGCGCCAGTTCCTGTGCAGTATCACCCAACACTCGCCCCTGCAGCACACGCCCCCTCGCTCGTCGGCTGCAATGCGCTCCTCCCTGCCCTTGTGCCCTGCAGTACCACGGCTTCATGTAATGCGCGAATGCTGCCGTGCAGCTGCTGCAGGCCATCAGGCAGCAGCGGCAGGCTGCAGGGCCAGGCAACGCAAATGGTGCAGCGGAGACGCTGGCAGGGGCAGCGCTTGAGGTGTACCCTGCTGGTGACGCTGCCAGCGCGCAGCCGCAGCGTGCAGATCTGCAAGACGAGGTGACAGGCAAGCAGCCGCCTGCTCCAGGGCTGTCAGCGGACGCAACAGCCTGGCAGCAGCACCCTGCTCAGCGACAGAGCCTGCAGGCGCAGCAGCAGGGAGCGTAGAATGCGGCAGTGCAGCTGCACGGCACCCTGACAGTGGGGACTGACCCACAGCAGGCCCAGGAAGGCTGAGCCTGCTTGTGTAGCACGAGGCGCTGCGCCTGTGGCAAGCATGCACTGTGACCGCGCCATCTCAGCAGATGTGCCGGGAGCAGCTGGTAGTGCATCAGCAACAGCAGAGGCAGGCGGCACGAGCCTGCCGGTGGCCTGCCCCGTTTGCGGCAAGTGTTGGCCACCTGCTGCGGGGGCTGGCAGCGCGCAGCTGAATGCCGAGCTGAATGCACACATTGACGAGTGCCTGACGCTGAGCGCGCTGGCCAGCTGACCGGCAGCTCCTTGCAACAGGGGCACTTTGCAGGGCGGCTTGTGAGGTTGCAGCGGCAGCACCGAGTGGCTCTGCTGGCCGCCGCCAAGCACACCCGGACACGCATGCTAGCAGCAGGCCTCATGTAAACGAATTGTTAATAGAGTTGGTAATGTCACAGCATGTTGCCGGCTGGGCATGTCGTAGGTGAGCGCAGGGGTGGGCGGCATGTCCTCGGCACACTTTCGGCGGTACGTGTCAGCGGTACACGTCGGTGTACAGCCGGTGGTAAATGGACACCAGCTGCTCCGGCGAGGCCCCCAGATACCAGCTGAGGCCAATTATGACGTGGACGGCTGCAGCAGGCGGCACAGCGGGAGGGCAGGCTGAGGCATGAGAGTGGGGGCCCAGGCAGCCGGCAGACATGTGGGCGGGCAGATGGCAGGAACTGGGCGCAGGGCTGCAGGCAGAGCAGGCGGGGCCAGTCGACAAGGCGCCAGCAGGCAGAGGAGGCGCTGCGCGGCGGTGTGCGGAGTGGCCCGGTACCTCACACGCAGGGCCCCTACACAGCCACGCCTGCCCCCGCCGCACCCGTGGCATGCAGCCTGCCCCAGCTGGCGAGCCGGCGCCCGCTGGTGTGGTTGGGCACAGAGGTGACCTGCACCACCTGGCCGCGCTTGCCGGGCCGCGCCGAGGGTCCTGCGGGGGTGCGCGCCAGCTGAGGCACGATGCGGGTTGACACCTGGGCCTCGGTTTGGGTGCACCTCCAGTTGGGTGCGCCTCCGGTTTGGGTGCGCCCTCTCGTCTGCACCCGGCTTGCCCCAGGGCGGCCCAGCCGTGACCAGCCAGGTGGCCAGGCCCAATGGCCAGGATATCAGGCAGCAAGTGCCCCCCCCCCCCTTCCCCAGGTTTAGAGCCTGCTGGATGCCCTGGGCCCTGGGCCGCACCTGCCATGTGCAGGCGTATGCAGAGGTCGGCATCCTCCATGATGGGCAGCCGGCTGTCGTAGCCGCCCACCCGCCTGCCCCCGGGGGAGTGGGGAGGGGGGTTGGTGATGGTGTGTGTGTGTTTGTGGTGGCGGTGGTGTGTGTGTGTGTGTGTGGTGGGGAGGTGGGGGTGGGTTGTGTGTGGGGGGCCAAGCAACATCGGCCAGCCAGCATGGAGCGTCTCCCTCCTCTGCACCACTTGCCTGAAATCGGCTGCGCGGCAGAACAGCGTCTGGTCACCAAACAGGCAGCGCAGGCCCCTGCAGCACGGGGGAGGGCAGACGGGCCAGCGCTTCAAGGTGTGGTTTGCACGCAGCCAGCCAGCCAAGCGTGCGCCACATTAGCAGACGCATGCCGGCTAGCGCTCCTCACTGCCCCAAACCGCGTCGCCAGCACCAGCCCTGCCTTCCCCGCGCCCCCCACCCCTCCCCCACCCACCTCCCACACACACACGCACACAAACGCGACCGGCATGGGGGGCCCCCCTGCTCTTCGCGCCGCCGCCGGGCGGCTGGGCACACACACACACACACACGCCTCGCCTATCTCTCCCTGTCCATGCACGGCGCACCTGAGGAAGCTGATGGGGCGCAGCAGCAGCGGCCCATAGTACGTCTTCAACGTGTTGTTGACGGAGAAGAAGCGCAGGGGCCGGCCCTCGTGCTCTGGGGAAACGGCAAACCAGGTGCCATTTGTTCAGCGCAGGTGGGAGCGGCCCAAGAACGGCCAGCAAGGCTGCACCCGGCAGGCTGCGCCCGGCACATGCTGTGGGTTAGACAACTGGGCCACCCCCCGCGGACACAGCGATTCAAGGCTGCAGCCAAGGGTGCACAGCGCGCAAGCCGCCGCGCCAGCTGGCCCAACCCTCCCCCCGTCTGCCCCCTTCTTCCCACGACAATTTTCCCTCACCGATGACCGGCCGAAAGCCGCCAAGCACGACTTGCGGGCGGCGCAGCGCGGCAAGCACCTCGGGCAGCAGGCTGGGAGGTGGCCGGGTGTCGGCGTGCACAAAGATGAGGACGTCGCCTGCAGGCGGGGGCGGGGGCGAGGCGGCGGCGGCGGCGGCGCGTCGGGGTTCTCAGCACGGGAAGACAGGGGGGCGGGCGGGGCCAGCTGTGCTCCCCTGCGTGAGCTCCCCGAGGCATCCATTAATCACCATGCACGCATTACAAGCATGGACAGCAAACGCAGCCTCCCCTATCGCCAGCGCCCCTGCTCCCACCCGCCCAGCGCCCCACCTCTAGCAGCCGCAGCGCCCGCGTTCATCTGCCGCGCGCGGCCGCGCCCAGCGGCCAGCACGCGCACGCCGCAGCGCCGCGCCACCTGGGCCGTCCTGTCGGCACTGCCGCCATCCACGACAATGATCTCGGCTGCCGGAGGGCGCAGCTCCTGCTGCAGGTACTGCAGCGTCGCCTGCAGCCCCGCCTCCTCATTCAGGGCGGGGATGATGATGCTGACTGAGGGGTTGGGCGGCAGCGGGGGCTCGCTCGGTGTTGGTGCTGCTCCCGCTGCTGCCTGCTGTGGTCCCAGCGGCGGCGGCGGCGGCGGACTGCTAGAAGGGAAGAGCTCGGCGCGGCGGCGGGCATCCCGGGCAGCCATGCCGCGGTACTGCAGCTCAGAGTAGAGTTCTGCCGCTGCCGCCCAGGCGGCAGCCCACAGCAGCGGACCGCGCCACCCTGGGCCGCCGCTGCTGGCGTCGCCGCCGCCGCCGCCCCTGCCGCCACTGCCCCCGCCACCGTCATCATCGCCCCCGCCTTTTCCTCTTGCAAAGAGCCTGCTGCGTGGTACGACTCTTCTGAGATCCGATCTTCCCTGCTGCTGCACACCCCAGGAGGCGGGTCGGTTTCTGACAGACCGCTGAGCAGCGGGGATGCTTCCGTTGGTGGCTGAATGCATTATCAATGATGCCGATCTGTCCATCGAAACCAAAAGAATGGTGTTTCATGCAGAGAGAAATGGCCAGGTTGCTTGCCCTGCTGGCAGTGCACAAACGCGAGCCGTCACGCCTCATGGCGTACAAATACGACTCCTCCCGGCCGTGCAAAGTGTTTGTACACCTCGCGCCATGGAGACTGTGCGGCTCGCGGCCCTGCCAACCAGCGCCGTTGGACGGCCACTGGGCGTTGCAGTCGGTTCACGTATCCTGGAGAGCATTAGATTATCACCGCTGAATGCTGCATCTGCGCCCGCTCGTGCACCGAGGCAGCACCGGCCGCTAGCCGCCCTGCCGCCGCCTCCCTGGCCGCACTGCAGCCGCCGCTACTCAGCCAGCAGCACAGCGCCAGCACATTCCTCAGACCTTTCCTGTAGGGCCTCTCAAGGTGCAGAAGGTGGCTCGCCAGACCCCCAGCAGCAGGTCTTTCAGCAGCAGCAGCAACAGCAGCAGCAGCAGCAGGTCGGCAGCAGCACCAGCACAGCAGCGGGCGGGTTGCGAGGCACGCTGCAGCGGAGCGACAGCTGGGTCCTTCGAGCCTGCAGGTCAGTGATGGCGTACCATGAAGCGGCCTGCATCGTTCAATGAAAAAAATGGTCGTATTCCGAGCACTGGCTGAGCAATTGCTTGCTGACCACCCTCCCGGCACCTCTGCTGCCTCACTCCCCTCACCCCCTGCTGCCTTGAATGGTGCTGCAGAGTGAGCATCGGCTTCCTGGCGTCGGTGGGCGCCTTCCTGGCGGCCGACGTGCGCGCCCTGCTCTCGGGGCTGCTGCAGACGGCCCGCGAGCTGCCGCCGCTGCTGGGCCAGCTGCGCTACCCCTCCCCGCGGCTGGTGGCCAAGCGCACGGCACAGGTGGGCGCCAATCCATGACCCAATCCGCACACATTTGGCCTGTTGTCTGACGCATCCGCACGCTTCTCCCATCACCTGCATGGCTGGGTCATCCGATCAGGTTCTGTGTCCCACCTGCCGGCGCCGCAGGTGCTGGCTGTGGTGGTCCTGCTGCTAGGTTACGTAGTGGCAGTGGATGCGCTGTGCAGCCAGATCCCGCGGGGCATCCAGTACGCGCAGGCGCACCCAGGCTGGCTGCGCGCGGCAGCGGGCGGCCTGCTGGCGGCCGCCCGGCAGCGGCTGGCTGGCGGCACCTGAGCGGAACGACCACGTGAAGCCTTGCCCAGGGGCCTTTATTGTAAACAGCCACCGTCGTGTGCCAGTGGTATCATAGCAGTGCCAGGCAGGACACAGGCAGGCACCAGGAGCTGGACGCAGGCAGGAGTAGGACCCAGGCAGGCACAAGGGGTCGGCAAGCGGCAGGCAGGGGAGCCAAGCGGGCACACCCTGCGGGACAGCGCAGGCTTGCAAGTCCTTGCTGCTGCACAGTGAGGAGCACAGAGATTACACACCAGCTGGTTGTGAAACCTGGGCATGCACCCCGAGCACGCACGGCTCTTTGGGCCGCGCTGCAGACGCTGCTTCCGGGGCGTTCGCTGCCGGCCCGCGCTCACGCCGCCGCGGGCGGCCACGGCGCGCCCGCCATCACCGCCTCCACCTCCTCCACTGTGCGGGGCACGTCGCACAGGCTCTCCGCCCCGGTGGCGGTGACCAGCACGTCGTCTTCGATGCGCACGCCTCCCATCTCCTGCAGAGAAGTGTGTGTGTGTGTGTGTGCGTGTGTGCGTGGTCCCCACCCAACCGTCCAGTCGCGTTTGTGCGTGGGGGCCGGGTAGGGTGAGGGTGTTGAGGGGGGGGGGGGG
>KQ482039.1:62411-77972 GCA_001430745.1 Auxenochlorella pyrenoidosa
GTGCCCCCCCCCCACCCCCCCCCCACCCCACCACACACACACACGCACGCACCGCTGTCGCGGTCCATGATGCTGTACAGCTCGCTGACGCCCTTGGGGGTCAGGCCCGGCAGCTTGTCATTGCCGTAGATGGTGAAGGTCTTGCCCGAGCCGGTCTGGCCGTCTGCAGGCGGGGAAGCAGGGCGCGGAGGGGCATCAAGGTGGCGCCGGGTGAAGCAATGCATGTGGCATCCTTGGCACAGGTGAGCCTGAAGCCGTTGCAGGGCGGCAGAGTCACGCCGGGTGTAAGGTGCAAGAAGCAGCATGGCGTCCGCCTGCCTGCCTGCCCGGCATTCAGTCGTGCCTGGTCAGGACAAGCCCCCGGGCCCCGCCAGGATGAGCCCCGGGGCCGTGCCACCACCCCAGCAGGCGCTGCGCCGCGGCGCCACCCACATGCGAAGATGCAGACGTTGTAGCCGTCCACAGCAGACTGGATGAGGTGCTTGGTGTCCTCAAACACCTTCTCCTGGGGCGTGTCGGCGCCAAACACCGAGTCGAAGCTCCACTCGCGCTTCTGGCCCTTCCACTGCAGCGCGATGGTGAGCTCGTCGGGGATCTGGACCGCCTCTGCAGGGGGGCGAGGAGGGCGGCAGGGGGCAAGAGGCACGCTACTTGAGCACAGGGACGGCAAAGGTGTATGGGGGTTGGCCAAACAAGCTGGGGCTTCTGTCAGGCAGCCTAGCGCAGTGCCCCTGCACCCCGGGGCCCACCTGTCTGCCCGCGGTCCTTCTCCATCTGCAGGATGGGGCGCACGCGGCAGTACACCCGGATCTTTCCCTTCATGTCCTCCATCTGCGACCAGAGGGGGAAGGACAGGTAAGGGGTGGGCAGAGGTGAGGCCGTCAGGGGCAGGCGGGACGGAGGCCTGCTTGAGGAGGCAGGCGGGGGCGGGTGGAGCCGACAACTCTCTCATGCCCCCTCGCCCCCACCGCACCTGGTTGAAGATCTTCTTGCGCATGATGGCCTCGTCGCGGTACAGCGCATCCAGCTCCTCGAGCCGCTTGGCCTGCGGGCAGCCAAGGGGACCAGGGAGGGTGCAGCATTGTGTGAGTGCAAGCGGGAGCCCAGTTGGCACTTCCTGTTGGCCCCAGGGACATGCTGCTCCGGAATTCCAGCACACTCCAGGGCAAACGCAGTGGAAGTGACTGGGCGGGGGCAGCTGCCAACCTCTGCGACGCCCTGGCCAGCCCGCCGGCGCCGGTGGGCGCCACACCTGCTGCGCGATGACCTCTGCCTGCGCCTTCTCCCGCCGCTCCACATCCTCCTTCATCTCCCGCAGTTCCTCCAGCTCCTTGCGCTGGTTGGCGGTCTGCAGGGGGGTCATGGGGACGCAGGTGGGGACGGTTGCGAGGGCGAGGCGAGGGTGAGGTCAGGTGAGCAGCGGCGGCTGTGTTCCCAGTGGCCCGCAAGCACATTTTGCATGCTCTGGCACGACACGCACGCTGCCCAGGACAGTCCACCGTGCAGGACAGTCCACCGTGGCAGAGCGCCAGCAGGGCTTCGCCCGAAGCCCGGAGCCCAGCCCATGGCCCCGCAGCCCCTACGCACCGCCGCCAGCTGCCCCTGCGCCTCGGACAGCAGCAGCTCCTTGCTGCCAAGCTCCTCGATGAGCTCGTTGATCTTCTTCTCCTTCTGCCGGATCGACTCGGCAGCCTCGGCGGCCGCGGCGGCGCCGGCAGCGACGACGGTGCCCTGCAGCACGGTCGGTAGAGAAGCAAGTGACCCGACGTGCCATGGATGCCTGCGGACCCCATCCCAGCGCTCCCTGCTGCCCTGCCGCCTGAGCAGGCAGCCCTGCCAGCCTTGGCATCCAGCGGGTATTGACGCCTGCCCTCCCTCCCGGCATCGGGCAGCCCTGCCGCCTGCCCTCCCCTCCCTCCCGGCGCGCTCACCGCCTTGAGCGCGTCGATCTCTCCCTTGTAGCTGGCCTCCATGCGCGCCAGCTTGGACTCCAGCGCCGCCTTCTCCGCCAGCACGGCGTTGATGCGCGCCTCCACCTTCTTCATCGTCTCGGCGTCGCCACCGCTCAGGTCGAGCGCTGCACAGGTGGAGAAGAGCGGCAGTGGGCGTCAACGATGGGGGGTTGGGCAAGCCGAGGGGCGCACAACCAGGCGCGCGCGCCCGGGCACGCATCCTTGCTTCGGGCAGCGCCACGCGGGGCAGAGCACAGCAGCAATCACGCCCCCTGCCAAGCCCCAGGCCCCAGCGTGCAGGCGCACCCGCCAGCTCGGCCGCCGCGGCGCCGGCGCCAGCGCCCGCCGCAACGCCGCCCATGCCCTTAAGGACATTGAGCTCGTCGGCCAGCGCCTGCCGCTCCTCAGACAGCTGCGACAGCGTGGCGTCCTTCTCCGCCAGCGCGGCGCGGGCCTCGTCCAGCTGCCGCTGCAGCTCGCCCACGTGCGCCTGGTACTTGGGGCCAAAGTCGCCGCCGCCGCCGCCCGCTGCAGGCAAAAGGGGAGACCAGAGGGCACTTGCGCTCACCAAGAAACCCAGTTGGGCAAGCCGGTGGGGCTCGCTCTGGCAGGCAAGGGAGCTCAGAGCACTCCAATCTTGGGTTAAGGGTTGAAGGGGCCAGCACAAAGCAAACGCGAGTGGGGAGTTGGCGGGCCGCCACGCGGTACCAGCAGCTGAGGCCCACCTGCCGCCAGGTCGGCGCCGCCCTCCTGCGCCGCCTTGGCCTTGGAGTAGCGCTTCATCATGATGTCGTTGATGTGGGTCTGCATGGGCAGGGGGAAGGGGGCGTGGGCTTCGGACCTGGGCGTGCAGGCAGGGCAGTTGCCAGGGGATGGCAGCGCCGCATCGGCTCAGCAGCCAGGGCGCCGGGTGCAGTGTCCTCCTCCAGAACAGAGGCAGGGCGCACCTGTAGCGCCATGCAGATGTCCTCGCCCTGCTTGGTCTCAAACTGGAAGATGTGAAGCACGCCCGCCACGCGCATCTTGAAGAACACCGCCTGCGTGGGGCCACAGGCGACAGCGGGGGCCAGCAGGGGAAGGACATTGGTGGCAGAACTGGTGGCAGGTGGGTGGTGCCCATGGACGCAGCAGCTCTGTCAACAGAGCACAGGACCGGCCACCAGGACCGATGGTGCCAGCATGTCGAGCGCTTGCCTGCGCTGCTGCACACAGGCCCAGGGGTGGCCCCCAGCATTGCCCAGCTGGCGCCCACCCCCACCTGGGAGGACGAGCCAAACTGCATGATGTCGCGCAGCTCTGCCGAGTGCAGGTACTCCTTGGGCACCGGGCGGAAGAAGTGCACGCCGCGCTTGTTGATGCCCAGGATCAGCTTGGGCGGCAGCAGGCCGATGGGGTCCTCGATGCGCTGCAGGAAGGGGGTGGGGGGGGGGGAGGTGTGTGTGTGTGTGTTGGTGGTGGGGGCGTGAAGGGCCGGGGGGGGCCACATCGGAGGGGCCAGCGGCAGCAAGGGGCAGGCAGGGCGTGGGCGGGGCCCCACCACGGCACCGTGCGCAGCTGGCCCCGTGCCCGACAGCCTCACGCCCTGGCCCCTCGCCCCACCCCGTCCCAAAAGCCAGAGTCTCAGCGCCCCCTTGACGCACCTTGACGGTGAAGAAGATCGAGTTGCCGTAGGGGAGGGAGCGGATGATGCGCAGGTACTGCGTGCGCGCGTCGTCCTTGGAGAACTGCGCCAGCGCGCGGTACCGCGCCGACACGTCGGCCACCCACTCGCCGCGCGGCCGGCTGGTCAGGATCTGCTTGACCATGTACTTCTCCAGCGCGGCCTCAAAGGCGGCCGGGTCGTCGCCCAGCGTGGGGCCGTGCTCCGCCTGCATCTGCAGCGCGCACATCTGGGCGGCGTCCTCGCGGATCACAGGGTACTGGCCCTGCGGGGAGGGGCGGGGAGGCAGGACGTGCCGTGATGAGTCGGCTGGGCGCACCAGGCGGGGGGCAGCAATCCCAGAAGACCTGGCCCCACAGGGCCATCAGGTGCTGGCGCATCTGCCAGGCTGGCATGGCTGCAACGGCAACGTACGGCAGGCCGCCCGCCCGCCACCCACCACAACCCTCCCTTCCCCCGTGCCCCGCTGCCGGGGGCACCCGCGAGCTGCAGGCCGCGCCCGCTGCCCACGCGCCCCCACGCCCCTCCCTCGCCCATACCCGCTGCCGGCTTGGCGTCTCGCGGGGCACCCCCCACCTGCAGGTAGTCGTGCTGCGCCTGGATGTACGACAGGGTGACAAACTGCGGCTCGGTCACCGTCTCGTCCGTCTCGCGGAACATGCGCTTCTTGAACAGCAGCTTGCAGGCGGCGCCATCCTTGGCCTTGATCTGCTTGAACTCGTACCTGCGGGGCGGGGGCGGCAGGCAGGCGCGAGGGGGCGTGAGGCAACGGGCAGGACTGTGGGTGAGCAAGCGCGGGGGTGCAGCCAGGGCTTCTGCTTGCTTGGGGTGCGCCCCTATGGAGGGCACCACGGCCCAGCATGCACCAAGCCTGCATGCGGAAACGCAGGCGCGGCCCTCACATGATGTCGGCGATGAAGCGGTTGTCGTCCATCAGCGTGTGCTCGTCATAGGCGGGCATGCCCGGCTCTGCCGCGCCCTTGGCCTGCAGCAGGGCGCCCAGCAAGAAGGCAGGGGTGGGGCAACGGGCTACAGAGGAGGCAAGCCTCAGAGCAGCACACCAGCAGGCCCCACATACAGCAGAAAGCCGCAGATGGCACCACCCTGGGGCGTGCAGCCGCCGCCCACCTTCTGCACCGCAAACAGCGAGAAGGTCTGGTAGTTCTCCAGCTTGATCTGGCCCGCCAGCGCCTCCACCGCCTCCATGACGGTGGTGCTGGCGTCGTAGGCCAGCTCCTCAAACGTCTCGTCCAGGAAGTAGACCACGCAGTTCTGCTTCACGCCCTTGAACAGCGCGTCAATCTCCTGCGGGCGGCGGCGGGGCCGGGCAGCGGCGCGGGCGGGGTGGGGAGGACAGCGGCGCACGTGCGATGCATGCACGCTGCTGCGCACCCGGCGCTGCCTGCTGCTTGGGGGCGCGGCTGGCAAAGAACGGGCTGTGGTGCCCATGCCACCGGGCGGCGTGCCCACCTGCATGTCGGGCAGGGTGCGGCGCTGGCCCGCCTTGGCGGTGCGCTTCATGGCGTGCCACGTCTTGCTGGCCAGCTCGCGGATCTCCGGCTCCTCCTCCGAGTCGTGCGCGCACGTGTGCACATACTCTGCAGGCCGGGGGGAGCGGAAGGGAGTGGGGGCAACGCTTGAATGGCCAGAAGGCGTGGCAGCCAGCCTGAAGAGGTGCCCGCTCAGACAGCACGCACCTGCTTGCAGCTGGCTGCAGGCCCTAGCGATCGCTCGCACTCCCAGCTGGAGCGCGCCGTCCACTGCCGCATCCCTGCCCAGGCAACCCATTCGCTGCCAGCGTCCCGCCCCGCCCACCCACCCGACACCAGGCCCATGAAGTCCTTGGTGGGCGGCATGGTGGCGGCGGTGAGGTAGAAGAGCTGCCAGGCCTTGGTGCGCGCCGCGGGGTTGGGGTTGCCGCGCGTCTGCTTGACCAGCTGCATGTAGAGCTCGTCGCGCAGCTCCACGCGCTTGAGCCCCTGGTGCAGCAGCTTCTGCGCCAGCTCCAGCGCCGCCATGGCGCCCAGCATCTCGCCGTGCACCCCCATGTACTGCAGCACCGACTGGAACATCTTGACGGCGCGCGACGCGTTGTCCGGGTTGTGCTTCAGCAGCGACACCGGCAGGCTGTCCTCGCTGAACAGCAGCAGCTCGTCCAGCTGCAGGCTCTCGGGCGTGGCCGGCAGCTCGGCGCCCGCCGACACCTTGGGGCTGCGCCCAAAGCTGAGGAAGCGGCCCATCTTGGCGCCGCCGCCGCCGCCGCTGGCGCGCGCGCGGTTGAACGCCTCGAGCTGGAAGCGGTCGGAGTGGCTGTCCAGGCCCTCCAGCGGCGGGGACCGCAGGTCGGAGAAGCCAGAGCCGGGCCTCTGCGCGGGCGAAGCGGCAGCACTGGCAGGGCCGTCGAGAATAGTCGAGGCAGCGCGCTCCGCACACCTACCAGCGCTGGCAAGCACACTGTGCTGCTGGCCTGTGGTATCGATAGGAGATAGACAGATGCAGCTGCACTGACGCATGATGGGCAGGTGGGGCACACGGTCCAGCACACGTCACACTTGCAGGCAGCGCTCACCGTGGAGGGCGTGGTCGGCTCGCGGTGGCCAAAGCCCTGCACAGAAGTTCGGAATCGAGCTGTTCACTGTGCGCACACGCGTGGAGCAGGCAGGCAACAGGGCAAGGGAAGCAGGGCAGCGACGCAAGGCACGGGGGCGCGGCGGTTCAGCTGCCGCTCCTGGCGGCAGGTGGCCGGCGGCGCTACTTGCATTCTCAGCTGAGGCCTCCATCTCTACGGTCATTCTTTGACTCCACTACGCAGCCTGCAAAAGAAGGGGGGTGTTCAGGGTGGGCGACCCGCTGCCCAAGGAAGAGCCGGGGCACGGCGGGGGCCTGTGGCCAAATCGAGGCTCCCTAAGGCCGTTCTCGAGGGTCTGGGCATCCCTGACCACCCGGCGGAGGCAGCCAAGCGGTGGTTGCCGCACCGACCGGCGACAAGACGAGATCGCGTGCGGCCGGCTTGCCTGTAGCAAATTGTAGGCCTTCCTCGGTCGCCGAGGGCGCGGCCAGGCCCCAGGGAGAGCGCCCTCCAGCAGAGAACGCGCTTGAGCGAGAGGGCGTGACTCGGTCCAAGCGGAGGACACTTGTTTTGTGAGACCAGGGAGCGCAGATAAGTTCGGGGAGAGCGGTCCCAGCGCGTGGAATGGAGACATGGACGAGGGGCGCAGCAGGGACAGCAGGTGCAAGGCTGCTGCTGCTTCTCCTGCCTGCCACACCGTTGCTCTGGCCCATGATCGGGCTGCAGTCGGTGAGATGTGTTCGCACCACGATTGACCCAAACCTTTGCTCCCGTGCACCGCCAGCCAGGGCGGTGCCGGCAGGTGGGGAAAGAGGTAGTTGGCTGTGCCTGCAGCGGGCCATCAGGGAGGCCTCTCACAAGGAACAGCCCGCATTCCGCTGTCTGCAGTAAGAATGGCCGAAAGCCGTCTCTCTTGCAGTAATGTGCCTGACCAACTTCAGCGGACGCCTGGGGCCTCATTGCCCCTGCCTTGCGGCGGTACGATACATCAGAGTGGACCAACTCTGTGTTGCCCAGGGGCAGGCAAGCTCTGATCATGCTGATGGTATGAGCGAGTTATTCATCCTGTTCCAGCTCGCAGTTGAGAACATCAGGATTTCTATGCTTTGGGCGGGCAGAGGGGCGCATGAGAGGCAGTGGTCACGTGGTTGGGGGCCAGCGGAGAGGAGGGGAAGTACAACTTCAGATGCAGGGCTTAGGAACACAACCCCCCGCCCCGGACGGCACGCCCCTCACGAGTTGATGTATTTCCAGAAAATGGCTCCACCAGCTTGCATCCAGACCGCCTTCCACCATGTGTTGCCTGCAAGGTGCAACTGCTGACGGCGCCTCCGCCACAGGAAGCCCTGGCGGCTGCATGCAACCTGCAAATGATTTATCGAGCACATCGGACTCACATGAGCAACTTCATCTCCGCCCCTGCAGCGCTGAGTCAGGAATCTCTTGCAGAAGCTTGAAGAAGTGACGGGGCACCACAAGCACGCTGGCCATGCTGCCAGGGCAAGCCTGCATCACCCCGCTCGGCGGTCCATGAGGGGTTCGTCCATTGCATCGACAAACAAGAATCATTAGCCCCGCCCGGGGGCCACCAAGCTGCCCGGCACTGGTTATTGACCGCTCCTTTCGCCGCCCGTGGCCCCTCGCAGCAGCCCAGGTAGCACTTGCACGTCGCTAGTGGCAGCTTGCGCCATGCCGGCGGCTGCCAGCGGGGAGGCTGATGGCGCCGGCGCCGGCCCCGCCCCCAAGCCGTTCCTGCGCTGCGGCAGCGGCTGGCAGGCACGGGTGGAGGCAGCGCGGGAGGGGCGGCGCTACGTGCCGCGAGGCGGCCCCATAAAGGACTATAGCAAGGATGAGGAGCTGCCGGCACGCTTGCGGGCACCCAGGGGCCGCGCCGCAGCACCCGCCTCGCGCATCCCACGCTCGCCTGCCAAGGCGGCGGCGCCGCTGGGTGCTGCACCCGGTGCCAGCGGCTCATACGCCCGGGCCAGATCTGTGGCAACAGCAGCAGCTTCACCTACCAAAGGCCAGCGGCAGTCGGCAGCAAGGCGGCCCTCCGGCCCGGCGGCGCTTCCGGGCTGCCCGGCGGCGCAACCACCATCCAACAACCGGGAGCTGGCTGCAGACTCCGGCCCTCGAGAGGCAGCGCCGGCGACAAATCACTGGGCGTCCAAGCTGCTGTCGGCCTGCCCCATGCCTTCACCCGCAGCGTCTACGCATCAGGCTCAGCAACGCCCGCATGCTCCACGCTGTCGGGAGGTGAGTGTGGCTGCCTGCCCTGACACACCTTGCTGGTGAGTGCTCATTTTTTGTCCCTTTGGTGTGGGCTTAGCATTCATTCACATTCATTGTATTCACCCTTCCGCAAACCCAAGTCAGTTGCTCTCCTGCCGCTCAAGAGACCCGTATAGCCTAGCCAGGCTTCGCCTGCCGCACCCAGCCTCGGAGCTTTGCACGCCCTGCTCTGCAGGAGGTGGCGCTGCAGGAGTTTGAGGCCCTGGAGAGCCAGGTGCTGCGCGAGGTGGGCAACTCGCCACGGCGCTCGCCTGGGTCTTGGAAGAAGGCGCCGCCAAGCGCCACCACGGGCAGCGGAGGCGCGCTTGGCTGGCCGGCTGCAGCTGCAGCGCCCTGGCCTGTCCGAGAGCAGGGGACAATCGGTGCGGTGGCTCAGCACGAGGAGGACGTGTTTCAGAGTGACGGCGAGGGCAACGTGACTTGTCAGGCAGGCTCAGCCCCAGCGCATGGCTGGGCAGAGGCAGAGGCGGCCGCGATCGCCCACCCTCTGGCCCGACGGTCAGTGAGCTTTGGACTGCCGCCACAGGCAGCGCCAGCGGCTCGTCTGCCGCACCCATCTGGCTATGTTGGCGGCCCTGAGGACGAGGAGGCGGAGATGGAAGCAGAGGTGGGTACTGCACAATGCAGCTTCTTGCGTGAGCACATGGTGGTGGGGAAACTTGGCACATGCAAACGTGTACACGTGATCATTCAAGCCGTCACAGCTCCTCCCACTGCCGCTTGCTTCCCTGCCTGCAGTCCTCCTTTGTACAGGAGCACCCACTGCTGCCCTCCCACCCTGGTCTGGTACAGCAGCAGCAGATCTCCTCCAGTTGGCCAGCAGTAGCTCCTGCCGCGGCGAGTGCTGCCTGGCAGCAGCACACCCAGCAGCGGCCCCTCCAGAGCCAGCAGCAGCGGCAGCTGCAGCCGCAGCCTGCGCCGCTGCCTTCCCTGCCTGACTGTGAGGCCTCTGCTGTGGAGCAGCTCCAGCAGGAGGTGGTGCGGCTGCAGGAGGAGCGCGCGCGCGTGGCCCGCCTCAGGATGGATCTGGAAGAGGCGGCGGGACGCATGGAGGCGGAACAGGCGGCGTGGGAGAAGCGCAAGGTGGGAGGAGGAGGTGCCCCCGCTGTGTGTGCTTGCGCTTGACGGCCTGCGCGCCTGCCGGGCGCATCTGCATGCTTCATGGCACTTCCCAAACATGCAGCATCCATGCTCTCTGAAATTGTCTTGTTTTCTACACAGCCCAGCACCTCAGCTCTGTGCCCCAACTGCTCCGCACCTCTGTGTGCAGCTGGAGGAGGCGGCCCGCTTCGAGTCGGAGCGCGCTGAGGAGCTGCGCAAGCTGCAGCGCGACCGGCGGGTGCTGGAGAAGCAGAGCCGCGCCATCCTGAAGATGCCCACCAAGCAGTCCAAGGAGGAGGTGGCGGCGGTGGAGGTGGGTGCAGGGCTCTGCCGCGGGTGCTGGGGGAGCAAGGCTACGAGCGATGCGGAGCAGGCAGGGAATGTGAGTGCTGACACCGTGTGGGCCCTGCAAACACAGAGCGCCCTTGCCTGCAACGCCCACTGCTGCACCGCCCCTTGTGGTGTCGCGCCGTCTCCTCACCCGCAGGCCCTGCTGGCAGAGGAGCGCAAGGCGGGGCGGGCACGGGAGGCCCGCCACAAGCTGGCCACCGAGCGGCTGCGCCAGCAGGTGCTGGAGCTGCAAGGCCGCAACGCCGAGATGCGTGAGCAGATACACCACCTGGAGCAGCAGCGCCTGCAGCAGCAGGCCTGGGCTGCAGGCAGCAGCGGCCCAGGCTCGGCGCAGGCGGCGGCAGACCCCGCCCCGGCTGCTGGGGTGCAAGCAGCAGCTCTGGCCAGCACCGCGGGGGCGGTTCAGCTAGCTGCAGGCAGGCAGAGGCTGCCCTCTGTCAGGGTGGAGCGTGGTGGGCATGCCAGCCAGGCTGGCACTGGCAGCACCGCTGCAAGTGCCAGACCCGCAGCCTCAGCTGGGCGGGGCACGCAGCCAGGGCGTGGCCTTGCACCTGGTCAGCCGGTGGTGTCCAGCAACTGCGATGCAGCGGCACCGATTGCGGGAGTGGAGGTGCAGGAAGAGGACGAGGGTGAGCCTCTCATTGCTGATGTGGAGCTTGGGGAGGGGGAGGTCATCGAGTGCTTCCTGGACTCTGCAGCAGGCGACGCCCAGCAGCTGATGCCCGCTACTGCTGGACCTCTGGCTGGCAGCCCGCTGTGCACCCTGGGGCCTGCAGGCCATGCAGATGCTCAGTTGGCAGCGCCCACAGCAGCCCCCACTGCTGCTGCCGGTCCCGGTGCTGCTGCTGCCTCTGTGATGGACAAGGCCAGCTCTGCCCTGGCCCGCTTCAACCAGCTGCGCGCCTCGCTGGCGCAGCATGAGGCCGTGCAGCAGCGCCTGGCCAGCCGCATGTCCAGCCTGCAGGCCTCGCCGCAGCTGCGCCCCCAGCCCGGGCTGCCAGCTGCGACGGATGCCACTGCTGCTGCCTCCTTTGTCGCTGCGCCAGCTCCCGTGGCTGCTGGCGGCAGCGATGATGACCTGCGCCGCCTGGGGCGAAGCCTGCTTGCCTCTGGCAGCAGCGCCGCTGCCGTGTCGCTTGGTGCCGAGGAGCTGCAACCAGATAGTCAGGTGCAGCAGCAGGTGCAGCAGCAGGTTGTGCCGCTGCCCGGCACGCCAGATGACTCTGTGGTCTCTGAAGTGCAACAGCCAGATGGCCGCTGGGAACGGACCTATGCTTCTGGCCTGCTCGAGCAGCACTTTGGCAATGGCAGTACCAAGCAGCAGCTGCCCGGCAGCGGCGCCTCGCTGACCCGCTTTGCCAATGGCGACGTGAAGAAGGTGCTGCCCTGCGGCGCTGTTGAGTACTTTTATGCCGAGGTTGCCAGCTGGCAGGTCACCCACGCCTCTGGCGTCGATGTGTTCTTCTTCCCCTCTGGGCAGGTGGGCGGCGTCGCGCTGCCAAATCTTGTGTCATTCTTCCCATGCTGTGCGTTCAACTGGTGACAGCAGGGCTGGCATGCTTGTTCCTATCATTTTCACAGTCTTGTATGGGTCCTTTCGACAGAATCGCCCTGTGATGCTGCAGCCCGCACACCTGCCTGCCCACAGCGCCCCGACCCTTGCCTGTCCCAACCACCCCGTCTGGACCACCCTCTCTCGCAGGTGGAGGCACACCACCCAGGCGGCGTCAAGGAGATCCTGTTCCCCGACGGCGCTGTGCGCAAGGTGCTGCCTGACGGTCGGGAGCTGCCCATCAGTGCTGCGCACTTGAGCCGCGAGATCCAGCAGGCCCAGCCGGTGCCGCAGCTGGCGGCCTGAGCTGGGCGTGTGTGCGAGCCTTGCGGCGGCAGGTGACTGCCACTCTGTCAGCCTTGGTCGGCTTCATTACTTGCATGTTCAATGTCTCAGACTATTCTGTATGTGCTCCTCACTCCACCCAAGTTTGCTGTCACCCTGTAATCCAGCCACTCCATGATCATGTCTCAAGCTACTGCATCAGCTTCAGTGCACTCCCGGTAGCAGAAGGTAATAATGGGGTTGACCCAACAATCTTGTACAGGATCTGAGAACGTCACGAGAACGTTTCCCTGAAAATTTTGTTTGGGGACAGCAGCAGGGCCTGTATGCCTGCACAATGCCGATGAGGCACCGCACTGTACATGAGCCGGAGCAAGCACTGTGCATTAGCCACGGCGTGCGGCGCAGCGTGGCGAACGCCGCCCGCCGCTTGGCACCCAAGTCCACCTCGCGAGTCATTCTTCGCACCACTGTTCGCCTGTTTTGGCAATTTAAAGCCTCCCTCCCGCCCACAGCCCACGCCCGCTTCACCAGCAGGCCAGTCTTCACATTGCCCCACCCTCTTGCGTCGCCGCACCCCCAGCGCGCGGACTGCTGCATGCACAGTGCCCCGGCCTCGAACCTCCAGTCATCTCTCACTAGTCCACAGCACCCGCGGCGACTCAAGCCGCCCTCTCTTCCTTTTGGGACGTGAAAATCTGGCGCCATGGCTTCTATCAACATTGGTGAGTGACAGGGTGCAACGGCGCTCCTTGCGGGCGACTCTAGAAAATTGGGCTCGTTTAGGGGCCGTCAGGCACGAGGGTTGCCACCCGGGCGAAGCGGTAGCATTCTAGGGATCTCAGGAATGCCGCCGAGGCCGGAATTTAGGCACCTGCCGTGGCGGCTGCAGCTGCAGCGGCAGCGGTAGCGGCGCCAGAGCGGCGCCAGAACCCCCCGCAGCCGGGGCAGCAGGCGTTGCTGCGCTTGACTGAGCAACAAGCAGAAGGGATGCAGAACATCAGCAGCATGGGTTGTTGCTCTTTCACGCAGCCGGCTGCGAGCCCTGAGCCGCGATTCCTCTGCCTGGCCCCCGCAGGCGGCGAGAATGCGGGCGACGCATTCTACCGCTACAAGATGCCCAAGCTGCAGGCTCGGGTGGGTGTGGCGCGGCTCAGGGGTGGAAGGAACAGGTTCGCAGGAGCTGTAGGGAAGGCGCCCATGTGCCACCGCTGCCGCCGCCGAGGACCTCTGCATGTTGCCAGCGCCGCCCAGCGCCGCCCTGCCCGCCTGCCCCCTGCCCCGCAGATTGAGGGGCGCGGCAACGGCATCAAGACGAATGTGGTGAACAATGCCGAGATTGCAAAGGCGCTGGAGCGGCCCGCTGACTGTGAGCTTTGCCCGCTGCCGCCGGGAGGACTGCTACTGGTGGCCTCGGCTGGCAGCTGCGCAGGGTCCCCAGGCGCCCGGCTTTGCGGTTTGCTGTACAAGGCTGCAGGCAGCAACCACTCTGGGCTGGCTGGCGCCCGAGCCCCCCCTGCATGCACCTCCCAGCTCGCCCTCGCCTGGTGCCCAGCCCAGCGGTGGCGCCCCGCTCGCTGCCGCGCCCCCCGGCCTCCCGTCGCCGCACGGCTGCCGCACGCCCTGCCCATCAAACCACCCTCTGGCCTCCCCCTCCGCTCCGCCTCCTGTCCGTGTTTGCAGACACCCTGAAGTACTATGGCTTTGAGCTGGGTGCCATGACCAACTATGATAAGAAGAGGTGGGTCGGCCTGCTCTCAGCTGCGTCGACAGCATGGCACAGCGTCACGGGCGGGCATGGGGTCGGCAGCCCGGGGCCCCGCTGCCGCCTCATGCAGACTCGGCGCCGCGTCTTGGACTTCCGTGCCTGCCGCGTCGCAGAGGCCGGGCACGCTCGATCCAGCCCCCACCCTTTGCTCGCCCGGCCTGGCCTGCTCCGTAACAGCAACTCGATCGTCAAGGCCGCTCGATCTAAGCCCCCCCTGTGCCCGCCCGGCCCTTTGCCCTTCCCAGCAGCGGCAACTCGATTGTCCATGGCCACTCAATTTAGCCCCTTTGCCCGCCCGCCCTGTCCCGCCCCGCAGCGGCAACTCGATCGTCAACGGCGCCCACGACGCCGGGCGGCTCAGCGAGCTGCTGGAGGGCTTTATCAAGAAGTGAGGCCTGGCGGGTGCTGGCACCGGAAGGGGCCTGGCGGGTGCTGGCGCCAGAAGGGGCCTGGCGGTGGCCTCATGATTGCCTTGCACAGCGCGACGTGGGGCCGGGCACAGCCTCGGGCGTGCGCTCCGAGGGCGCGCGCGCGGCCAGCGGGCGCCAGCAGGCGGACGTCGTCACCCACGCTCGCTAGCAAGGCTGTTGTGGGCCGGAAACCAGGGGCGCGGAGGTCGCATCCCGCTACCCGACCCGCGCCCTGCTGCCCCCGCTGCCTCGGCCAGCTGCCCACCTACCCGCCTTGGCATCAACCCTGCTTGCCTGGGCCCGCAGGTTTGTGCAGTGCTACTCGTGCGGCAACCCCGAGACCGTCATCAAGATCCGCAAGCGCACCGAGTGCATCGAGCTCAAGTGCAAGGCGTGCGGCTTTGTGAGGTGGGAGCAGCGCCGCCGGCGGGCGGTGGCACGCGCTAGCCGCCTTGTGCGCACCCAGCGCCGCCTCCCGTGCTGCAAGTCTTGGCACCACCTGTGTCTGTGTCGCTGCGCCCAGCCGACAGACTCCCTGCACAAAGCCTCCCTTTGGGGCTCTGGCCGCCCTGCCATATGCATCGAGGCCCGTCCCATGGTGCCCTGAGTCCTCAACTTCGAACAAGCTCCAACCCAACCCTCGCCCACCCGCTTGCAGCGACGTGTCCCCCAAGGAGAAGCTGGTGGGGTACATCATCAAGAACCCGCCGGAGGAGAAGCTGAGCAAGGCGGAAAAGAAGTGAGGGGCGGGAAGGGGTGGTGGGGTGGGGCCGGGGCGCCGCATTGCGAGGGATGTCGAGGCGAGCTGTGGTCGCTGGGCGTCTCGCCTGCGCGCCACCTGCAGCGCGCTGCATGTGACGCTGGCTGTCTATGTGATGCCAGGGCTGCGAGCGTGCCATGCGGCACGCCTGCCTGGATGGCTGCTCAGGCTGAGGTGCACTGCTGCCCTGCCGCCTGCAGGGTGAAGAAGGCGGAGAAGGAGCGGCTCAAGGGCATTGAGGAGCTGGAGAAGAAGGAGAAGAAGGAGAAGAAGAAGAAGGAGAAGGAGGAGAAGAGGTGAGGGGGGCCGGGCGCCAAGTTGGCACTGCGCGCTCGCAGCACCAGCACCGGCCCTGCATTGCGCCCAGCCGGCCCGCCGGCCCGGCTTGCCATTCCCCCACGGCTGCCCGCTGCCCCGATGAAGGCTGGCAGCCTGTGCAGAGGGTCCGCACTCCCATGTCGGAGGCTGCTTTCGCTGCAATGACGCCCGGCCTGCTGCCCTCTTGCCCCCCATTCTGTCTGAAAACAAAACTGGGCCGCTTTTCCGGCTCGTTTACTTGCAGGAAGCGCGAGGAGGAGGAGCCCAACGGCGACAAGGGCTCTGAGGATGGGCCCGAGGAGGATGAGGAGGAGGAGGAGGACGACGACGATGTGGAGTGGATGGCAGACACCTCTGGTGGGTGCTGCGCTGCGGCGCGTTGGAGGGTGCTGCGGCGTGTTGGCGCAACCCGTGTGTGACCGAGCTGGGCAGGCGGGATGCCGGCAGCTGCGCGAGTGAGGAAGGCTTTCGTCGGCGCCTGTGGCAGCTCTGGCCCGTTGGGCTTCCCTGCTCCTTGGCCGGTTTGGAGACTTGTGTGTGGTT
>KQ482039.1:111263-131420 GCA_001430745.1 Auxenochlorella pyrenoidosa
CAGCTGGTTAGCAGGAGGGGTGCGGGGTGGGGCGGGCGGCCTAGGGGCCAGGTGAGGAAGCTGGGTGGGCGGGAGGGTAAGGTGGGATGGGGGCGGGGGCCGAGGGGGCTGGCATGCGTGCCTTGCGGGCCGGTCAAGGCGTGCAGCCCCGGGCGGGGCGGTGAGGGCGCAAGCTTCCGGGGGCGAGGAAGCCCTTGTTGCCCCGCACCTGATGCGCCCCTTGTTGCGCTGCTTGGCGCGGCCGATGAAGGAGGAGTGGAAGATGAGGCCGTACTTGGGGGTGTTGCCCTTGGTCTTGAGGGCGCTGCGAGATAAGAAAAAGGGCGGGGGTGTGAGGGTTGGGCATGGATGGAAGAGCCGGGGGCGAGGGGCAATGGGTTGGGCTATGCAAGGGGGAGGGGGGAAGGGGCAGAGCAGGCAGAGGTCGGGAGCATGCATGCGAGCAGCGGCTTCGGCATGCCCGCCGGCCTGGGCGCCCGCCCGTGGCCGCCCGCCCCGCCCGCCCGGGTGAGCACGCACCGGAACAGCGCCTTCTCGGCTCCCAGGATCTGCACTGTGGACGCCGGGTACTTGGCCAGGTTGGTGAGGGAGCCGGCGTGGGAGATGAGGCGCGCGCCCACCAGCTCGCCAATCAGCGCCGACAGGTTGGGCGCCACCGCGTGCATCTTGTCTGCGCGGCAGGTGGGCGGCGAATACCGGCGGCGGCGGCGGTCAGGCAGAGGCTGGGGGGAAGGGGGGCGGCGGCTGCGCTGGCAGCCAGGCGGGGGCTGCCGCGGCACTTGCCAGCCAAGGTGGCAGCCCGCCAGCGGCACTGGCTGGCCGCTGACAGTTGCTGTGCAGGGTGGGCGGCGCCATGTTCGGCCGCCGCGCATCTCCGGCCTGCTCGGCTGCGTCGGACCCCACAGCACCGTGCACGCGTGGTGTGCAAAGCAGGCACAACGTGCTCAGCGCACCGCTCAGGTAGTTGAACAGCTTCTGCCGGTACTCTGCCAGCGAGATGACGCGGCGCGCAAAGGTCTCAATGTTAATCAGGTCGATGGGGGAGATGTCCTGGCCCATGGACGTCTTGGCAGCCTGGCCAGGTGGGGCAAGGGGGGGAAAAAGGGGAGAGGGGTGGGCGAGCGCGCGTGGGACCAGGGGAGGGCGGAGCGGCGGGCGAGGGTGTGAAGGGTGTGGCTCGAGCGCAGGGTGCGGGGTGGGGTGGGGAGGGGGGTCGACGAGTCAGATGGCGCCCACCCAGCGGCGCCAGCCAGGCCCAGCGCAGGGGCCAGCAGCAGCAGCGCCCCGCACCTCTGCACCCTCTCCCTGCTTGCACGGCACAGCACGCCAAGCGCGCTCCCGGGCCCCTGCCCCTTGACCACCCTCAACACACACCCACACACACCCACACCCACACACCTCGATGATCTCCTTGGCCTTGTCCTCCTCCCCCACCACCTCCTTGATGGCCTCCAGCTTCTCCTCGTTCAGGCTCGACTTGTCCTTGATCAGCAGCGCCAGCTGCGGGGGGTGGGGGGTGGAGTGAGAGGAGGTTTAAAATGTCCTTGATCAGCAGCCCCAGCTGCGGGGGGTGGGCTCCCTCCCCGCCTCCCCGCACCCACCTGCGCGGACTGGGAATGTGGGGGTCCAACGCCCCTCCCCGCCTTCCTTCTCCCCAGTCGTTCCCCCCCTCCCTGCCCCAATTGCGCGTACCGGCAGTTGCCATCCAGCCTCAGCGCTGCAAACCCCTTTCCTTTCCCCCCAGTTGTTCCCCCCCCCCAAACCCAACCCCAACCCCCCCACCCACCCACCCACCCACCTGCGCGTACTGGTAGTTGTCGTTCACAATCTTGACCAGCTCGGGGAAGTGCCAGGAGTACCACTCGCGCACGCGCATCACAAAGGTGTTCACGTCCTTGTCCAGGGTGTCGAGCAGCGCGATGGCCTGCGGGGGGTCAGGGCGGGCGTGATGGTGTGTGTGGGGGGGTGGGATGAGGGGCCCAGCGCAGCAGCGCGCGCAAGCCTCCTCCGTTGGCAACCCACAAGGCTAGCAGCAGGCGAAGAACGCCGCACAAGGACGCCAACAGCAACTGAGAACACCCCAAAAACGCGCCCACCTGGATGATCATATTGCCAAAAACTGAGCAACAGGCTGAAAACGGGCGAAGAACACCCCAAAAACGCGCCCACCTGGATGATCATGTTGTCAGACTTGTTCACGTTGAACTTGACCTTGGCGCGCGAGTAGGAGTGGGCCAGGCCCAGCTGGGCGCGAGCCATGTCCTTGTCCTCCAGGCCCTGAGGGCGGTGTAGTGTGTGTGGAGGGGGTAAGGTAGCGGGACGAGCAGCATCCGCACGGCTGCCAGGCGACGAGGCCTTTGCCGGCGGCCCGGGCTGCGTGCCAGGCTGCCGCGTCCGCGCTGCCCCCTCGACTGCTGGTGCGCTGCGCTCCGGGACGGCCGTGCACGCGCAGCGCCCCTGCGACTGCCGACCTCGCCCCCAACCCCACCCCCTTCCCTTTCCCCGCTGCTCGTAACCCCACCTTGATGAAGGTGGCCAGGTGCTGGCGCACGCCGCGCAGCAGCTCCCCCACATACTCGTTGCACTCGCACGGCACGCCCGTCTCCTCCTGCGGCGTGTGGACGCCCGAGGGCGCGGCGCTCAGCACAAGGCGTTCGACGGACCATGCATGGCACATGATGGCACCTGCGCGGCCGCCGTTGTGCGCCCGTCGCCCTTTCTGGGCCCTCCCTCCCCGGCAGGGCCTACCCCACACAGCTCCGCTGCTGACAGGCCGCGCCTGCTGGTGGCTGTCATCGCCCACGCTGGCAGGCCCCACCCCTGTGCTTCAGCGCCTGCGCTGGCAGGCCACACCACCTGAGCGCGCTGGACAGCGCCCACGCTGGCGGGCGGCGCCGCCGCGGCGCGCGCCCACCTGGATGGCCGACCCGAGCTTGGGCTCCGACACGCCCAGCTTGAACTTGGCCTTGCCCTCCTTCTTGACCTTGGGCAGGTTGGTGGTCAGGAAGTTCTTGAGGTCGTCAGTGATCTGAGGGCGGTGGGGGGAGATACGTTTTTAACTCTTATTTTCATTTCTTAGACGAAGTGGGGTGGAGCGCTTGAGGTGAAGTGGGGTGGGGTGAGGTGAGGGTGGGGGAGCGCGGCGTGCTGCGAGCTGGCTCGGGTGCCTGCCGGCGGCACTGCGGCCCGCGCGCTGCCCGCAGCATCACGCGCCGGCTCGCCTGGGCGGCCCGGTGGACCAGCCAGGTGAGGACCGCAGTCTGGGGTAAAGCAGGACTGCGCTTCGGCGCATGCTGCGCTGCGGTGGTTGAAGTGCGCACATGAAGCGGGATCGAATGAGGGTCAGCCCCCGGCTCCCACCTGCGACTCGGACACAGCGTTGATCTGCTCCAGCGCGTTCGCGGCGCTGGTGAAGGGCTTGAACGCCGACAGCTTGACCACCTTGCCAAAGCGCTCCATGCTCTCCACGCTGCGCTGCACGGCGTCAGACCCCTGCGCCAGCTCATCCGAGGCCGTCACCTCAAAGAGGCCATAGCCCTGGCGGAGGGAAAGGGGGTGGGGAGGGGGTGAGGGTCGGGTGGCAGGGCAGCGAAGCGGCTGGACGCCAGCGTGCACACAGGCCGCATGCGTCTGTGGAGGGCCTCCCGAAGCGACGCCATCAGAACGCCACTTGCTGCAGCGCGCTGCATGCCGCAGGCTGGCTGCCAACGAGTGGGGCTGTGGCCCGCCGCTGCTGCCAGCAGGCAGTGCCTGGCGGCAGGCAGGCCTGGCCGTGGCAACCAGAGCGGATGGCGGCTGCATGTTGCCGGTCTCGCCGTGTAAAGGCTGCCACATCGTTCTGCTTTATGACCGGCCATGCCAAACGCTCGTGCGCGGCCTCCTAGCAATATGCATGCTCCTCCTCGGCGTCTGGGCGAGGTGGGCGGCTCCAAGCTGGTGCCCACTCACCGACGCCGACTCAAAGAGCAGGAACTGTGTCATCTTGCCACCCGCCTGCTGCCACTGCTGCTGCACCGAGACGAGAGAGCTGGGCAGCGGCTCGATGCCGACGGCTGCCAACCGCACCAGTTATGCTCTTGCAGCTGTCACGGCGCCTGCATAGCCCCGACAAACCACTGTGGCGGCTGCCTGCTGGCCGTGCTATGTGAAGACCCCTTCCCCTCCAAAAGAGGTTAAACGTACTTCGAGACATCCCCACAAGCACCAGCATCCAATCGATATTGCGATCCACTGTCCAGACGCCTCCAGGCGATCGCTTTTTGCGACCCGCTTTGCAGAAGCCTAGGAGCCTCTCTATCGCACACTCTTATATTTTACAGACCACGTAGCTTGTGGTGTTACGAAAATGGTGCGCCCCCGCAAAGGCGCGCGCTCTGCCGCTCAGGCCGGCAAGAAGCGCAAGAAGGACGACTTCTTTGAAGACGCAGAGGGCGAAGAAGACGAATTCTTTGTGCAGAGCGGCGATGAGCGGGACGCTGGCAGCGAGAGCGAGGAAGAGGACGCCGAGGCGGCTGAGACTGCCGAGGAGAAGCGTCTGCGGCTAGGTGCGGGGGCCCAGATGGATTGGCGAGCGGGTTGGCAGGCCGGTCGGAACACTTGCGGCCACCATGCATGTTGCCAGGGGCGGCGGCAGGCGGCGGCGGCAGCAGCGAGCAGCCAGGCCTGTGCGGCTTGTTTACTTTCCAGGCCATGTCTGGTGCCAGCATGCGGTAGCAGTCAGAATACCAGGTACTCGGGTCAACCATCTCTGTCCTGCTGTCCGCATCCACCGTGCCCTGCCTGCCTGCCGCCTGCCTACCAGCCACGACTGGTCCCCACCCTTGCTGGCACCTTGCTTGTGGTCTCACCGAGGCAATGTCCCTGTCCCGCTGCCCCACTGGCTGCAGCCAAGGCCTACCTGGACCAGGTTAAGGCCATCGAGGCAGCAGAGGCGGAGCCCGGCAGTGACGATGATGACGAGGGCGGCGCGCACGCCGCGGTGGCGGGCCGCCTGCGGGCAGACGCCCTAGAAGGGCTGGGCCATCTGCAGCGCAGGCTGGCGCACCGGCTGGCGCTGCCGCCGCTGCCGCCGACGGCCGACTGGGGGGGGCCCGCGGCGGGCGGCGGGCGGCTGCTGCGGGGGCACCACCTGTCGGTGACGGCGGCCGCGCTGTCGCACGACGACCGCACGCTCTACTCGGCCAGCAAGGACGGCGGGCTGCTCTCGCACGACGTGGAGACGGGCGTGCGGCAGAAGTTTGACACCGCGGCGGCGGGGCAGGGCCGCGAGGCGCAGCAGGGCACGGCCGCAGACTGGGTGAAGCGGGGGCCCCGGCAGAGCGGGCGCAACTCCCTGCTGGCTGCTGCCGTGAGCAGCGACGGGCGGTACCTGGCAGTGGGCGGCGGCGACAGAAAGGTGCACATCTGGGACGCGCGCATCCGGCAGCACATCAAGGTGCGGCGCTGCCCCGCCGTTGTGCGCTCCTTGTGCCGTGGCTTGTGAGCGCAAGGCAATGGCAGGCCACTGGCAGGCAGCCCGCTGCAGCCTCGCAGGACGCATGCCGGGGGATGTCAGCCCGTTTGGAGTTGTTGCAGCGCTGGCCGGCCTGGCTCTGCATAGCAGGCATGCGGACGCTCTGCATGCAGCATCGCTGGCTGGAGGCAGTGCGCAGTGGCACAGCAATGCTTCGGCGGCTGCCAGGCTGCTCCGGGGTCGTTGCCTCGCAGCTGCTGGCACTGCAACCAGGAAGCAAGCCTCCACAATGGCACCCACCCCCGCGCCCCTGCGCCCTGCGCGCTCTCCTGGCAACCAGAGCGCACGGCGGCGTGCCGGCTGGTGTGGGGCGCGCCTCTGCCGCCTCAGGCACCCACCCCTCGCCTCGCCGCCCCGTGCGTGCCCCGCCTGCGCAGGCCCTGCCAGGCCACAAGGACGCTGTGACATGCTTGGCTTTTAGGGAGGGCACTCACGAGCTCTACAGCGGCTCGCTCGACCGCTCCATCAAGCTGTGGAGCCTGGATGACATGGCATATGTGGACACACTGTTTGGCCACCAGGCTGGTGCGCCGCTGCCGCTGCGGCCTGCCCTCCCTTGCTCTGCCGCGGCTAGGGCTGGACGGCGCGCCAGGCGTGGCAATCATGGCTGGGCATGCACGCCCTTGCACTCCCCTCTGCTCAGCCTCGCCCCCCCCCCCTTGGGTGCAGAGGTGCTGGGCGTGGATGCGCTGCGGGCGGAGCGCGCCATCAGCTGCGGCGCCGACCGCACCTGCCGCGTGTGGAAGATCCCGGAGGAGAGCCAGCTGATCTTCAGGCAAGGCCCACAGCCCAGTCAAACAGCCTGGGGTGGCGCAGCAGGCTGTGGGCAAGCCGTGGAGCTCTTCTAGAGGGGCCAGCGTTGGTGGGCGCCTGGGCAGGCAGGGCCAGGAGCGCGTTCCTGGCATTGCCGGCGACCTGCCCCATGCATGTGGCTCCAGAGCCAGCTCAGAGCCTGGCTGTCCATACAGTTGTTTTCATTTTGGGTGCACAGGAGCAGGTGCCTCTGCAGCCCAGCCCTCGCTGCTCCTGGGATTTTTCCAGCGCCCGCCCACCCGGCCTCGGCCCCCCCACCCCCAGCCCCACCCTCTCTCCCCCCAACGCTCACCCGCGCCTGCAGGGGCCACTGCCCGACAATCGAGTGCTGCCGCTACATCACCGGCAGCGAGTGGCTGACCGGCAGCGCCGACGGCAGCGTCTCCCTGTGGAGCTCGACCAAGAAGAAGCCGGTGTTCACGATGCGGTGCGAGGGGGGTGTTCACGATGCAGGGGAGGGGTGGGGGTGGGGGTAAGGGCGTTGGTGTTCGCGATGCGGTGCGAGGGAGGGTGCTCTGCTTCAAAGGAAGGACAGCAAAGAATTCCTTTTCTCCCTTAAGAGATGCGGTGTGGGAGGCTGTGTTCACGATGCGGTGCGAGGGATGGTGTTCACAATGCGCCGTGCCGCAGCCTGCGCCGCAGCCCGGCTGCCCCCCCCCTGCCCGGCTGTTGCGTCCTGCGCGGCTGCCCAACCCTGCTGGCTCAGCTGCTCCCGCTACGGCACTGCCTCGACCCCGCCCCGCCATGCCCCGTGCCCGCTCTGGCGCAGGGGGGCGCACGCAGACCCGGCTGCGGATGGCGAGGGGGCCGAGGGAGCCGGCAGCGTTGGCGGCGACGCGGCGACGTGGGTCGGCAGCGTGGCCGTGTGCCGCGGCAGCGACCTTGTGGTGAGTGCCGCCCTGGGCCAGCAACCCCCCCCTCCCCGCCCTTGTTTCTCCATCCGAGGGCCTGCCACCCGTCCTGGCTCCCCCTTCCCTGCTTTTTTTCTCATCGAGGCAGGTCGCTTGTGGGCAGCAGCCTGTGGAACAGCCCTTGGTTTGGGCGCATGCCACGCGCCATGCGCGCTCTGCGGTTAGCCGCCCTCTGCCTGCCGGTCGCTGTCCCCTGGGCCGCGGCCCTCCTCCTTCCAAGCAGCCGCCCCTGCACACGCCCCGCACGTGCAGGCCAGCGGCGCGGGCGACGGCGTGGTGCGGCTCTGGGGCGTGGTCGACGCCAAGGGCGGCAGCAGCAAGGCGCTGGAGCCGGTGGGCGGCATCCCGGCGCGCGGCTTTGTTAATGCGCTCGCCTTTGCCCGCGGCGGCGCCTTCCTGGCGGCTGGCCTGGGACAGGAGCCTCGCATGGGGCGCTGGCTGCGCGACGGCGTGGCGCGCAACGGCGTGCTCATACAGCCGCTGCGCCTGCGGGATGAGGGAGGGGACTGAGTCGGTGGGACGATTGTGCCATGCAACATGCCGGGTGCGCTCACAGTGTAAATGCGTCTCCCTCCATTTCAGCGGTGCGCTCATGCAACAGTAGCTGGCTGACTGCGCTGAGTGTGGGGGTGCCGCAAGACCTCCAGGGCAGGCGTGGGCGGCCAGTCTGGACTGTCCTGGACCGTTCAGACCAGGCAGACCCGCTGGGCATGCCGGGACGTCTGACTGGCGCCAGCGGTTCAAAGCAACCGCGTTGAGAACCCTAGCCGCCAAACCCGTCCTCCTCGATCCGAGGACCGAAGGATTTGCTTGAGCGCCCCCAGAACGGGCGAGACGGGAGGCTCTCCGCTCCAACTCCCTCCCACCCAACCCACTACCAACCCGTGGTGGCGCTTGTCCGTGAATACGCTCTGCGTGCCCGACTTTCCATGAAAACGATTCCCGGAATTCGACAACAGGCACACGCATGGCTGTGAGGGAAGCTACGCCATCGGACATCACCGCGCTATTGGTAGCCCTGAATGATGCCTCATCAAGGGCTTCGACAGATGGAAACCAGGACCCGGCGCTGGCCGATGTGACCCGTCTGGCAGCAGCTGCCACTGCAGTTGCCGAGGGCGGCGTGAGCGCCGCCGACGCGTCTTGCGCGCAAGCCCTGCTTCGCCTCTTGCGGCAGTTTGGGTGCGTTTGGCCCCGGCCTGTGGAGTTCCAGCATGCCCGGGTGCCCAAATAGTGCTGCACACCCTACAGCAATGCGCCGCACCAACCGCCCCCCTGTGTGCACCAAAGAACCCTGGCCCCGCCATTAGGCCTCCATGACAGCACCTCCTTGAGCCGCACCCTGCCCAATGCCTCCTCCCCCTTGCAGCTGGACTGGCTCTGAGTTTGCGCTGCCCCTGGATGCCCGCAACCTTGCGACCCGCCTGCACTTCTGTCTGTATGATACCCTGAGCGCTGCCGGCCACGGCGCGTACGCGGCCGTCTTTCGTGCCCGCTGCCGCGCCAGCGGCGAGCAGGTCGCGCTCAAGCGCATGCGCCTGGAGGGGGCGGAGGAGGATGGCCTTCCGGTGGTGGCGCTGCGAGAGGTGTCCCTGCTGCGACAGCTGGCAGACAGCCCCCACATTGTACAGTGAGCAGGGGCCCGGGCATCGCGCCTGCGCCGCGCACCCGCTGCGCACTTCTGTGCTGCTTCCTCTGTCCTGAGGCTGCTGGCAGCAGCGCCCTGGCCTCCTGCCATGGACAAATGCTGCCCTCCCCCTCCTGGCAGGCTGTTGGATGTGCTTTGGGACCGCAGCAGGATGGTGCTGGTCTTTGAGGCCATGGGGCGGGACCTGAGGGCACACCTGGACCTGGAGCCAGCTGCCCAGCAGCTGCCCGCCATCAAGGTACGCGCTGAGACGTGCCAACGCGCGCACGGACAGCGGCGCCTGCAGGCCAGCTGCGCCTGCGGGCAGCCTGGGGTGCGGGGTGCCACCGCTGTGGGAGCCCGGCAGGGGCGGCTGACGCGGGAGGCGCACGCTGCGCAGCAGACCGTTGCTGGCGCGCGCCAAGCCTGGGTCCGGCGCTGCTAAGCGCCGCCACGCGCGCCTCGCCTCTGCCCACCGCCTCGCAGTCTGTGATGTACCAAGTGCTGGCTGGCCTGGCCTATGCCCACGCTCGAGGCGTGTGGCACCGCGACATCAAGCCGGCGAATGTTCTGATCGACCCCGCCTCGGGGCTGGTCAAAGTTGCAGACTGGGGGCTGGCCAGGAGCACCACGCCGCAGCTGCGGGCATACACACAAGAGGTGGGGCTAGCGGGCATCAAGCCTAAACCAACCCAAACCAGCCTGTGTGTGTGTATGTGTGTGTGTGTGAGACTGACCATGACCACGGCGTGATCAGACCGCCCCCCCCGCCCCCCGCCCCGTCCTGATTGCATCCTGATTGTGTGCGTTTGAGGTTTCCCCTGGCTCGCCCCGTCTGTGTGCGCGGGGCGGGGTGAGGGGCTGAGGGCGTGCTGCGGAGGATGGCAGCGTCAAACATTCCAGGAGCACCTTGCACCTGACAGCCGCTGGCCCTGCCCACCCTTGGGTCCCAGGCCCCAGGCCGCACCCCACCTCAGCCCCCCACCCCACCCGACCCCACACCCCTCCCCCCAGCAAATTGTTACCCTTCTGTACCCCCCACCCCTCCTCCACGACAGGTCGTCACCCTGTGGTACCGCGCCCCCGAGCTGCTCCTGGGCTCGCCACACTACACCTCTGCCGTGGACGCCTGGAGCGCTGGCTGCATCCTTGCTGAGCTGGCCACCGGGCAGCCCCTGTTCATGGGAGACAGCCACATCGGCCAGCTGCTGGCCGTCTTCGGCCTGCTGGGCACGCCGGGGGAGGGGGAGTGGCCGGGCGTGAGCGTGCTGCCCGACTGGCAGGGCTGCTTCCCGCAGTGGAGGCCTCGGGACCTGGGCGAGGTGCGTGAGGCCGGGGGCTAAGGGTGCATGGGTGTTGGCACGGGCAAGGGATGGATGGCCAGGGCGAGCCTGTGCGAGCGCTGAGACGGCCGCGTGCCAGGGGAGGGCTGGGCGGCGGCGCGCTGCTGGCCCCTGACAGCCCGTGGGCGGCCCCTCAGGCACAGCGCACCTCAGGCCAGACAGTAGCCTCCTGCCTCGCTCCACACTGTTCCCTGCCCTGCCCCTGCCTGCCTGCAGGCGGTGCCTCAGCTGGATGCCCCTGGCCTCGACCTGCTGTCCCAGCTGCTGCGCTTGGACCCCTCCCGCCGCCCCTCCTGCCGGGCCGCCCTGGCGCACCCCTGGTTTGATGAGGTGCGGGCGGCAGAGGAGGCGCGGGCGCGGGCAACGCTCACGACGGTGACGGCCGCCCGGCGGGCGCGGCGGGCACGGCGGGCGGCGGCGCTGGCCCGGGCCGACCTGCTACTGCCGCAGAGCGGTGAGGCTGGGCCGCGGGGTGCCAGCGCGGCTCCCGTGGAGCTGGCGAAACGCGCAGTGCTGAGAGCAGGCCTAGAAGCTCCTGTGATGTGTTCTGCGTGCCGGCGACGAGCGGCACGCCTGGATAAAAAACAATCTGCTGACGCGCTGGCATCCCCGCTGGCCTGCAGGCCCCAGCACGCCTCCCCGCGGCGGCGAGCACATGCCGGCTCGCCAGGCGGCAGCCACCGGCCTGCCTGCTGCAGAGGATGCACCGCCCGCCTCTGATGCACCGCACTCAGTGCACCCTCCCCTGGCCCCAGCCAGCACAAGCAGCGCCCCGGCGACAGAGCCGTGAGCTGCCGGACGTCAGCACGTGCCCAGCGCTCCCGCCTTGCACAAGGCCGTGGCTTGCCCTCCCACCGTTTCAGAGCTTTCAAGAACCGCCCGCCCTCTATCCCTGCCCACAAGCCAACCCCTCCCCCGTCCCCCGATGCATTCCAGCATTTCCTGAAGACTATGCTGCAGCTGTAGTGCCATGCGGCACGCCCATGTTTTTGCTCCAAACACTGCCACAGGTCCACGCCCATTGCACCCCCGCACCTAGAAGCTCTCAGCAACTTTTAGAAGCCCCTCTGGCATCCAGCCAACTGCTCCGTACTTACCCTTCTCTCCTCAAGGTAGCATCAAGGTATATCCGGCCCTTCTGCTTCCAGGATGAACAGTTTTCTTAGCAAACCATTTTTGCTGCCCAGCCACAGTACATGTATGTGGTGCTCTCTACCTATGGTGCTCTCCGCCCAGCCCTCCTGCCCCGTCTTGCCACCTTAGCGTAAATTTACTGGTTCATTGCAGGCACTACTCTCTGTTGTCTTCATTGTTCATTTTGCTCACTGCATTGCAAAGCACAACAGTGCACGCTGAGACGTGACTCAGCCGCTCAGGACTGCTCCCAGGGCTGCCCACCCGCCTCCTATGCATCCCGCGCCCCCGCCAGCAGGCGGCATGCTGCGTGGTGCCCTGCCCGCCAGTCGGCCACGCTGCAGTCGCGGCAGCAGTAGCGCGCCACGCGGCACCCCGTGCACAGCTTGCCGCGCCTGCCAGTCGCCTCCAGGTTGGGGCAGGCCAGGTGGGCGCAGCTGGTGCGGGTGGCGGCGGCCTGCGCCAGCTCTAGCTGCGCTGCCTGCTGGCGCTCGGGGGCCGCGTCCTGCTCCTGCCAGTGGGCCTGAAGCGCCGCAGCCAGGCGAGCGCTTGCTGGCTGGGTGTGCTCAAAGAGCTCATCTGACCAGTTTGTGGCACAGGCCTCCTCGTGAGCAGATGCCAGCGCCTGAATGTCCCGCTGCAGCTGCGCCCGGCGGCTCTGGGGCATGCCAGAGCTCTCTGCTTCCCTGAGGGCAAGCTTTGCCTCTGTGACCAGGCAGGCCAGTGCTGCGGTGCTGGCGTCAAGCATGTTGTTGAAGGCTCCCTCAAGTTGGGCCCCTCCGGAGGATCCAGGCACGTCCAGGGATGCCGCCACGCCACCGCTTAAGAGCACCTGAGCGGTAAAGCGAGGGTGTTGCTCTGCACCCAGAAAGGCAGCAGTCCAGCACTTGACAGTCGCCACCTCGCCCTGCGAAAGAGCAGGCACAGCATGCTGCTGGTTAATGGCTGGTGTTTGGGGCCGGCTCAAGAGCATGGGCGCCCAGGGAACGCGCCCGGGACGCCGCCCTCCGGCAACGCAGCAGCAGCCCTCACCTTGGGCAGTGCGCACAGCAGCTCGTGCAGCAGGCCCAGCAGGCTGGGGCTCCAAGCAGCCGGCAGGCTCGACCTGGCCAGGCCAGCAGTCAGGGCTGCGGCAAGCTTGGTGCAGGCTCCCGGGTGCCGCAGGATGGCGGCCCTGCAGCCTGGCGCCTGCATGGCTGCCTGAACCGCGGCAAGAAAGGCAGCCTCCATGCCCTGTGCCGCCCTGCAGGCCGACAGCATGGATCGAAGGTCAAACACTCAGCACAAATGGCTATAGATTGGGCAACCCCAGGGTGGCTGGCTCTTGCATGCCTGCTCCCTGCACAGCCTGCCAGAACCTGCGATCACACAACAGGGCTGGCATTGAATGCAGACAGCTGCCGCCTTCCTGCCCTCACCTGACGCCCAGCAGCAGCCTATCCAGCCGTGACGCTCCAACGAACGTACCACACAGCAGGAGTAGCAGGGGCAGCACTGGCTGCTCTGAATCTGGCAGCGCCGCAGCTGCCATGGCCCGCGCGGCGGCAGACCAGTGCACAGCACGGCAGCTGGCTTCGAACAGCAGCATAATGGCCGAGGCCAGCTCAGCAGCAGGCGCGCTGCCATGCTGCGCACACCACGCTGCGGCGGTGGCAGCGGCGCTCGCCACAGCGAGCAATTCCACGACAAGGGCGGGCACTACTGGAGCCTGAGCGGTGGGATAGTCTGCCACGTGTGGGGCGGCAGCCGCAAGCAGCGGCAGGAGGCGGCATGCCTCTGCTCCGGCAGCAACCCATGCCGGCGCAGCTGCCGCACCGCCCGGCAGCTCGGCAGCTCCGGCTCCCACCACCAAGCTGCAGGCAATCGCCACCCAGCTGAGCAGCTGAGGGCCCCAGCTGACCGCCGGCTGCGCACCAGCAAAGTTGAGCCTGACACCAAGCTGCAGCAGGCGTGTGAGGCAGGGCAGCAGGGGGAGCAGCGTCACTGCAGCCGGCTCTGCTATGCCCCTGCTCATGACCTCATCACTGAGGCTGCACAGCAAAAATGCTGCATCGTGGCTGCGCTGTAGCTCGTCGACGCTGGCTGGGCCGGGCAGCAGCTGCAGCACTGTGGCGGCGGCGCGGAGCAGGCGCAGCAGGCTGGCGTCGTCTGCTGCGGCTGCGTGGCGCCCCACCGCTGCTTGCAGCGGCGGCAAGGCGAGAGCGGCTGCCACACGCACCACCACGCCCCACTCCACGCCGCCGGCAGGCTGCCTGTCCTTCGGCAGGCGAAGAACGACTGCCGCCATGCAGAGACTACGCAGCAGCGAGCCGACCAGCAAGGCCGACAGGGGCTGGTCTGCCTCAAGCTGCCTGCAGTGCTGGCTGAACTCTGGTGCGGTGCACAGCGCGGCGGCAATGTGATCCAGCCCGGGCGGCAGGCCCATGGTGCAGTTGGCAACAGCAGCTGCAAGGAGGGTCCTCGTGGCAGCATGGTCAGGAAAAGCTGAGGACATGGCCCACTGGCAGCGCAAGCCTTCTGCGTTGCTGAAAGCGCAACAAGCCATAGGCACCAAAAATTGCTCTGTTTGCAGTAATTTGCTGGCCTGCATCCCCACCCACATTGAAATTTAACACACTCACCCACATCCAACCCAATTCCCCCACAGGCATGAACTCACGCAGCGGGGCAACCTCCAGCGCGGCCAGCCCAGCCCGCAGCCAGGGCAGCAGGGCGTTGGGGGCCACTACTTGCTGCGCAAAATCGCCCAGCGCTCCGCTGTCGCTGGCCAGCAGCAGGCAGCTCGTCATGCCTCTGAACTGGGCCCTGACACTGCCTGCCAGCAGGCTGCGAGCCAGCTGGGTGCTGGCTCCTGCTGGCGCGCTCTGCACTCTCGCCATCAAAAGCTCGGCTTGCAGCCGCCCGCTGCCCTGCAACAGCCGGGCTGCCCGACACACCTCCAGAGCATCTTCCCTGCTGGCGGCCAGGGCGCTAGCCACTGTCGCCGCCCCGCCGGTGGCTGGGAAGCATTCCAGCAGCATGGCATTCGCTATGTGCAGCTCGGAGTCAGTATCCATGGCTCGCAGCTGCCATTGCAGCTTCTCATCCCACGACGCCAGCTGGCGGGCCAGCCTGCAAACTAGCCTGCAGCACAGGGCAGCGGCAGGCGGCCGCAGGCGGCTGTCGGTCGCCATCAGCGTTTCGTATGCTTATGCTGTCGCTCCTGGCCAACTCTGGGCGGTCCTTAGTGCTGGCTCCTGAGCAGCGAGGGCTGAGACTCACCCGATGAGCTCGGCCCTCTCAGCAGCGGACGGCTGCTCGGCTTGCAGGTCGCGTTCCTTGGTCAGTTCGTAGAAGTGCGCCAGTGCAGGTACGGTGCCCCAGGCCAACGGAGAAGTGTGCTGCCTGAGTGCCGTCAGCGCGCTGTGGATCTCGGCCCAGGCAGAGCTCATGGCTGTAAGGGGAGCAGGGCAGCAGGGGAGGAGGAGTAAGGCAAGCGAGGGTGGCGGCAAGGTAGCACTGTCCGAGGTTGTGCCCATGGCGGGGTATGGCGTGCCCGCTGCTCTCCCTGCTCGTGGCGGCAACCCTGTCGCAGGCAGCGCCGCAGCGCTCGATGGCTCAGAGTGGATCGACAGCGTGTCCAAGTCGAATTCGGGGCCAGCTGCAGTCACAGCTCCATGCAGTTGGGGATCATTATACACAAACAACACGCACCGCCGCAGGCCCCCGGCCGCACCCGTAGCAGCTCTGTTCATTCGGCTTGGCAGCCAGGGACATTTTTTTGTTTCCCACCTGCCCTGTTGCTTCGTACCCTTCCTTCTGTTAATAAGCATGTTTCCCACTGTAAGCACGATCGTGCAGCCGCTTCCCGCCGACAGCAGCCAGCAGAGAACTGAAGAGTGAGGTGTGGAAAGGCGGCATGTGCACAGCGTACTGGCTCGAGGCCAGGGCGGTTTTGCTCTATGAGGGTGGGATTCTTAGTGGTGCATTGCAGGCACTGCTCTTTGCCACATTCATGCTCAATGATTTTCCATGGCGCAGCAGTGCATGCTGAGAGATTAAAAATGGAATGGCTGCTCAGGACTACTCCCGGGCCTGCCCACCTGTGTCCTCTGCCTCCCGCGCCGCCGCCAGCAGGCGGCACGCTGCCCGGTGCCCCGCCCGCCAGTCGGCCACGCTGCAGTCGCGGCAGCAGTAGCGCGCCACGCGGCACCCCGTGCACAGCTTGCCGCGTCTGCCAGTCGCCTCCAGGTTGGGGCAGGCCAGGTGGGCGCAGCTGGCGCGGGCGGCGGCGGCCTGCGCCAGCTCCAGCTGCGCTGCCTGCTGGCGCTCGGGGGCCGCGTCCTGCTCCTGCCAGTGGGCCTGCAGCGCCGCAGCCAGGGACATGCCTGCTGGCTGGTCCTGGCCAAAGAGCTCGCCTGGGCTGCCTGTGGCACTCGCCTCCTCGAGAGCAGCCGAAAACAGCTGGATGTCCCGCTGCAGCTGCGCCCGGCGGCTCTGAGGCATGCCTGAGCCCTCCGCTTCATGCAGGGCAGCCTGTGCTGCTCCAGTCAGGCGGACCAGTGCAGAGGTGCTGGCGACAAGCATGCTGTTGAAGGCTCCCTCAAGTTGGGCCCCAGCAGGCGCGGCCAGGGAAGCCACCACGCCACCGCTGGAGACCAGCTGGGCAGCAAAGCGGGGGTGTTGCTGGGCAGCCTGAAAGGCAGCCGTCCACCGCTCGACTGTCGCCACCTCGCCCTGCGAAAGAGCAGGCACAGCATGCTGCTGCTTTAGTGGCCGGCGACGGCTGCTAATTTAAGAGCATGGGCGCCCAAGGAATGCGCCCGTGACGCCGCCCAGCGGCAGCGTAGCAGCACCCCTCACCTTGGGCAGCGCGCACAGCAGCTCGCACAGCAGGCCCAGCAGGTTGGGGCTCCACGCAGCCGGCAGGCTTGACTTGGCCAGGCCAGCTGTCAGGGCCGAGACAAGCCTGTTGCAGGCCACTGCGTCTCGCAGGACGGCGTCCCTGCAGCCTGGCGCCCGCATCGCTGCCTGAACCGAGGCAAGAAAGGCAGCCTCCATGCCCTGCGCCGCCCTGCAGGCCGGCGGCACACCCTGAGGTCAGACAGACGGCAGCAAGGGCTGTAGTCTGAACAGGCATGGGCCGGTTAACTCCTTCCTGTTCCCTGCCCAGCCTGCTGAAAAACTGAATCACACAACAGGACTGCCTGCGAACATTTGGACATGCGCTGCCTTCCTGCCCTCACCTGGTGCCCAGCAGCCCCCTATCCCCCAGCTGCACTGCCGCTCCAACGGAGAACTCAGACAGTAGGAGCAGCAGGGGCAGCACTGGCCGCGCTGCATTTGGCAGCGCTGCAGCTGCCATGGCCAGCGCGTTGGCAGACCAGTGCACGGCGCGGCAGCTGGCTTCGAACAGCAGCACGACTGCAGACGCCAGCTCAGCACCTGGGGCGCTACCCTGCTTCGTGTACCGCACTGCGGCGGTGGCAGCAGCGCTTGCCGCAGTCAGCAAATTCTTGACGAGGGAGGGCACCACGGAAGCCTGAGCCGTGGGATAGCCTGCCAGTTGCGGGGCAGCAGCTGCAAGCAGCGGCAGGAGGCGGCATGCCTCTGCTCCAAAAGCGCACCATGCCTGCGCGGCTGCCGCACCGCCCGGCAGCTCGGCAGCTTTGGCTGCCTCCAAAAAGATGCAGGAAATCGCTGCCCAGCTGCACAGCTGAGGGCCCCAGCCATCCGCCGGCTGCGCACCAGCAAAGCCTAGCCGGGCACCCAGCTGCAGCAGGCGCGTGAGGCAGGGCAGCAGGGGGAGCAGCACCACTGCAGCCTGCTCTGCCATGCCTCGGCCCATGACCTCCTCAGCAATGCAGGCCACCAGGAATGCCGCATTGCGGCTGCTCTGCAGCTCGTCGATGCTGGCTGGGCCAGGCAGCAGCTGCAGCACTGTGGCGGCGGCGCGGAGCAGGAGCAGCAGGCTGGCGTCGTCTGCCGCGGCTGCGTGGCGCCCCACCGCTGCGTGCAGCGGCGGCGAGGCGAGAGTGGCCGCCAGGCGCTCCACCACAAGCCATTCCAGGCCGCTTTCGAGCTGCCTGTCCCGCGGCAGGCGAAGAATGACTGCCGCTGTGCAGAGGCTGCGCAGCAGCGAGCCGACCAGGGAGGCCGACAGGGACTGGTCTGCCTCCAGCTGCCTGCAGTGCTGGCTGAACTCTGCTGTGGTGCACAGAACGGATGCAAGGAGGTCCAGCCTGGACGGCAGGCCCATGTTGCCGTTGGCAGCAGCTGCAACGGGGGTCATCAGGGCAGCCAAGTTAGGAACTGCAGATGACATGGCTCACCGGCATAGCCAGCTTGCCCTCCTGCTGTTTCGTCGCGGGGCAAAAAGCCGTAAGCACTGACAGATGCTCTCTTGCAGTGTGCTGCAAAGCACATGCACGCCTACGCATGCACACACGCCCATGCACCCCACCCTACCCCGCCCACCAAACCACCCCCAGAGCAAGTACTCACGCAGAGGGGCGGCCCGTAGCGCAGCCAGCCCAGCTCGCAGCCAGGGCAGCAGCGCGTTGAGAGGCACTACTTGGTGCGCAAATTCGCTGAACACCCCCTGGCAGTATGCCAGCATCAGGCACTGCCTCATGGCTTCGAACTGGGCTATGATGGTGGATGTCAGCAGGCTGCGAGCCTGCTGGGTGCTGGCTGCGGGGGGGCTGATCTGCGCCCTCGCCATCAAGAGCTTGCAGCCGCCCGCTGCCCTGCACCAGCCGGGCTGCCCGGCACACCTCCAGAGCAACTTCCCTGCTGGCGGCCAGGGCGCTAGCGACTCTCGCCGCCGCATTGATGGCGTAGCTGCAGGCTGGCACCATGGCCATCACACAGCGCAGCTCGGGGCCATCGTCAGTGTTTGCAGCTGCCGCTGCAGCTCCCCATCCCATGAAGCCAGCTGGCGGGCCAGCCTGCAAACCAGTCTGCAGTGCGGGGCGGCGGCAGGCGGCGGCAAGCTGCGGCAAGCGGCGGTTGTGGGTGACCGTCTGAGTGTTGTATGCTGTTCACATAAAGGGAGGAGACGGTCGCTTTTGGCCAAATCCGGGGGAGCTCCGAGGCCAGTTTCAAACCTGCGGCTCACCTCGTGAGCTCGCCCTTCTCGGCCGCTGTGGGCTCCACGGCCTGCAGCGGCTGCAGCGCCAATGCTTCGGCCAGGACTTGAAACTGTATGAGTTCGTGTGCGAGGCCTGGCGTTGCCAGAGAAGTGTGCTGCAGTGCTTCCAGTCCGCTGCGGATATTGGCCCAGGCAGAGCTCATGGCTGCAAGGGAGCAGGGCAGCAGGGGAAGGAGGAGCAAGGCAGGGTAGCAAAGTAGTGGAAGTGTTGCAGGTTGCGTCGGGCATGTGCCGTGCCCGCTGCTTTCCCATAGCGGATAGCAGCAACCCCAGGCCACGCTGCAGCACTCGGATGTTCAAGAGTCAAAGCATTTCTGCCACTCCGCTGCCTCTTTTCTGCCCATCACACCTCTGCAAAGGCAACGCGAGTGGTTGCGTCTCTACTTCAAGTGTGCGAAAGTGCAGGAGAGGTGTGCTTCGCAGTGCTTTTGTACACAGGAGAACAGCAGCAGACACGGTAGAGGAGCGGGAGGGCTAGCGAGAAGAGGGGGGGTTGAAAACGGAGCAGGAGTGCTGCAAGCTGAACTCGGCATGGGCCGCGGCCGGTGCTGCCAGCCTGCTCATGGCGGGTGCTGCCACCGCATGGCACGCGCAGACAGCTGGCAGGGCCACCACCCCTGGGCGGCTGTCCTGCCCATCCTGGGCGGCTGCGCTGCCTGCTCTGGCAAGCTGCATGCAGGCTGCTGGAGGCCTGCACTGCCAGCTCATGCAAGGTACTTGTACAGCTGTTGGTCATTTGCGTCTCGCTCCAGGTAGTCGCGCTGCGAGGGGATGGGGTGGGTGAGGCGAGGGTGGGGTGGAGTGGGGTTGGATGGGGTTTGGGGTGGGGTTAGGTTGGGGTAAGGTTAGGTGAGGCGAAGGTGTGGTGCTGGGGGTTGGGGTGGGTAAGGCGAGGGTGGGGTGCTGGGGTTTGGGGTGGGCGAGGCGAGGGTGGGGTGCTGGGGGTTGGGTTGGGTTGGGTTGCGGTGGGGTGGTAAGGGCCGCGGGTCGGCCGTCATCACCGGCAGCAAACCAGCTTGGCAGTCACAGGGGTAGCGCCCCTGCAAACCGCTCCCCGCCTGTGCCGGGCACACCAGCCCGCCCATCGCCCTGCGCCGCCACTCCACAAGCAGGCCCCCCCTCTTGCTGGCTTGGCCTGTTAGTCTGTTTAACCGCAATGGAACTTGCGACCTGTCTAACCGCAACGGAGCTTGCGCACAGGCCAACCTCGATGAGCGAGTCTGTGCCACAAGTTCCACTGCGGTTAGACAGACTCTCAGCCCGACCCACCTCGATCAGCGAGTCGATGGCGCCCTAAAACCCTAAAGCCCTTAAACCCGCAACCCACACCCCGCGTCGCCCCTCCCCCAGCAGCCGACCCCACCCCACACACCCACACACCCACACCCACCTCGATCAGCGAGTCGATGGCGCGCTTGATGACCTTGACGTCGGGCGTGAACATGCGCTGCAGCTGCTGCACCACCTCCACCAGCAGCTGCAGGTGTGTGTGTGTGTGTGTGTGTGTGTGTGTGTGTGTGTGTGTGTGTGTGCGAAGAGTATGTACGAAGGGCGGCCTCACTCACAGACGCGCGTGCAAAAAGTTGCCAGCAGCAGCGGGCGTGTGCGACAGGGCGCGGACGCATGGCAACCGGGCAGCCTCTGGCAGCGCAAAGCCCCGCCCCCCCGCAGGCCCCGCTCCTCCA
>KQ482039.1:133715-144457 GCA_001430745.1 Auxenochlorella pyrenoidosa
GGGGGGGGGGGGGGGGGCGGCGGGCAGGGCGGCACAGCAGGCATGAGATGGTCGCGGATGATGCCACACAGGCGAGCGCTGACCACGCGCCACAGGCGGCACGGCAGGGCTGCACGCCGGCTCGGCCTGGCAATGCAGCTGCCTGCCGCGCAGGCAGCAGGCATCTGGGCAGGCTGCTGGCGGAGGGCACAGCCGGCTCGCCACGGGCAAGCAGCTGCGCGCACGGGCTGGCCGCACGCACCGCTGGTGGAGTGCAGCAGGCGGCGGGCCAGCTTCTTGCGGTAGAACTCGCTGAACAGGTCCTTGTCTGCAGCAGGGCAGGGTGTGGGGGCGACGAACAGGCGTGAGCGCCTTGGTGGGGCTGATGCAAAGCTTTGGGGGAAGGTTTGGACCCAGGATTGGGGTAGGTTTGGGAGGACCGGCCGGCGTCTCGAGGCGAGGGGGGCTGTCCGCGCCCATCCAAGGTGCTGGGTGCTGGCCAGGCCTCTGGGCCGACACAGTCCAGCGCAACGCCACCCCCGCCCCCGCCATGCTGCTGCTTGCACGGACGCGGCCAGGGCCAGGTGCAGGAGCGGGCCGCCCCCCCCCCCCCCCCGGCCAGCGCATGCGGGGCCGCAGCCCCCCCCCGGATGCAGGCAAGAGCGCAGCACACCCACAGCGCAGTACACCCAGCGGGCGCAGCACAACCACAGCGTGGGCGCAGCATGACCACAGCGCCCCCCCCCCCCCACCACCACCACCACACCCACCAGAGATGTAGGCCAGCATCTTGACCACCTTGTCCAGCACAGCCTCCAGATCCTCATCCCCCAGCTTCTCGCTGCCGCCCTGCAGGGGGGGTAGGTGTGGGTGTGGGTGTGTGTGGGTGGTGGTGGTGGCGGGGTGGGGGGAGGGTGGGGGGTTGATCAACGAGCAGCGACAGCAAGGCCTCAACACCCAGCTTCTCGCTGCCGCCCTGCAGGGGCAGACAACAAGCAGGCAGGGGGGCGGGCGCTTGGCGGCAGAGAAGGAGGACGCGATGGCAAGGGGTGGCGGCCAGGAAGCGCGGCTTCTCCTGCGAAGATCCAACCCTGGGCGGCAGGCACTGGCGTGCGGCAACGGGCACGGCACCGCGCAGGGTGCGCGGCAGGAAACTAGCATTCAATGTTGACAGAAAAAACAAACAAACAAACAAACAAAACAAACGAGCATTATCCACAGCAGCGGCACTTGCCTTCTTGAGCAGGTTGTCGCAGAAGGTGGCCATGAGTTCCGCCACGCTGGCGTTGGCCACCTGGCATACGGGAAGAAAGCAACGGGCACAGGGGTCCAAGGGGGTGGGGTGAGCCCAGAGGTAGCGGCGCGCACGGGGCTCACTTACCAGGCACAGCGGGAGAGACCAGGCGCAGAGGTGCAGGGGGCGGGGCCACGTTCGCCTAGGGGTGGCAGCGTGCACGGAGCTCCCTCGCGGGCTGAGGGGGACTTCCAGAGGGCTGTGCCAGCTCGCCGCTGCGCTTCCCCCCCTACCGCCCTCCCTTGCCTCCCTCAGCACCCCACCTGCTTGTTGCAGAAGGCCTCGAAGGCCTCCTTGAGCGCCTTGTGGAAGAGGGAGGAGTTGCCGAACGAGTCCTGGACAAGGGGGGAAAGAGGGAGGGAAAGGGGACGGGGCAGTGGCACGAGTGTGCTGCTGCCTGTGCAGGGGCCGCGCCACAGGGGCGCCTGGACATGCGTGCGTTGTGGCTGCCCCCGTCCGGGCACAGCAAGGGCTGCTGCTGGTGCCCCAGGCGCAAGCAGGGATGGCCCGCCCATGCTGCCAGCCCGTGTGGCCAGCCCATGTGGCCAGCACGTGTGGCCCGCCCATGTTGCCAGCCCGTGTTGCCAGCCTATCTGGCCAGCACCCACCTGCCCATACTCTATGTTGCCAGCTCAGCACTGATTTTGCTCCCCTGTTACCAGCCCCTGTGGCCAGCACCTCTAGGTGGCCAGCCCAGCCCCCACCTGCACGTACTCCATGTACACCCACCTGCCTATACCCCGTACCGGCGCATGAGAAAAGAACCCACCTGCACGTACTCCATGTACTTGTCGTGCAGGGCAATCACGCCGCGGATGAAGTTGTTCTCGGGGGAGGAGCCGCCCGCCTCCCTGGCCGCCTTGCCTGCAGGGGCGCGGCACGAAGCATTTCTGAGAACCCTGAGCTTCCGGGCTCTCTGAGGAAGTGGGGAGGGAAGGGTTGTGTGGATAGGGGCGCGCTTGCTTGCTGGCAGGCAGGGGGGGCGGAAGCAGCCGGCCGGGGTGCAGCGCGTGGGCAAGGCTGGCGGAGCAGCGGCCCCCGCCGACCTCGGAAGGCGCACCCAACCCTAGCTGCTCCCGACCCCCCACCCCCACCCCCCACCCACCCACCCACACACACACACACACCCCACCCCACCCTCCGCCCCTTCTGCTCACCCGCCTCCTTCTCCTTCTCCTTCTTGGCCTCTGCCGCCTCGGTGGCCTCGCGCACCAGCTTCATGCCTGCGCGGGGCGCGGCTTGTTTGCTTGTTTGGGCTTGAAGTTTGGGGGGGTTGAGGTTTCCGCGCAACGGCGCGGGGCCGGCGCACAGGTGGGCAACACGAGGGCGCGGCGGCGCGGGGCCGGCGGTGACAAATTGAGGTGAAAAATCCGAGGGCGCCGACGCGTTGCGCAACCTGCTGCCCGCCTCCTTGCTAGATCTTCTGGCAATCGTGCACAGTCCCCTGCCTTGCCGTCCAGGGCAGGCCCGCAGCCTGTGCCGCCCTGGGCGGCCCTGGCTCACCCTCCTCCTCCACATGCTTGCGGAAGATCTCCGCCATCGGCTCCAGCCCCTTGGGCAGCCGGTTGAACAGGCGGTACATGCGCGCCAGGTCGCCCTTCTGCGGCAGCAAAGAAAAGATGAATTTTAAGAAAACTGGAGATGTCTTACACGACCAGCGGGGGGCGGGGGCAGCGCCGGCGGTGGGCGCGCCGTGCACGCTGGGCATGCGGGCGGGCCGCCTTCCCACAAAACCAGCGTGAGCCGCGCTTGCAACAGAACCCACGTGCACGCACGGACGCTAAGGTGGGGAGGGGGGGGCATGCCGCCGTGCAGCCGGCCCCGTGCACCCACGCTCCTGCAGCGCCAGCTGGGCGCACCCCACCTTGTCGTCTCGAAGCAGCGCCGCGCAGCCGCTGTGCTCCTTCTCTAGCAGCTGCATCTGGTGCACCTTGAGCAGCTCGGTCTCCGCCTGCAGGGGTGCACGCAGGTGAGGATGGGGAGAGGGTGTGCCCGGAGGGGCGCAAGTGTGCGTGGGTGGGGTGGGGGGGACCCGGATGACCTGAGGGGAGCACGTGCCTGCACAGGCTGCCCAGCCCCCACCCCACCACCAGCGAGCACGCACGCGCACACATCCCCGACCAGCACACACGCCACCGCGTCAACAATGAAAGAATGCACCACCGCCCAACACACACACACGCACACACACACACACGCGCCACCGGCCGGCGCACACACCTCCTTGAGCAGCTTGGGCTTGGTGGAGACGTGGAGGTAGGAGTTGACGCGCTCCTCCTCGTCCTTCAGGCACTCCTCAGCCTTGATCAGGTAGGCGGGGGAGGAGTCCTCCTGCGGGGGGGCGGGGAGAAGGAAGTACTTTATTTTATTTCTATTTTTACAGCCAAGAGTGGTGGGTGGCGGTGGGGGCCGGCGCCCCGGGGAAAGGGAGGTAGGGGTGTTGCGCGCAAGCTGACAGGTCTGACTGAATGCGGGTGGGCACAGGTGAAATCGGGCTTGGCCGCTCAAGACAGACGCCTAATCGCCTGCTTTGCTGGGAGCGGCACAGCAGGCCCGCCGCGCACCGGCCGCGCGCGGGACGGCCGCGCCGCAGCCATCGCCCCGGGCAGCCAGCACCCCTACCAGGCGCCGCTGGCGGCGTGCTGCCCGCGGCCCGCGCACCTGGATCCACACCGCTGCCTTGCGCCGGTAGTACTCTGCCGTGTCCTTGAGCATGTGCTCCTCAAAATCCTTCTCGTAGCACTCCATCTGGCCCATGCCCACCTGCAGAAAGGGCTTCTTCTTTTATAACTTCTAACTTTCTTAACGAAAAAGGACAGGCCCACCTGCGACCCGGCAGCCCCATGTGGCAGGGACAGGGGGGCAGGTCATTCACAGCTGGGGTAAAGGAGCCCAGCAGGCACCCGAGAGCGCAGAACGCTCTGCTGGGCGCCGCCACGGGCGCAGGCGGCCCGCCGGAGGGTGCACCAATGGGGTGCATCCTGACAGGGTGCCGCCTGCCTACCTCCCTGCCCGTCCAGCTGCCCGCCCTCCCCCCCAGGGCCCCTTCTTGTCCAGTTCCCTCCCCTTCACAATAGTGGCATGTTTGACCAAAACCCAGTCACACGCACACCGGCCCCATCCTGCCCCCTTGCGCCCCACTGATGAGAGCGGCATGGCCTGCACAAGTTTACGCACCCTGATGAGAGTGGCATGATCGACCCAACCACACTAACCTCCTGGTAGATGCCCAGGACATTCTTGAGCAGGGAGCGGTCGATCTGCTCGCCCTCGCGCTCCGCCTCGATCAGCTTGAGCATCGCGCTGCGCGCCGCCTGCTTGATCTCCGAGTACACGTTGTCTGCGGGTGTGGGTGGGTGGGTGTGAATGGGGGGTGGGGTGGGGGGGAGAGGAGGGGGCCGGCAGCCGGGAGCCGTCGCTGACACAGGGGCGTCACAACAGCCAGCGATGGGTGATGCACCGCCCCCTGCAGAAGGCCAAGGAAGCCGCCAAGCGGGGGAGGGCGGGGGCATCCCAACAAGCCTTGCTGCGCAAACGCAGGCCGGACGCGCGCGCCGCCCTGCCACACATTCGTGCATGGGACGCGGCTCGCTCCTGCCCCGCTCATCCGTCACATTATCAACAGCAGTTCTGACACCTTGCTCCTGCCCCCGCTGGCTCACCCCTGAACACCAGCAGGCCCACGTCGTTGAGGGGGTGCAGGTTGTGGCGCTGGATGTAATAGCGGTCGAGGTAGTTGAAGAAGCGAGACAGCCAGCGAACCATGATCTGCACAGAGTGCGCAGGCGCACGTGAGGCACGACGACGCAGGCACGAAACCCTTGGCAACCTTTTGGTGGGCACGCGCCACGCTCGGGGCCAAACTCAGGGGTCAGGTGAAGGCAGGGAGGCCGCTCAGCTGCCAACCCCTACCCCAACCTTCGCCCCGCTCTGTCCAGAGCTGTCTCCCAGAGTGCCCCGGCCACAGAGAGCTGCCCACACCCGGTTCCATGCTCCTGCGGCTGCGCAGGCAGGCTCTGGCAGGCAGCGCCCCAGGGAAGGCGAATCGTGCGCAGCAGGCAGCACCCTACATGTCGCAGCATGCACAGCGGCACGGCAGGCACAGCGGACGCAGTGGGCGCGTCGCGTGTCCCACCCACCTTGTGGTTGTCCCAGCGCTGCTTCAGCTGCTTGAGCAGGTGCTCGTCGTGGTGGTTGCGCAGCGAGGGCAGCACCGCCTCCTGGATGTACACCACAAAGGCGTCCTTGTACCTGCGGGGGGAAGAATAAGGTGGGGGCAGGGCTTGGGCAGGAAGGGGGAGGCAGCACCGCCTCCTGGATGTACACCACAAAGGCATCCTTGTACCTGCCAAAAGGGGTGGGTGGGTGGGTGGGGCTGGGGCGAGGAACGGAGGAGGCGAGGGCGAGGAACACGGCGTAGGGTTTTGGCAGGAAGAGGGGTGGGGGTGGGGGCAGGGGTTGGGCAGAAGCGGGGGGGTGGGGGCACGGCGGGAGGGGTTCCGGCGGGTGGTGTGCAAGGCGTGGGGCCGGCAGCCGGGGCGCAACGGAAGAGGGTGGGGGCCACAGCAGGGTGGGTGGTTATGCGCGGGAGTTGGGAATTGGATCGCCCTGCCCCGCGCCATCCCCAACAACCAGCCCGCGAGCGCAGCCGCGACGCTCAAGAAGAGGACCAACAACCACACAGCTCGCTCGACGCGCCACCCCACACCCACCCACCGCGCATACAGCTGCTCTGAGTGGTCGTGCGGCGGCTTCTGGGTGCACATGTTGTAAATGGTGGTGTCTGCGGGAGGGTCGGGTCGCAAACAGGCAGCGTGCATGCACGCACGCGCGTGAGCAGAAATCCCAGGTGGCAAACGTGTGTGTGTGGGGGGGGGGGCGCCTACAGGGTGGCATCGGCGTTGGCCCGGTCCGCAGGGCAGCGTGCACAAGAGCCCACGCGACGAGGGCGGGCAGCTGTGGGCCCAGCAGCTGCCTGCAGGCCGGCTTCTGCTGCCCCCGCCTGCTGGCATTCTTTCAGCTTGGTTGGGCTCAAAGTCTGTCTAACCGCAACAGAACTTGCGGCGCAGACCCAGCCCCCTGCTGCCGACCCCACTCACACAGCATCATGTAGTGCTCTGCCGTGAAGGCCTGCAGGTGCCGGGATTGCAGGAGGGTGCCCAAATGTTAGGGGTAGCAGAACCAACAGATGCATCATGCAGCAGCGGCTTGTTGCCCCGCTGTGTGGTGGCACCCTCGGAGCAAGCAGAGGTGGCCCGGCGGCCGCTCGCCGCTACTGCCAAAAACTTTGTTTTTGGCACCCCTAGTGTCTTACAGCACGCCACGCCCCGTACCTCGGACTTGTTGCCTTCGAGGATGCGCTTGAGCTTTGTGATGCCATCCTGCGGTCAAACAAAACAGACAGGTGGTCAAACTTGGGACCACTTGCGGCGTGGGAACGCAGGGGAGTGGAGGGGAAGCGGTGCGGCGGCCGCGGCCCATCGGGCAATGCCCCAAGCTCACCTCCATGTATCGCCACCCATTCTCCAGCTCAATGGGCTTTCTGTCGTGCAAACTCATGGGCGTGTGCTGCTGCTGCTGCTGCTGCTGCTCCTTTTGTGCTGCTGCTGCTGCTTTGCCGCGGGTCTGGCGAGGGGGCATGCGGCCCCTGATGCAGCGCCTGCGGGAAGGAGCGCGGGAGGCAGGTGGGCGGCGGCAGCGGGAGCTAGGCAGTGCTGTCAGCAGCGCAGCCGCAATGCTGGATGGGTCGAGAAGTTCTGCTCGTGTCCTGCTGAGCTCCAGGCAGCGTGGAGCAGTGCTCTCTGGCGCTCTCGACAGGCCCGAACTGAGAAGGTGGGCCTGGACCCCTGTACAGCGGCGCTTTGATGGTCTGACAACTCTAGTCGCCCCACCGCGCGCACCCGTCGTCAGCCGAAGTGGTGGGCGCTGGCCCCAGCGATCAGTGCTCGAAAAAAAGTGAGGGAGTCCCGGGTGGCGATCGGCAGGGCAGCAAGCACGGTCGTATGATCGGGCGAGCAGGCATTGTGTGTCCCGAGCAGGCGCCACCAGTGCTGCTGCGGCCCTCGCAGCAGCCAAGGCTGCTCCATCGTTCCAAGCGTCGGGAGCCGTTTACCCCTTGCACAGAGCTTCTCGTGAGCGTATGCAATGTGACAAGGCTTCTTCGAAGTTTGCAGTTGGGCATCTCTTCTCACATGTCACATGTTGTGCTTATGGTCCCCCGCCACCTGCTCTGCCCCGGCCCTGGAACAAGCTCCCAAGGCGCACAGGTTATGACTTCACGGGCAATGCACGCCATGCCTGCGGTCGCCCATACTGAAAGCCCTGGTGCGTGCCGATGGCGCTGTTGCAGAATGGCAGCTCTGCTGCGCAAACTTTGCGTTGAACGCCGTACACAGGTTGCTAACTGGAGCAGGATGCTAAAAAGGCCGGATATGGGGAAAGAAATACAGGATACGTTCGAAGAATGAATGGAAGGTCGGCGGCGCTGCCGCACAACGGGCCTCTCACTGCTCCTTGCCCTCGCTGCCGCCCCGCCCGCCCTCGCCCTCCTTGTCCACCGACTCGGGCAGCAGGCGCAGCAGGGGCAGCGGCAGCAGCGCGGACAGCGTGCACAGCGTGATAAGCAGCGCCAGGTTGTCGTAGTTGTCGGCGGTCACGCCCAGCGCGGCCGTCAGTGCCGACCCCAGCGCGTTGCCCACAAACATCCCAGAGTTGTTGATGCTCATCAGCGTCGCAAACAGGGTGGCCTCCACGCCCTGCGGGGTGCCCAAGGGCGCTCTTAGTTCCTCAAGTGACGCCAGAAGGCAAGGAATCGGGAGGGAGGGGTTGCTCAAGGCCGTCGAGCCGTGCCCACCGCCCCTTCCGCGGCTGGCGCCAGGCCGCCTTTGTAGACACACAGGCAAGGCCAAATCGCAGCACGCAGTGTAGCTGCTGCCCTCCTGCACAGCAGCGCTCCGCGCAGCCCTTGCCGGCAGCGGCGCACGCGCCGCCCAACAAACACACCCACACACCCATCAAAGCACACACAACCCCACCTCTGGGCAGATGCGCGCCGCCAGCACCAGCAGCGGCATGTAGGCCACCTGGCCCAGCACCGTGAGCAGGGCGGTGTCGGCCAGCGCAAACAGCTCGTCGCCCAGGCCCAGCCGGCGGTTGAAGCCGGTGACCAGCATGAGCTGGGTGAGGCCCAGGGCGGTGCCCACGATGGCCACCCAGAGCAGGATCTTCCTGCAGGAATTGCAGGGCGGTGCAGTGCAGTGCAGTGCGGCATGGAGGGCAGGCGGGCTCCTCGCGCTGGCGGCGCGGAGCAAACAGTGTGTAGCCGGGTGGGTGCGGCACCCGGCCCAGACGCGGCCGCGGGGTAAGTCTGGGTGGCGCGGCTGCCGCTCAGGGGGCGGGCGCAGGCACGGGGGTGGCGGGCGGCAACAGAGCGGCAGCCCGGTGCTGCCGAGGGGCGGGCGGCCGGCGGCATGCAAGCCCCCTCGCACCGCAGCGGGATGTGCTTGAGCTTGAAGTTGTACAGGCCCACCCCCGCGAGCGAGGCCAGCGCGCCCACCAGCCTGCGGGTGCCAGGGCCGGGGCGTGCGCGATCAGCATGCCTCCGAGCCTGCAGGCGTCCCAGCCTGCGAGAGCTGCCGCCCCTTGCAGGCAAGCAGTCTGTGTCCAAACCCCGGCTGCACCAGCCGCCGCGTGAGTCCGACCCAAGGGGAGGTGGAGGTGCCAGGCGCGCTTTGCACAGCAGGCACAGCAGGCACAGCGGGCACAGCGGTACGAGCGCCCACCTGATGCGCCCAAGCACCTCGGGCGAGAACCCCAGCTGGTTGGTCTCAAAGAATAGTAGGGCGGTGTCGGCGCTGGGCGTGGCCTGCAGGGGTGGCACGTGGGGGCAGCCGCTGGCTCGCTGGCGCACGCTGCAAACATGGGCAGGGCGCGTTTTACACCGCAGCATGCAATGCGCACGCAGAGCGCTGGACGCCCGGCCGGCACTGCACGGCGGCGCAGCCCCGTGCAGGCGCACCTGCCACGCAAACACAAACGCCGCGGGCAGCAGGATGCTGGGCTGCTTGGCGGTGCTCCACAGCAGCTGCGCCTGCTGCTTGAAGGCCGCCACCACGCCGGGCTCGTCCCCCTGTGGCTGCCCCGGGCTGGCGCTTCTTGAGCGGGTGCCCGGCAACCTGCTGCTGCTGCTGCTGCTGCTGCTGCTGCTGGCCGCTGCTCCCTTGGGTGCAGGCAAGATGCGCTTCTCGGGTATGGCCACGGCCGCGCCGGTGACGAGGAGGGGGAAGAGGGCGGTGAGGCCAAACACCCACCGGGGGCCAAAGTCGTTCACTAGGGAGCCGCTGCAAGGACAAAGAAGAAAAGTTGGGTGGGGCAGGTCAGCGGGTGGGAGGGTGGGGGAGGACAGTAGGGGGGAAGGGGAGGCGAGGCGGTTCACGGGCCTGGAGGAAAGCCCTATCGAGGCCACTGCTTTCGCAAGTCGAGGCCACCACCTGGCGGCACCGAGAGCGCAGGGCCCGGCACTTTCAGCTGCCGGCAGAAATGATAATGGAGTAAGCCGGGCCCCAGCCTACTCCTTTCATAACAAAAAATTATAACAACATCGATATCAATGAAGAGAACCACTTAGAGCCGCACCTAAAGTATGCCGAGGCGATGCCGCCGGCAGAGGCTGAGGCCCAGCAGAGGCTCTGCAGCGAGCCCGCGGTGCCCTGCAGGGATGGTGGAGAGCCCCTTGGGCTGCACATGTCAGGGGGCAGCTCAAGGCCCACAGCCATTGAACCAACTGCGCTGTCAATCCAGCCAGAACCACGGCTTGAGCGCGGCCCTGCACCTGCACGGATGCTTGCCTGCGGTGCAAGCAGATGGGCACGCCCCCTGGCAGCAGGGAGCACGCCCCCTCGCCCCCCACCCCCCACACCCACACCCACACCGCCACACACACACATACACACCCACCCCGCCCCCCTTCGCAGCACGCAGCAGCACCCTAATGGGCCCAGCACCCTTGGGGGGACCAGCCCAGGCCGTGGGGCCCACCCACCTGCGAGCTGCCCTGCCGCCGCACCAGCTCCACCACCACAGAGTCAGCCACAACATCAGCACAGGCGGTGGCGGCGCTGCCCACGAGGAGCAGAGTCACCACGGCGGCGGGGGAGTCGGCCACGGTGGCCATGAGCGACCAGGCGGAGAAGCCTGCTGGGGGGGAGGGCACAGAGGTTGGGTGAGGGCACAGAGGTTGGGTGAGGGTCGTGGGGTTGCACCCCGAAGCGAAGGGGCCGGTGAAGCTGGCCGCAGTGCCGCTAGCGTGGCGCCCGAGGCTGGTGCGGCGTCGTGGCATCGCGGAGGAGCAGATGCAAACCCACTCGGGGACCCACACACGCACCTTCACGCAAACAACCGCGACGACCGACGGGGGGGGAGGGAGGGGGGGGGCCGTGGGGGGGGGGGGGGCGGACATTACCTACCACCT
>KQ482039.1:152630-177463 GCA_001430745.1 Auxenochlorella pyrenoidosa
AACCCTTAACCTACCTCCGACACCACCCCCCCCCCCCACCCCCCACCACACACACACACACAGTCTGGCGCCGACTTTGAGGTGGTCAACGTGCTGGACGAGGTGTACAACCCCGGGCTGCGCGAGGCCATCAAGACCTACTCCGCCTGGCCCACCATCCCGCAGGTGGGGCCGCGGGGGCTCCTCTGGAGCGCGCCCGCACCGCGCGGCGCTGGCAGTGCACCCGCCCTGCTGGGATGCTGCCCAGCACAGAGGGTCTCCCACCCCCCACCCTTCATCCCCACCCTTCACAGTCGGCATGCTAACTTGCTGCCCGTCCCTGAAACTGCGCTCGCGTTCCGCATTTGGGTTCTCACCCCGCCGCCATGCATTGTGCTGCGCTCTGGCCGCAGGTGTTTGTGGCCGGCGAGTTCATGGGCGGCGCCGACATCGTCAACCAGATGCACCAGAGCGGTGGGTGCTGCCCGCCCTGTCGGCGGCATGGTCGGGGCGACTGTGCCTGGGCGACTGCACGCGCATGACGGCAGTGGGGCACGGTTGCCGCCAGGGGAGTGGGCGATGGTATGCCCTGAGTTCAGCAGGGAGAGGAGCAGAGCGTGTTGTTTGCAACCGCCGCCTCCCTGCAGGCGAGCTGAAGAAGGCGCTGCAGGAGGCGGGCGCGGTTCGGGCGTGAAGAGCGCGGGCTTGCTCAGCCGACGCATCAGCAGCCGCTTGGCGTGGGACTTGCAGCTTGCAGCGGCACAGGCGGGTGCACATTGGTGCCCCTGTTCTCCAATTTTCATATGCTTCTCGCCGTTGAATACAATGAGGATCGCGTGACGCTGAACTGAGGGCTGTAAGGATGTGCAAAGCTTGCCAAAGAAGCAGACAGAGCGGAGTGGCGGCAGCAGGCGCAGCGGCAGCAGTGCCTTCTGGGTTCGCCGCTGCCGTTCGCTTCGCGCCCTCGACATTCTTTCCGATCGCGAGCATGACGCTCACAGAGGCCGAAATCCGAGCCATCAACCTCATAGAGGTGGGCTTGCTCTTCACGCGCCTTGACCCGCGACTGCCCGGCTTCTCAAGCGCCACTTCCCCTCGTCGCCGCAGGTGATGCGGGAGGAAGCCGAGGAAGAGGGCCGCGAAGCGCCCGAGCCCCCAGCCGAGGCACGCTCATGGTGCGCAAGGGCGGGGGACGCTGGCGACGGCTGGCGGCTCGTGCTGTTGCGTCTCAGGCCATCAGAAGAGCAACACACTAATTTTAGTGTCACACGATGCAGGTCTGATGAGCAGATACGGGCCTTCTTCAAGAGTGGAGGCGCATCTCTGCCGCAGGCAACAGCAAACGGCGCGGCAGCCGCAGCGGCAGAGCTTGCAGCCCGCTGCCCTCCCCCCGACGACGCCACCTTCAGCAAGTGGTTCCCTGGTCTTGCCCTCAGCAAGACGGGATGCACCAACCCCAGGTGATGCGGATTGCTCTTTGCAGAGCTCACAGTGGCACATTTCCCATGACTCGGCATGCCTGTGCGCTTGCATGCACCCTCCCTCACCCATTGTGTGTGCCCGGCGGCTCTCTGTGCCCCCAGGCTGCGCATCCTGTGCTTCCCAAACGCCGGCAATGCCGAGGATATGTACACGTCAGAAGGGTCGGGCGTGCGCCGCGCGCCCTCGCCGCTGCTGGTGCGCCGCCGGCGCTTCTGCTGCCTCATGCGCTGCGCCTTGGGGTGGGGGTGGGGTGGGGGTGGGGTGGGGGGGGCATGCAGCTGCCTGCTCGGCTTTCCGCCTGCCCTCGCCAGGCTTGCCCTGTGCAGTCCCGCAGCTGCTGTTCTTAGCAGAGGCACGATGTCCCGGAGCGCAGGACTGGTGCCGCGCCAACGGCGCCGAGTGCCTCGCAGTGCAGCCCCCGGGGCGCAACATGCGCGGCAAGGAGCCGCCCTTCACCACGTGCGCCTCGCTGGCGGCTGCGCTGCTGCCAGTGGTGGCCAGCCGGCTTGCAGAGGTGCCCTATGTGGTGAGCATGGGGGCTGCCCGCTGATGCAGAGCAGCGGCTGTTGTGTCCGGATTCTGACTCCTGGACAAATGAGATGGTGTGGGGTGCATTGCGGTCCCGGAGGCTGCCCTCTTGTGTGGCAGGAGCGGGAGCCCCGGTTGCCCTGCCCACCTGGGTACAAACTTGGTCTGCCGGGCAACTCGCGCCCTGGTCCGGGCAGCACATACTGCACGCATGCGCCTGCGCACAGCGGCCCGGCAAAGCAGGCCCTCTCCCAGCTGGCCCAGCCCTCCCCTGCTGCACTGCGCCACGCTACGCTGTGCAGGTCATAGCGCACAGCGTGGGCACCTGGAATGCTTATGAGTTCCTGCGGCGAGCCCAGCGCCAGGGCCTGCCCATGCCGCGCAAGGCGTTCCTGTCGGGTGGGTGCGGCGCCAGCGCGGCGCCTGCTGTGCATGCTGTGCCCTGCTGCGAGCGCAAGCAATGCCACCGCCATGCCGCATGCCTGAGCTGAGGAGCTGTCAGAGGTCACATCCGGTACCTACTCACACACGCATTTCCCCCATGGGAGTGCAGCCTCAGCCCGTGCGCAGCATAAACATGACCGTCGCAAATTGGTGTCGATTGCTAGTAAACTCCACTCGATGTGTCAACCTCCCCCTTTTCTCTATCTTTATTTTCCTGCAGCCATGGCCTCGCCTGACATCCCCTGGGAGCAGCGCCCCTGGCGGCAGCAGCGGGGCCTGGACGAGGCGCAGTTCAAGGCGAGCGCCAGTGCTCTGTGACAGCTAGCCTAAACCGCCTGCCTATTTGGCTGCCACGCTGCCTGCCTGGCTGCCCCACCGTCTGCCTGCCTGTCTGCCTGCCTGCCTGCTCGGCTGCCTGATCGGCTGCCCCACTGCCTACCTGCCTGGTTGGCTGCCTGCCGTGGCAGTCAGCACCTCTCAGCACCTGGTGCCACCTGTTGCGCCAGCCCGGCCGGATCTCTGCTTGCTCCTTGCTGCAGGAGGAGTGCCGGGGGTGGGATGTGAATGAGCTTGTCTTCTCGGCAGCCCTGTGGGGCACGTACCAGGCATGCGGGCCGTGGGCAGCTGCTTGGGGGTAGCCGAGCCCTGGGGTGTGGGGTCCCAGCTTTCATATGTGTGCACGGCAGAGGTCCTCAGCCTGGTCTGCCCCCCGTGCAAGCAAGCAGAGCAGCTGTTGCTCCCTCACTCGGCCCGCCACCCCCACCCCACCCCCTATCGTGCCGCACCTGCAGCCGCTGATGCGAGCCGATTTCACCCTGTTTGATGAGTATGAGCACACCCACGAGGGGGCGGCCCCGTTTGCTTTCCCGGTCACGGCATTCTGGGGCAGCTGCGACCGGCGCATCAAGCATCAGATGGTGCAGGTGCGGAGGGGCTGCCGGGGGTGGCCGCAGGACAAGGTGCCTGCACTTGGGGGAGTGCATCAGTGAAGCTGGGGCAGGCAAGCGGCGGCGCACCAAACTTGGTGGCAAAATGGCTCGATGCTGCACCCAACCGGTGGCTTCTCGGTTTCCTCGCTCTTTGCGGCGCTGCCGCTGCGCCCCAACACCTGCGCTCGCTGCTCCCACCCAGCAGGGCTGGAGCCGGTTCACGAGCGGGCCGTTTCAGCTTTTGGAGGTGGAGGGGCACCACCTGTGGCCCCTTGAAAAGGCCAGCAAGGCGGCGTGGCTGGGCGTGATTGCGGAGCAGCTGGCCGCGCTGCAGCTTTGAGCTGCGGGGGCAGTGGCGGAGGTGCGCTGTGTGCGCTCAGCCGTTGCCGCTGCCCACCATCTGAAGCAATGGCCATTACTAGCACTCCCATCCAGTTTTAAGGTCGATTGCACTTGGCAGAGGCTGGCAGACGAGATGGCGCAGAAGATGCAGGGCCATTACCAGCCACAGCAGTTGAAACAAGGCATGGCGCTGCTGAGCAGGTCACTCCCGCCGCACAAGCACTGGGCAGTGTCGGCTCGTCCAGATGCCGCTTTTTTCGCGATCTCTGACCATGCCCACCATATTGCGACTAGTTTTTGTGCTTGTGGCGGCGGTTGTCGCGACAGCAGACCTTGGTCTTCGCCCGCAGGTGCCTGCGAAGGGCGGGACGCAGCTCTCGGGCCCTTCGAGCGCTTCAGCAGTTTGTGCGCTCAGAGAGAGCAACAGACCCTCGCTGCGAGCGCCTGGCAGTGGCGAGGGACGGGGGCGGCGGCAGCTCCCGCTGGTATATTTGCGGTAAATGCACGGGCAGGCCCCCGCCCAGGTGGCTTCATGCACACTCGCTTTGTGCTGCCGTTGCAGGACATGGCGGCCATAGCAGTGCTGGACTGGACCTTCTTCGGGCCGCAAGTCCTGTCTGAGTGCCGGCCGGAGACCTTCTTGGTGGGGCGATCGGCCTGCAAACGACCTCAGGCTTGCTCGGCTTCGTCTGCTAAAATAGCCATGCCGAGCTGACTTGTTGGCTGCTCATGCTTTGCTGAGCTCCCAGCTCGTCCATGCAACTCACGCCGCAGAGCTGGGAGACGGCCCAGGCGGAGACTGCCTGCGAGCAGCAGCTGAACGGGGACGCCACGGGGCGCTTTGTGAGCCTGCGTTCCCAGCCATACCATGATGGGTTGCATGGCCCAGGGCCTACGACCACACCTGGGGTCGCTGCCGCCAGCGTCGTGTATCTGTGCATGCATGTCCTAGCACCCAGCTGCCTCACCTGCGGTGCTGCCAAGCCACCTTGCTGCCATGCAACCCTGCAGACCAACTCTATCTGCCCTGAGCCGTGCAAGGCAGTCAACAAGCGCGTGAGTGCCGGGCAGAAGCTCGTGTAGGCTGCAAGGGCAGCTGCGTTGGCACACGAAGGGCTGCATGGCTGATCTGCACGGCAGTCCACCGCGGCAGCTGTCGGTGGGCATGGCCTGCATGGCGGCCTGCGCATGTCCCGCACAGAGGATCAGGCTGTGGCCGGCACCGACATGCCTGCGCCCTGCCCCGCTTCCTTCTTAATTTTAACAACAGATGGGGGAGGCCTGCGCGGCGCAGTGGTGGAGCGTGGCGGTGTCGCGCTTTGCGGCCTGGCAGGAGCGCAACGGCAGCTACCCCGCGTGGGCAGAGCAGTACCTGCGCGGCTACTTCTCGATAGGCGTCTGCGACGCCCCCACGGCAGACTACTACGAACAGCGATCCTTTGAGGACCTGGTGTCCAACATTGTCGACCTGGGCTCGTATGCCAAGGATTATCTTGACCTCTGCCTGCCAGACGTGCCGACGCTGTTTGATGCGCCGCCGCCCGGCTGATGGCCGGCTGCAGCGGCGCGGTGCATGACCTTTCATTGTTCCTCCTGTCCAGCAAGTAATGAAACACAGGCACAGTTAGTGGTGTGTGCAGCATCAGTGTCGTCGAGGCGCACCGTGCAGCGGCCCGCCTGCTCCTGCGCTGCAGCGCGCTGCTGCTGCTACATGTGATGCAAGTTCGGCTCGCCCTGCGGCCGTTGTCTCACAGCAATCACATGCGCATGTTCTCGGTATTGTGAAAGAGGGCGCTGCGCTTGCTGGAGCGGCCCTGCGGCAGCTGTTCCCTGACAAGGCGACCTGGTTACCCGCCGTATTACCTCAGATGTCAGGTGAGGCGTTCAGAGTCCGGTTGAACGCAATCCATGGCGACTCGAGCTCGCAGCCCTTACTTCACGGATCTCCCCGTCTCCTGCTGCCGCAGGCGGCCCACCTGGCGGCCTTGAGGCGCCGGGAGAAGACCATGGAGGCCATCGCAGTGGGCAGTCGGGCGCTGCGCCAGCCGGTGGCCAGCTAGCAGGTGGCGGCGGCAGTGGCGGCACCCAGCCGCCTGCCGAGCCGCCTGCCACTGGCGAGCAGCCAGAGCACGAGGACGGCCAGGAGTATTGGTTCTTAGAAGACGATGGTGATGAAGCCGACTGGCAAGACGCCGCCGATGGTGCGCATCGGATGAAGTTGACTGCCGGCACTGCATTTGACGGCTGGGTTGTTTGAAATTGCAACTTGAAAGGCTCTGCTTGCTTGTCAATGCCTACTCCAGCTTCTGGCCGCTATCGCGCAGACGAGGACCTTGACGCGGAAGATGATGAAGAGCTGGAGGCCTGGGACGACGAGTTTGGCAATGAGGAGGACTTCAGTGATGACGATGACGTGGGTGCTGACCCTCCTCGGAGAGCATGCTGTCCGATGCTGCGCCAAGGCTGCGCGGCCTCCGCTGTGCTGTGCGCACGTCTGCGCTTCCAGTACCGCAGTCAAACAGCAAGCTGCGCCAGCTGTCATCGCATGCATCCGCATCTCTGCCCACCCACCATCAGCAGTACAGTCTGATGCATCGCGATTGCGAGTGCCAAGTTGCACCCCAAGCACCAGGCATCATGCACTGAGGCGCGACCATGCTCAAGCTCCCTCGCCATGCAAAAGTGTACACAGAGGTTACACCTGACGGTGAACGCTGTGTCTTTCACATGCAGGACCTGAACGATTGGGACGAAGACGATGGCAGCGAGTCGTCTGATGCGCCAGGTACGAACTCTCCCTCCCCTAGTAGGCTTGCCCGATCGTTGTGCCTCAAGGTCTTGCTTGGCCCGGGTGCCAGCGCTCCACGTGACGGGCTGCAGGCTGTAGCCGTGTGCTTGCTGCCTGCTCCCCGGAGGCCGTCGAGGTGTCGTCTGCACCACGCCTGCTGGCACTCCACTGGCGGCCATGCTGCGTGCAGAGGCGGAGGAGGCGGCGCGAGATCAGCTGGAGGCAGACACAGCGGGGCGTTTTTTGTGCCCCGGCTGGGCCGCTTACCCCATCCCCACCGCGTGAGCCCGCTGCCCTGCCGCTGATGGTCTGCACCCGACTCTGGAGCCCTTGCAGACCTTATGTACCCCCCTTGGGATGCTGCACTGCACCAGGCCGGCCATGCTCGCATCTGAACAGCCAGCCGGCGGGTAACGACATGCGGGGCCCGGCTTTCTGCCCCCCTTCTCCTGGGTGCCCAGCCTAGCCTCCCGGCCCCACCCATCGCAGATCCCACCACTTTCAGTCTGCTGATGCCCTGGCGCTGTCAGAGGCGCCTGGGCCGGGCGGCAGCCTGCTGGCAGCGACGTTTGATCTGCATGGCGTGACGGTGTGGCTGCTGCCACCGGCAGGCGACGTTGCAGCCCTGGGGCCCGGCCAGGTGGGCATGCGCTTCGGGGCAGTGTGCCTGCGCTGGCGTGCCGGTGATTGAGCCGTGCCATCCTGGCCGGCGCCTGCCTAATGCCCTACCTCCTTCTGTGCCGGCACAAGGCCCGCCTCCAACGCCCACGCAGCTGCCCTCTGCCCCGCAGCCCGCTGTCTATGCTGATGCATTGCCCGCCAGTGACGCTCGATCGCTCTCTCCCTGTGCCCTGCAGCTCGCCTTCCGGCTGGGGGGTTTCCAGGCGCCCCGGGAAGCCTTCTCCCTAGCCTTCTCGCCTGACGGCCGGTGGCTGGCCACGGGCGCCGAGGGCGGCCTGCTGACCCTGTACTCGGTCGAACCCACAGCGCCGCCTCGGTGGGTGCACCAATCGGGTGGAAGCCCCTGCCTGCCTGTGCGCGCTGCCTTTGTGCGACTGTGTGACGGAGCTGCGCAGCGACAGCTGCCGCGTGGTTGTGCCCCTCGCGTGTTGGGCAGCGCAGCTTCTGGCCCCAGCAGGTGGCGAGTGGCTGCCGCCGGTATCGGTCCCTGGTCCCCTTCCCCTGCCGCTGGTGACGGCCCCTGCCGCCCTTTCTCCTGCCGCCTGGAGCACCCTGCAGGCCGCAGCTGCCGCCCGGCCGGCTGCCGCCCCTGCAAGGCCTCAACTACTTCTACACGCCGCTGCTGCTGCCCCAGCAGCTGCGGCTGCGGCAGCAGCAGGAGGCGCAGGCGCCGGCGGCAGGTGACGGCGCGGTGCCAGGGGACCCGCAGGCTGCCGCGCCGCCGCCCGCGCAGGCGTGTGAGCAGCCAGCGGGGCTGGCGCCGGGGCTGGAGCTGCAAGTGATGGATCTGGCGATAGATGCGGTGCAGCGCAAGCTGCAGGTTGCGGCAGGGGACGGCGGCAGCCCGCGGCAGTGTCAGCTGCGGCATGCGGCGCTGCACGAGGAGTTGGAGCAGAACCGGGCCTATTTGCGCGCTGTGATGGGCCAGGTGGGGGTCAGCAACTTTCCTTTGGGCCCCTCTCTGCCGAGGGGCGCGTGCGTGTTTGACCCACGGCTGTCGTCACACCCTGCCTCCCACCCTGCCCAACCGTCTGGCAGGCCGGTTGCTGCCGTGCCTCGACTGGCAGCCTTGCAAGCACGGCTCGGCTGTGCCCGCCCCTGCAGCCAAGCGCCTGCGCCGTTACCTCCCTGCAGGACATGTACATGCTGCTTCCGGCGCCGCCGCCGCCGGCAGCGGGCGGCCACCCCGTTGAGCCCCCAGCAGCGGGTGTGGGCGACCTGGCAGCCATGGAGCATGAGGTGGCGGCCTCGGTGAGAGCTGCAGGGAAGCTGCCCGAGGTTTCTCGTCTTGAGCCGGAGCTGGGGGGGCCCTTGCAGGCAGGGTTCACAGCATGAGGATTGACGTGGGACTGACGTGAAGCCACCAGGCCAGGAGCCTGCGCTGATAGCTGGTAGCGCTGTGTATCGGTGATCTTCTTGGAGGTGGCTGCAGCGGTCTCCCCCTGCCCCTTCCGCCTGCAGTACCGTAGCTTCATGTACCGTGCGGGAGCTGCTGTGCAGCTGCTGCAGGCCATTGGGCGGCAGCGGGAGGCTGCAGAGCCAGACGCCGCCAGTGGTGCAGCAGCAGAGGCAGTGGCGGGGGCAGTTCTGGAGGCGGCCGCGGCCCCGGCCGAAGGTGCTGCCAGCACACAGCCACAGCAGGCAGACCAGCAGGACAAGGCTGCAGGTAAGCGGCCGCTTACCGCGGGGCAGGCAGCGGACGCAGCCGCCCAGCAGCAGCACCGCCCGGCCCAGCAAGGGGGCCAGCAGGCGCAGCAGCAGGAAGCGTCGAGTGCGGCGGCAGTGCAGCTGCGCGGCATCTTGGCAGTGGGCATGCAGCCGGAGCAGGCCAGGAGGGTGAGTCACAAGCATGGTTTGTGTGTGCGCGGGGGCTGTCTTGGACGAGGTGCACAGGCATGCGGTGCGCAGCGCGGTGGCCGGCCGTGCCATCTGCTCTTGTTGCTGCGGCACCTGCCAGCTGGCAAGATTGTCCTGTGTTTTGGACTTTTTGTCCTGCAGTTCCCCTTCCTCGGCGAAGGCATGCTCAACGGTGAGCCCTCTGGTGCCCGTGCCGCTCTGCCTTGCCTGCCGCCTGTCTGCTCCAAACGCGGCCGCAGTCCCTGCTGCCTCAACGGTTGCGCCACCTTGCAATGAGTGTGTTTTCGAGCGTTTTTGCCGGCCGCCCACATGCAGGTGTGCGCTTTGGCATGGTGGCGGGCAAGCAGCGTCTGCTGGCGGCTGACCAGGTGGGGCCATCTGTCAGCCTGCCTACGGCCTGCCGCCCGCCCACCCGCAACGTTCAACCGTTAGCTCAGGCCTCGTCCTAAGCTGCGGCCTGTTGTCAGGCCTCGCGTGTTTCCAGAAGCCTGCTCCTGCGACACATGTTGTACATCTGCATGCCCATGTTTGCAGTCTGGCTACGTGTACGTGTTTGAGCTGCCCAGCTCGGCAGCTACGGAGGAGGCAGGCAGCAGCAGCAGCAGCAGCAGTGGCGGCGGCAGTGCCAGCAGCGAGCTGCGGGCGGAGCAGCTGCTGTGCGCAGGGCTGGGGGAGCCCTCCCGGCACTGGCGCATGCGGCCGGTGAGAGCAAGCCCTGTGTACTGTGCTGGGGTGCTGCTGCGCTGCCTTCCTGGATGCCCTGGCCGCACAGCTTGGCCTGGGAGGCCCGCAGCCACTTGCCCGCACGCGCACCGTCTCGCCGGTGGCTGCTGCTCTGTCGGGCGTGCTGACCCCTTTCCTGGTGAGCGGTGAGCAGCCCGCCTGATGCATCCCACCAAGCACCATCTTACCAGTGCACGCCTTGCGTGCCGCCCTGCTCCAGGTCAATTTCTTCAGCGCCACCCAGCACCCGCTTGGGGCTCGGGTGCAGCAGCAGCAGCCGGCAACGGTCCCCCGGCCTGGGAACAGGGAGGGCACGAGCGCCGCCGTACGCGCCGCGGAGGCAGCAGCAGCCTGCCCCAACGTCGCTGCGGCTGGCACGGCTGCCGCCGGCGATGGTTCAGGGCTGTTCCTCACCGCCGCGCTGGGGCCCTTCCCCATGCCCTGCAACCTGGCGGCCGCCTCGCCGGATGGCCGCTGGATCGCGGGTGCGTGCAGCTCCAGTTGTCAGTTTTGGCCGGTGTGTGTGATGGGCACGCCTGCAGCGCCCCCGGTCTACTGCAGCTTGCAAAGCGCGGCATGCCCACGTGCATGCGTCCGAGAGCGCATGTGCTGGGGCTGGCAGACAGGGCAGCTTGCAGCTCCGGCTGGCTCTCGTTGGTTGCCCGCCGTGCCGCTAGCGACCCGCCGCAGCACCCTGCGCCACCCTCCTCTGGCAGCCCTCCCTGCAGCCGCAAAATGCCCCTGCGTTACATACATTGCATCCCCTGCCCTCCGTCCCTGCCTGTCCCCTGCAGCCGTGGGCGACGCGCAGGCTGTTTACCTGGCTGACCAGTCTGCCGGCTTTGCCTGGCGCTCCCTGCCTTTTGACCTGGCGGGCGGGCTGTCCGAAGCAGAGCAGGGCCTCGATGCAGGTGGGCACGGCGCCGGGGTGGCCCGCTGGGTGGCTGGGGGTGCGGTGGTGTGCACGTGTGTGTTGTGTGTGCGCGCGTGTGTGGTTGGACGTGCGTGTGTGGGTGCGTGGTTGTGTGCGTGTGTGTGTGTGTGTGTGTGTGTGCGTGCGTGCGTGCCTGCGTGTGTGGATGAGTGTGGCACGCGCGCACACGCACAGCCTGGGAGGAGGTGGGGCAGTGGGGCGGGCTGTTGCCTGGGAGCAGGCCTGGGGATCAGGATTGGCAAGGGCCCAGTGCAAGCGGGCAGAGGCCATGAATGGGATGAGGGCAGCTGGGCAGGCAGCAGCGCTGGTGCTGGCAGGCCATCTCATCTGTTTGTGAGCCGCGCCTGCCCCGGTGGGGTGCTGCCGCGCCAGCCTGTGTGCCCTGCAGAAACAGTGCCAGCCCATGCTGCTCCGCCTGCTGCTGCAGGGTCCCAGTACTGCGCCTGGAACGCCTCATCCTCCCTCCTGGCCGCCTCCTCGGATTCGCTCCATGCCATTTTTGTGTGGGAGCCGCGCAGCGGGCAGCTGTTGATGCGTGTGGAGGGCCACGGCAAGCCCTGCCTCAGGTGGGAGGGGCTGCAGGGGGGTGTTGTCCAGGCCGGCTGGGCTGTTGGGCCAGGGGCCATCGTCGCACGAGAGCTGCGCCCGGCTCTGAAGCAGCACAGAGGCTGGCAGCCCCTGGCGGCCATTGCTGGGGCCCATCCGGAATGCCAAGACCGTCTCCCTCTGCGCAACTGCTTCCCCACAACCCCGCCCCAGCTTGCCCTGCCGCACCGCAGCCTGGGCTTTGCCCCCTGGAACGAACGGCTGCTGGTGTATGCAGAGGACAACCGGCGCATCCACCTGAGGGAGGTGCCTGCAGTGGACCTTACCGCTGGCGAGGGCAGCAGCGGCGCTGGCGGGGCCGCAGGGGCCGCCAACGGGGCGCTCTGCGGCCCTGCGCTTTGCGAGCAGCACGCCCGCGATGGTGAGCTGCTGCCACTTGTCGGTGCAAACCCGCCTCTGTGGGGTGTCCAGCTGCTGGCTGCGCACACTGCACTCAGGATTGCCGTGACAGCGAGGGCATGCAGCTTGCCGACCGCACCACAGTGTGCCCCCCGCCCCCTGCGCTTGTCAAGCCTCACACCCACCCTCCCGCACACCCACACACACCACTGCACTCCCCGCCCCCACCTCCCCAGACTTGGCGGACGCGCGGGCAGGGGTGCAGCTGCTGCAGCTGCCCATTGTGCCCAGCACACCGTCCCCTTCAGGTGCTTGCGCTGCCTGGATGCATCTTCCGGCTGCTTTGCTTGCGCTGGGATTTTCCGCTCACAGCCCCTGCCATGCCCCCTCGCCTCCCGCTCCTCTCCCCGTGCTGTCCTGCCAGCCTAACCGCCCCCAATCCTGCTCCGCTCGGCACCCCACACCCCCACCCCTGCAGGGCATCTGGGCGCTGTCGAGGCGATGCAGGCGCAGCGGCAAATTTTGAGCCGGCGGCGCCGGGTGACGGGTCTATCCCTGTCAGGGCAAGGCGACCTGCTGGTGACGACTCGGCAGGTGGGGAGGCTTGTTCCCTGCGTGCCTCGATCGGACTTCCAGCATCTCCCGGCCGCGCCGCACGTGGCACTCTCTTTTGGCGTGATGCATGCCTGGACGCAAGCTGGTCAGCACGTGGCATCAAGCCCCGCTGCCGCCATGCCAAGCTCACAGACCCTCGGTTCTTGCAAACGGCGAGCGTCCGCCCTGCTTGCTTGTTTGGGCTTAAAGTCTGTCTAACCGCAACGGAACTTGTGACACAGGCCCTGACGTCGGCAGCATCTTCTCTCTGGCCCCCACGCAGGGCACGCTGCTGCGCTACCTGTCATCCCAGACATGGCGACCGGAGAAGCACCGCCTGTGGCCACCCGCCTTCCGAGCCGCCGTGGCAACGCTCCTCCTGTGTGGGCAGCGGCAGCAGCGGCTTGCAGGGCAGCAGCCGGGCCAGCAGGCGGCGGGGCTGTGGCTGCTGCCGCTGCCAGTTTTGCAGCTCATCATTGCAGCGGCAGCAGGGCAGCGCAACGACTGGCTCCCAAAGCCGGCTGCAGACACTGGTAGTGTGGCGGCACCCCAGGCAGGCGCGGCAGCGCAGGGAGGCGTCCCAGTCATCTCCGGGCAGGAAGGGCAAAGCTGACAGCCTGCCTAAGCCTGGCCGTGCACCTAGCCTCGTCGTCTTTGCGGATTACATGCACCACTGCCTTGCACATGTAGGCTGCATGCCCACATCACATTGGCTCACAGCGACTCGCATTGGCGGAATGTGGGTGCAGGATCACAAGGGTCACGAACTACTCACTGGTGAGTTCACTGGACGTTCACTAGGGCAGGGTCCCAGTGAACTCACTATTTTGGCATCAATCTTTCACCAGGTGAACTCACTTGAAGTCAATTGAGTTCACCCCTCGCTGCTGCCAGTGACCCCTGCTGTGACGCCACTGGTGATTGTCAGTGATGTTGCAAGTGCTGCTGCTACAACCGCAGTGGGTAGAGGTACCAAGGGATATGCTAAGGCAGGGAGAGGGAAAAGCTGAGGGCATGAAGGCAGAAGAGACAAGGAGACAAAGTTGGGTAAAGGTGAGTGGTTGAGTAGTTCAGGACAAGGAGAGGGCAGGCGGGCAAGCGAAGATGCAGGGGGGAAGCAGGGACGAGGTAAGGCTCTGTCAAGACAGGGGGTAAAGGCAGCACCAACGGGAGGAAAATGTGAAGGATGGGAGGACAAGACAGGACAGGGAAAGGTATGGGCAGGCAAATGGGCAGGCAAATGGGCAGGCAAGGATGAACGGGTAAGGCAGGACAAGGAGAGTGGTGGAGAGTAGACGTGTTGGGGAGAGGAAGGAGCAGCGGGTGAGGGGCGCAACAGGGTGTGAAGAGGGCAGACAGGTGGATGGAATCAAGAGGAGGGGGCAAAGGCTTTTGACAAAGCCTTGCTGCAGCTGTAGGAGGGTACATTGCTGCTGGCACTTGAAGGGGCATTGCGACGTTGCTTGTGTGTGCTGCGCCTGCCAAATCCACCTTAGCGCCTGCCAAATCCAGCCAGCCTTGCTGCGTGAGGTTGGGGTCGAGGGGGGGAGGACAGGCTGGGCATTTACGAAGCAGCAAGCAAGCACCATCGTCATCGCCCCCCAAGGCAGTTGCTCTGGACTCAGCTGTGCTACCCACCCCACAACAGCCCCTGCCTCGGCTCACCTTCCCAACACGGCGTGGCAGGTGGCGATGGACTGGGCACTGATGCACTGGGTAACCTGTTCTTGGGAGGGTAGGAAGGGTGTATAACGAGTCAGCTGCCTGGATGCAGTCACGGGGTCGGGATGAGCGCAGGGCAGCAACTGCGCCCAGCAGAGCGTCTGGCGGCGCTTCCAACGCTGATGCCCCTGGCTGCAGCAACCGGCACTGTTCCGAGCCCTCCCTCTCCTGCAATGCACCAGAGAGTTTCCACCAATGCTCACCAGGTCAGGGGCCCGTAAAAGGTGGGGCGAAGCCCTGGCAGTTGGGCCATGGCTGCCAGCGGCAGCTGTCGGCAGGACGCTGCAGGGCTCGAGCTGCAGGGCCGCTGCAGGGGCTGCGACCCGTTCATGACGCGTCCATGAACGCGACGCGTCAAGAGCGGGGGCCGCGGAGGCAAGTTTGGCGCGGGCACAGCCGAACCGGCGGCGGCCCGACTGTTGAGCGCACCCGGCGCTCGCCGGCGCCTCGATACATGATGATCGCGCCGAGGAGCAGCGTGGAACGGGGGCGCGGTAGCGGGAAATGTGGAGGGAGGCGGCTGTCGGCAGCTAACAACGGGCCCGCCCGCCATGCACAGCATGAGGGCTGAAGTCCTCTTTGCAGCCACCCCAAGGCTTGCAGAACTTCAAAAACTTCACAAGGCTACGATAAGCGCCCCGGATGACCGTCGAGGCGCGCATGCAGCTCAGGGGGATGCTTACCCCGTGGGGCTGTCGTCGACGGGGTAGCGGTGGCACCAAGGGTAAATGTGTCAAAGAGTCGGGAGAAGGTCGGCGCCATGGGTAAACACGATCAGGGGAGTCAGGAGGCACAAGTAATGAAGCAACATCCCCTTGGTATGCATGAACAGGGGGGTCAGGGCACGTGAGGGGGTGGCGCTCAAGTGCGCCATGGGTAAACGAGAGCAGGGGCGGCAGGGGGCACATTGAGTTCCGCTGAGGGTTGTGGCAGTGCTGCATGGGGCCCAAGACTGAGTGTGAAGGTTACACAAGCTGCATGATGCGAGAAGAAGGGCGGGATGGCCTGGGACAGCTCATGCCGCCGCCCTCGCCAGCACCTGCCTGGGCGCTGATTCGGCGCCATGCTGCAGCAAGGCGCATGTGCCTGTTGCAAGTCCGCCTCTGTCCACGAGGTGGTTTATATTGAGGTTATGAGCCAAAATATGGGTTTTCAGTGCCGAAGGGCAGGAGACGCGTGGGGGGACCCAAGCAGGCATGACGTCACTACCGCCATTCACCGGCGTCACCGCCAGTTCACTGGACTCACTGGTACAAAAAGTCAGGAAACATGCCTTTCGTATCTACTGCGCACTTGCCAGCCCTTCTTACATTGTGAGAACACCCCAGACAGTCCAGGTGCATGCAAACAATGCGGTTTAGGCAGGGTTGCCCACATTCACTGGCAGCCCAGTGAGGTCACCAGTGAGACCCGTGCCCTTTGTGGGAGCGTTGGCACAACCCGTGCACATTGCAGCTGCTGCCAGCAAATGCACCGTCTGGCTTGCCTTGTGGTTGTCTTTCGGCAGCGACCACATCTTCATGTTGTGGCATGTGCTAAATACAGAGGGAATTTTCTGTGACTGGCCCATTCTGGCTTATTCCGGCGGGCTGTGTCGTGCTCAGTCAAAGAACATATTCCAGAAGGAAAATAAGCCGATAGAAAAGGTTGACATGGAATCAATCTCGTGTACCCATATGACACTGTCACATTCGCTCAAAATAGGTACACCTGAATCACAGCACTTCGTGTGCAATAGAACTTACATTATATCTTTGAAACTTGATTTTTCGGTTTCAGCCAGACGCACACACACACACACACGACGCGCAGCTCGCTGCTGCTGGTGCCCTCGCTGCTGGGCTCATCCAGCCGTCCCAGCCGGCAGACGCTTGCCAGCATGCTGCCGCCCCTTGGCTGGCACCTGCATGGGCGGCCGCTGCCCCTGTCCGCCCTCACCGTGAGGGCAGGCACTGACCTGCTGATCGCTACGACGGACCTGCGCCGGGACGAGCATGCCTTTGCCCCCTTCCTCTCCCTAGCCCTTGAGCTCTCCGCCGATGCAGCCCCGCCCCCCACCGATGAGCTGCGCGCGCTGCTGAAGCGGCTCTGGCGCGTGCGCTGGGAGAACGCCCGCAAGGAGCCCTTGTGGCGGCTCGCCCATAACGCCCTGCCCACCAGCGCGCGCATGGGGGACGCCACCACCCCCTGCCTCTGCGGCGGCCCGGCCCCGGCAGATCGCGCGCACCACTTCTGGGCCTGCCCAGTTGCCCATGGGCCAGGCTGGCCAGGCAGTTGTCGGCGCAGTCAGCACCACGGCAGCTGCGGCGCGGCCCCACCCCTGGCCCGGGCTGCAATTTAACTGCAATCTGGCTTGCCCCCCCCCCCGCGCGGGGGGCCTGCTATGCATCGCGGCGTGTGGGAGGTGGTCTGCCTGGCCGCTGTGGCGGCCATGGACCACGGCCGCAAACGCATGTACGCCCTCAGCTTGGGCCCCCCCGCCTGAAGTACCTCTGCATGTCTCTTCTGCTCGCTCCTCTGTTGCCCGCTTTTGGGACCTCCTCTCTGCGTTTGTTGCCCCCTGCCTTAGCTGCTGGCAGCTGCTGCAGGTGGCGCTGGCGCGTTGGCGGCGGCACACGAGAGGCCTGACCCACGGTGGCGCTTGCAGGGCATGGGCACCTGTCTGGGGTGTGCCAGCGGTGGCGGTTGCCTCCCCGCCCCGCTCGGCGGCGTGTCGCTCCTGCTGGCAGCCCTCGCGGGCTGCTCAGCTCCTGCCGGCGCAGGTGCGTGAGGGCATCTCGCCGCCGTCTGTCGCGCGTCGACCGCTGCCTGGACCAGTGGCCTGATGCAGCCCTCCCACACGTCTTTGATGCGTGCACCCTTTTACTCGCTGTTGTATGCCTTCTTGTCTGTCCCGGATGTGGTCGCTGGCGTCGACTGCTCCCCGTCTGCCGGCAGTTGGCAGGCGCTGCCAGCATCGGCGCCGACAGTTCGAGCGCAGCAGAAGCTCAGCCCACGCACTTCTTAGCTCATCATGGTCCTCCTTTGTATCTATTACATCCGTTGTGGTCATTGCTCACCTTGGGATGCCCCTTCCCATCACTAAAGGCAGCCGCCTTTAGCAGCGGCGCCTTGATTTGCAGCGTGCAACTCGCGCCAGCACAGGCGTCTTATCTTCCAGCCTCGGCAGCCTCGCCTGGCCTTCCAAGGCACCCAGCAGCGCCAGGGTGCCCCCCGGGCTGCCCAGAAGTTTGGCAGGCATTGCAGACAGTGTCCCAGGCCTAACCCCAGCCAGAGCCCGAAGCAAGCCACCAATCGCTGCACATACACAAGGTGAGCCAGGTGGGAGACGGTCCAGTCGAGGCGTGGGAGTAGTTGGTCGAGGGTTTCGGATTGCTCGACCGCTGCCGCTGGCGCTCCGCTCGGAACAGCTGGTGGCCCCGGGGTGGCCCAGTGTCGGTCCGCGCGCCATGCTGGGGTGATGACAGCATAGCCCTGCCTGGCGCGGGCCTCCCATGCTGAACAGATCTGTTGCTTTCTTGCCTCTGGCAGCCCAGACGTTGAGCGCCGTGCCTGCCCTCCTTCCCTGCCCTGCAGCCAGCGCCTCTCGACCCCATGACAGCACACTCATGCACGACGACAGCCAGGGCGCCGCCGTTGGCGCTGCAGGTGCAGCGCCAGGCGCGGCAGCATGTGCCGCTGGTGGCGGCGCGCCAGGGATTCTCGGCACGTGGCGGTGAGTGGGCAAGTGAGCAAGTGTGTCACTTGCATGTGCCCAGCTGCCTGCCAACTGGCATGCGGACACAGGCGGTCCCTCACGCGCAGCAGTTGCCCACCCCCAGGGTTTTTCTAACTGCCACTCCCCTCTGCGCCTCTTCTCGACTGCCTGCAGGAGCCTTTGAGCATTCACGCCACGTCAGCCTCGCCGGGCGTCCGCCTGCCGCCCCTGGCAGGGCTCTGGGCAGCGCGCCGCCGTCTCCGCCAAGCAAGGTGAGTGGCCTATCTGCTTCCCTGCCTGACCTCAACATCTCGACATCACAATTGGGGCTCTGGGAGAACAGCACTAGTTATAGCTTAACTATTTGCCTTGCCTCACTCTGCTGGCCTCGCTGGGCCGCTGGGCCTCTCCGCAGGTGCTGCCCCTGGCCGCCACTCTGCACCTCACTCGGCCCTCCCCCTGCTCCTCCCCGGCCCCTGCCCTGCCCGCCTTGCCTGCAGGCGCCCGCCGCCCTGCCAGAGGCGGCAGAGGCGGCAGAGGAGGCCCTCTGGGATGTGCGGCTGGCCGGGTTCGACATGGTCTTTTCGGTGGGCGTGCTGGCTGCTGCTGTGGCGTTTGCCCGCAGGCGCCTAATGTGGCTCTTCATCGAGGGCCCGGTGGTGAGCGCCCGCGGGTGGCAGGCGCTGCTGTCGCAGCAGCTGCTGCCCGGCTTCTCCAGGCTCTTCCTGGGGCTGGGCGAAGCGCCGGCGACGGCCGCCGCGCACGCCGAAGCGGCCGCGGCCAAGCACGCCAGCATCTTCTCCTACCCCGAAATGATGCTCTTCGTGCTGGTTGTGTACTGCATCCTGTTTGTGCGCGCGCTGCTGGCGACCGGCAGCTTCCTGAAAGCGCTTCGCAAGCTGAGCTGCTTCAGGCGCGTGCAGTGAGGGCTGGTCGGCAGGCTGGCGCCCGGCCTGCCGCCAGCGCTGCTCAGCAGTGATGTGCAAGGGATGCCACCAGCCTGTCCCACAGAGTGCGCCCTTTTCCAGGTTTCATTGCTACACCACTCCCCTGTGCCGCGTGCCTTACTGCTGGCGCATCGCGCCTTCTCCGCGCATGCACCATGTCTGCCTGCCTCGTCCTCCTTGCACCTTCTGATTAGTCCGCCTGCCACCGCTCCGATGCAGCTGCGTCCGCAGTTCATGCTTGCTGCAACCACTTCGCCGAGCTGCTGTTGAGCGCAGTGCAAAGCCAGGAGCACCGTCCGCACTCGCGATGAAACAGGCACAGCTGGCAGGCGGACAGGGTGCGGTGGAGGCTGGGCCGACGTCTCTGGGAAGGCTGCGAGGCTCAGAGTGGGATGGAGAGAAGCGTGACGGGGGCAGTGAGCAAGGCATGGAAGGCTGAATCAGCCTGGGACAGCAGAACACATACGCCGCGGGTCCTGCCCGGACAGACTGCAAATGCACACAAGCGAGCAGGGGGCTGCCTGTCCGCCTGCATTGGCAGAGGACTTGCTGCACCCACACAGCATGCTGTTTGGAGCCGCATCCAGGTGCTGCCATGGCAGGCTCAGCAGCAGGGTCCTTGCAAAAGTGACAGGGCATTGCCTGCTGTTTCGCCATGGCCGAGTGGCCTGGCCAGGCCCACACTGACGCTAGGGACGCCTACTGGAGCGCTAGCGGCACGCAAGGTGTGCGGTGGAGTGGTGGCGCTCCCGCAGCAAGGAGGCAAGAGCAGCACATTGCCACGTGATAATGTAGAGTGCGCCAGCATGACCTAGCCGGGCGCATGGCAAGGCCAGGCCATGCCGCCAGCGCTGCATGTGCCCCTTCGTCTCCCATGACCTCCCTACAACTGCCGCCCACATGTTTATGGCTGCAGTAGGGGGCGGCAGCTCCAAGCCATCCGTCTGCTGCAGGTGCCGTGGAAGCCAGCATGCTGCAGCGGAAAGACCACCCAAATGAAGCAAAACGGCTGTGAAAAGTGCTACGCCCGCAGCGACCGTGTGTGCGTGGCAAGCCTGCCGCGACGTATCAACGCCATCAATGGCAGAGCAGCAGCCCAGCAGCTCGGCAAGCTTCCATGTAGCCCTCTTCCCTTCCTCATGTCTTAAGGCGGTGCATGCTTATCATTGAATTTCACTGGGCCCTCACAACCCCCGGCCATGGAGCACCGAGCAGCAATTTGCAGCGTGCACGTCATGCCGCCGCCAACCCTCCTCCGTCCTCACGTATCCCAGCCTCGGCAGCCTTGCCTTGCCTTCCAGCGCACCCAGGCACGCCCTGGAACCTTGCAGACTGCCAAGGATCACCGGAGGTGCTGCTCACAGCGCCCCAGGCCCACTCTGCTGCCAGAGCCCAGTCAGACCGCTGGAGGCTGCACACAGAGTGTGAGGCCAACGGGGAAGAGTGCGGAAAAGGAGGGACGGGGCTGTCGAGGGGGGTTGGCCTGCTGCTCGCTGCCGCTCCGATCGCTCAGCGGCAGCCCGGTGCCGGGCGCCTCTTGCTGGGTCATTGTGGAGAGGTGACAGCACACCATGCCTTACATTGCCCATGTCGACGGCCCTAACCCCTGAATAGAATGCACATTGCTGAAGCCCTCCTTCCCGTCCCGCGCAGGCAGTGCCCCTGACGCCATGCTGGCTCTGCCGTTGGCAACGTCCGCCAGGCCGGCCCCCGCGGCGCTGCAGCTGCAGCACCCAGCTCAGCGCCGCGTGAAGCTGTCGGCGGCGACGCCGGTGGGGCGTGGCTTCCTGGCCCCAAGCGGTGAGTGAGGGTTGAGGGAGCGCCTCGCTGCTGTGCACCTAGCGGCCCGCTTGCTGTGAGGAGGCGCGCCAGGGGAACGCGCGCACGTTTAGCCTGCTATGCTTAAACTACCACCGTTTCGTCGCAGCTGCCATCAGCCCCAGTGCCACTTCCCCCCACCTGCCTGCTGCAGCCCCCGCGCCCAGGCGCCGCGCCTGCCACGCCGCGCAGCAGCCCGCTGAGCCAGCTAGCCCTGGGGCAGCTCGTCCGGCCCCAGCAGCAGTGGTGGGCAGCCCCGCGGGGGCCCTTTTGATGAAGAGCTAATGGCATGGCGCCTGGTGGGCCTGGCAGCGGCCCTGGTACTGCAGGTGATCCTGTACAAGGTGATCTACTGGATCCCGGTGCTCGGGAAGCTGCTCTGGTGGTGCAGCGCGGCATATCTGCTCTCGGGCCTGTACACGACGTTCAAGGGAAGTGCTGTGCTGCCGCCGCTGGCTCGCCGAGTGCGCCACCAGCAGCGCCCACAGGGTGCGCTCGCCGAGGGGGGCCGGCCCCTGAGCGTTTGCTCTGCCGTTCCACCCTCTGTTCTGCACCACCGACAGCTTTCCCGCCCTGGCTGTCGCTCTTTGTAAAGCAGCAGCACACCTGAAGAAAGCTCCCTGACCTGCGAGAGGGACTCCAGGAATTGAAATGGGGCGGCCCGAGAGTCCCCGCCGCCAGCCTGCAGCATATGGCGAGCAACATCCCAGCTGCATCGCGAGTGCTCAGCCTGAAGAGGCAGCGATGACTAAGGCACGGGCTGTGGAACAGCTGCCAGACCGGCTGCTGGCTCCTCCACCACCTGAGCCACTCAGCGTCGCTGAATCAGTCACACCAAATGGGAGAGGCTGGCCAGTGTACAGGTACAAGAGGCAGGCAGGCATAGCAGGGCAGGCAGGCACAGGAAGGGGCCGGGAAGAGCGACGGAGTGAGGTCTCATGATACAAGAGAGCGTTGGGAGCGCAGCCAGCGGGAGGCAATATGGCCAGGGCGGGCATGGCATAAAGCGGATCTGGGGCGACGGGCGTGCCGTGGGCCTGGCAGGGGCCATTGCATACAGCAAGTGGGCAGCGGCAGCGCTAGGCATCATACAAACACACCAAAACACTGCAGGACATCAAGTGGCATGCCAGGCCACATCATATGAACACAGTACAGGAGGTCAGGTACGGTGCGGAGCCCCAAAAGAACCACGGCCCAAACGCTGGAATCCAGAAGACAAGCTTGTAGATGATCACCATCATTACCACAGCTGCCGCAAAGCCTGCCAGGCGGTACTTCATTTTCCGATCCTGCTTGAACTTTAACTGTAGCCACTGGAACACCGGCCAGCGCGTGTCTCCGCCCCCCCCGCACGTGCAATTACAGCTGCCGCTGCCAGCCGGCGCGCTGCCCTGGGGCTCCCCAGATGCTGCAGGCTGCTGCGCGGCGGCGCAGGCGCGGCGCCAGCGCCCGAGGCCTGCAACAAGAAGCGGGAGAGCGGTGGCAGCAGCAGGGATGCATATGGGCATGGGCTTGAGCGAAGCGGCAAGCCCGGCAGGGTGCACCTCCCCGCGGGCTCCACTGCTGGGTGCCATCTGGGTGCAATGTAACGACGGATGCTTTGCACGCTCACCGCTAGGCATCTGGAAGCCGTGACGCGCTGTCAACAAGAAGGCAGCCGCAAACAGCGCCGGCGTCGATGGCGGGCGGACACACTGCAGCTGTTGTTGGGCCCGGCGCTGCAGCTGCGCCCCAGCAAGGGGCATCCTGGCTGTCGAGTACGACACAGCGAGCATGGCCGCAGAAGCGCCGGCTGCTGGGCCGGGGAGGAGGGCAAGCCCGCGTTCTCGACGCTGCTATGCAGAGCTCGCTTACGATCACGTCTTCGAGAACAAGGGACGGGTGGACGGCGAGGCGAGGAGCGGCCGTGCCCAGGGACCCAGGCTGTTGGGCCTGCGCTGGGCACGTCGCCGCCCCGCTGGCGTGAGGAGCCAGATGGTGTAGCATGCCGATGGCCGGGCCAGGCGTCCAGCATGACAGGCAGACCTGTCATGGCACAAGGATTACATCATGTCAATTTCCTGGCATGCTAGGTCCTGGGCAGCCCGCATGCTCGCAGTGCGCCGAAGCGTGATGTGAGCCCTACACCAGTCGTGTGCATGAATCTGCCGTGAAAATTAGAATGCGAACTGTTTCATCGCGCAGGAGCCGGTGCAAAAAGCGTACATAGGTTGTGGCAGGTTGCTGGCAATGAAACTTTAAAAAATTTGGGACGGCTTGGGAGGTAAAACACCGAAATATAAAGCGACTGCTTGTTTTGACGGTCCGTGGCGAGGCTGCTGCTGCCGGGTGCTAGTGTGGCTGCGCATGGCCCACGCCTGCGTTGCTGAGCAGCGATCGTAGGCTGTCCAGGAGGCCTGCAGCGCAATGGGGCATGCCGGCGGGCGCTTGCACGTGAGCAACCTGCCTGTGCAGCCACCGCTGGCTGCCTCTGAAGGGCCCAGCAGTGCAGCAGCAGGCAACAGGCTGCACCTCATTGGACTGTCCGGCTTGCTGCACCTGCTGCTGCCATGCACCACAAAGCCCCACGACTGCCGAAAACCCGATACCACCATCGCTGCTGCATGCCCCCCTGCCCTACCTGGCACAGACGCTAGGTCCAGGGCAGCCAAGCTGCTCGGCTGCCCCTGCAGGCTGCTGAGAGACAGGGGCCCCAGGCTGTCAAGGCCGGACAGCAAGTTGCCAGCCGCCGCGGCCTCGGCAGCTGCTTGCACGGCACTCCCTGCAGCTCTGCTGTGGCTGGCGCAGCCGCTGTCGGCGCGCGGCCCAGGCGCGGCGCTGAAGGCTTTGGCTGCTGCAGCCAGGAGCTCTACCTCCCTGCTGGCCCCGCTGGCTTCAAAGGGGACTGCCGGCGGAGGCGGCGCCAAGGGGGCTGCCCCGATGAACGCGCTACACAGCGGGTCCAGCGGCTGCGAGTGCCGCGCTGGGCCCCCGTTCTGGTCCTGCGCTGGTCCAGCTGCCCCTGGCTGCTGCCGCTGCTGCGGGTCAGCCTCCTCGTCTTCCTCCGCCTCCTCCTGCCCGCCCTGCAGCTGCAGCTCCGGCTCTGCCTTGGGCTGCTGCGGCTCCCCCGGCTGCTGCTGCTGCTGCTGCAGTTCCTCGCCGGCATTGCCCGATCCAACCAGTGGGCTCCCACTGCTGCAGGGATCGTGTGCGTCGCCCGACTGACCTCCCTGGCCGGCCGCCGACGGCTGCCCTCCCTCCGATGCCCCAGCACTGCCGCCGACGCCGGGCTGGCCGCTGCCGGCCGGGCCGTGGCCACCTGGCTGGCTGCCAGAGCCGCTGCTGTCGCTGCCCCCGGCCTGGCCGCTGTGGCTGTGCAATGGGTGTGTGCCAGTGTAACCGTCAGCTGCAGTCTGCACGCTGGCAGGGGCCTCGGTGGGAGGAGCTTCGCCTGTGCTGGGCTTGAGGTCGGCTTGCGCCGCTGGCGACGGCTGGCTGGCCTGCAGCTGGCGCTGCACCTGGCGCAGCCTCTGCAGCAGCGCCGGCTGCCCCAGGCTGGGACCGCTGCCGGCAGCATGCCCGGGGGCGTCATTGGCTGGAGCCAGGTCGGCAGCCGGCAGCGCCGCCAGTTGCTGCACGGGCACGCGCAGCACGGCTGCGGGCAGGGGGGGCAAAGCCAGGGCGAGTGGTGTGTTGGTGTGGCTGGAGGGCAGCTGTGCTGCGCCCAGGCTTGATGTTGACATGCGGTGAGCCAGGCGGGGTGCGGCACGGCCAGGCCAGCGAGGGCGCGCCTGTGCCCCTGCCAAACACGCAGCCGCCAAGGCCGCAGCAGCCAAAGACGCAGCCGCCAAGGGCGCAGCCACCAAAGACGAAGCCGTCAAAGGCGCAGCCGCCAGGGACCACAAGGGGTGTGCCTCACCTTTGAACAGCCTCAGCGCCGCGCTGTCCTCCCCCTCTGGGCTGCCAGGGAAGACAAGGTCCCAGTCGTCCCTGCGGGCAGGGCAGCACAAGCAGGCAGGCACGTGGGTGATGCTACACCAGACAGCTCAGGCAGGCCAGCAGAGAAACCAGCTTCTCCACTCAACAACAGCATTTCGTGCAAGGCAGCGCCGCACAGCCCCTACCGAGCCCGCACCCCACCCCAGCAAGGCGCGCACCCGTCGCTCCAGCAGGCCTGCCCCGCCCGCGGGTGCGTGCCCAGCCGGCCCGCCGCCACCGCCGGAAGGCCATCCCAGCACTCGAGCAGCACCCCCGCTGTGCCGTACACTACAATGCGCAGCGCCGGCGCCAGGCCGCCCGGCGTCAGCGCCGCCACAGCGGCGGCCAGGTCGGCGCGAGCCTCGGAAGAGGCCCCGGCCTCCAGCGCCGCGGCCGCCACGCCCCCCACGGGCACCAGCACGCGCACCAGCAGCGCGCCGGCGGGGTGCAGCACGGCGCTGCC
>KQ482039.1:191142-205819 GCA_001430745.1 Auxenochlorella pyrenoidosa
CCTGGCGGCGGCCTGCGGCGTGGTGGCGGCGCTGGCGCTGCTGGTGTGGCGCTGGTGCCAGCAAACCATCCCCCGCTTCTACCAGGGGGAGCGCCCATTCGCTCGCAACAGGGTCAGGGGCGAGTACGCGCCCTGAAGGGGAGCAGGCGCCTTGCAAAGCTGCTGCCGTGCAGAGCGGGCAGGACTTGACACGGGGGCCCGCCTGCGTGTGTACACTAGAGCCTTCCTCGCTGATTGAAATCGTGAGCTGATGTATCCATGACTGCGGTTGACTGCCTTTTGACTGACTTGGACAGTCTGTGGATTTGATTGTGAATTCGTTTTAAACAGTTGTGAGCGCTGCGATGCTGCCTGGCACAGGGTTGCCCAGGGACTGCCCCTATGGAAAGTGAAGGCAGCTTTCATGCTCGAGTACTGCCAGCGCTGCTGCCAGGTCGGCCCCAACCCCCAAAAGAAGCCCAAAAACCCTTCCTGCTGCCCACCGTACTGCTGGCATCGGATTTGCATTGGAAGAGATCAATTTGCTTGGGTGAGTGCAAAAGAGAAGAGGCCGGCCATGCTCTTAAAAACGGCAAGCTGGCAATGAATGGGCCATGCAGCCAGTAAGGGCTCAAGCCCCCGAATGCTGGCAAGGCAGTTGAACAAAATGGGGCCACAGTCAGTCAGCAGGTTCTCATCGGCAAGGATGGACAGTCCAGGCATCTCAGCTCAGTGCAAGGGTCGACAGGTTACATTCGTTTGGGGCGGAGGCAGCCAGCCTCGCGTGTTGTTGGTCGTCACGGCTCTAGCCAAGTGTTTGACCGGCCAGCTGTACCCCTCTGACCATGGGGCAGCCCAGGGACGCACCCTCGGGACCGTTGGCGGGCAGTGCTCGCTCAGACACTGGTCAGGGCTGGTGGCCGGTCAGGGGCTGGGCGGGGCCAGCCCTCAGGCTGGCTGGGAGCAGCCCCCAGCTCAGAAGCGGTAGACGACGTAGTCGTCGCCCCTGCGGCCGCGGCCGCGCCACCAGCGCAGCGCCGCCTTGGTGGCCAGGTGGCACAGCAGGCCCAGCGGGCCCACCATGAAACACAGCACGGCTGCACGGTGGGCACCGGGCCGGCGTGGTTTGAGGCCCTGGGGCGGAGCTGGGCACTGGTGTAGGCAAGCAGCGGGCGGCAGGGCTGCCGAATGGTATGCCCAGCCAGTGAACAGCCAGCGCATGTGCCACCCAGGCTGGGAGCCTGACGTCTGGCCACTCATTCGCTGCAGGGGGCTGCATGGCAGGCCAGCACCCACCTGAGATCCGCGTGGGGATGTTGTAACGGTGGCCATCCTGGTACACCCACCTGCAGCGCAGCAGGGGGGGCGGGTGGGGGCAGGCGAGGCTGGCTATCGAGACAGGTGGGGGCAGGCAAGGCTGGGTATGGGGGCCTTCGAGAGCTGTTGGGTGCTGGCGCGCCGTCGGCACGCCGGAAGGGGAGCACCCGACACCCCTGCCTCGTGCGGCACAACTGCAACGAAAAAGAGTGCAGGTTGGCATGGGCGCGCAGGAGAAAGAGCCAGCAGTCGGGCTGTGTGGCACCCACCGGGCCTGCCACAGGTCCAACAGCACGAGGTGCACCCAGGCCAGCGCCGTCACATCTGGCCGCCCAAACAGCGCGGCAAAGGCCGGCATGCTAGGCTGTGCTGCGCGCCAGGCGGCGGCAGGGGCGCCCGCCCGCGCCGCAGCCGCCACCGCTGCCGCCGCATCCGAGGCCACCCCTGCAAGCTGCGGCAGCGGCGCCCAGAGCAGCAGCAGCAGCCCATAGAGCGCTGCCGCTGCCAGCAGCAGGGCAGTGCCGCTGAGGAGCCGCTGTGTTATGCGTGACTTGGGTGCCGCTACCATCAGTGTGTAGAAGGGCAGCACGAACAGTGTGGCGGCATCAAAGACCACTGCGGGCGTCAGGACTGCAGCGACTGCCGCCGCTCCCGCTGGTGCCGCCGCTGTCACCACTGCCTGCCGAAGGTCGGGTCGCTGCGTCAAGCAGCCCCTCTGCAACCGTGGGTGCATCACGGGCGCCCGCAGCGGCGCAGCTGCCCCATATCTCGCAAGGTGCGGGCGTGCCGCACTGGCTGGGGCGGCTGCCAGCGTTCCGCTCGCAAGCCTGACCATTGCAAGACTCCCCAGCGTTGAAATGGCTCGATCTGGGGCCGATCGCGCACAGGCATTCTGGGTTGAGCCGCGGCGCTGGCGCTGCTGCGGCGATGCACGCAGTTTGCGCATCCACTTGATGTCCTGCAGATCTTGATCCAAGACTGCAGCTCAGCTATATTCTGCAAGCTCCAGGGTGTATCTTATCTCCTGGGCGCAATGCACAGAACGGAGTCTTGTGTTGTCATCAGTCGTGTGTGATCACTGCAAGGACCAAGCAAGGCTCTCCCGCCAGGCTAGTGCCTTGAAGCGATGCAACGGCAGCTTAACGTCTTTGCCCAAAATCTCGAAGAATTGAAGAAATGCTGTTCATTGTGCAACGAACTAGGACTGAGCCTGTCTCTGCTCGTACAGGAGGGTACCCCCCAGCCTCCTCCCGAGTGCGCTGCTCTGCATCATCCTGCATGCGCAAGCGGGCATGCAGCCATTTACAAGCCTCTGTAATTGGCTTACTGCTGATAATAGAATGTGCCACCTAGGTCATCGCGCCAAAACCCAAGTTGATCACCACGTACCGTTACCGTTGCTCGGCGGTGGCCGCCTGCCGCCGCTACGGCCAGCCGACCAAACTTGCGGCCTCGAAAGCTGGAAGGTCGCTGATCCTATCGAATGCAGCCATTTACCAACCGTAGCAATGCGTCTGGCAGCCATCTGCGGCCGGCTGCCCAACTGCCGTGCTGCGGAGGAGAGTCAGCAGCGCAGCAGCCGCTGCCTCTCACATCCCTCTGGTGGCTACGATCCTCTGCAGCCTCGTCTGATTGATACCAATCGTCTTGAGCATTCTCGACGGACTAGTGGCAGCAGCTGTCGGCACCATGGCCCGGACAGCCGTCGTTGCAGCCCTGCTGCTGCTTGCGGCAGGCTGCGCCAGTGCATGTGAGTCTACTGCATTGCGGACAGGCTGCTAATGCCCGACCACCTTGGCTGGGTGCGAACCGGCTCGGCAACCCACGAACAGCTGGCTCGGCACCAGTTGGTTGCCCCTGGGGGTGCTGCTGCCCGGCACAATCTCTTGCCAGTGCTCAGAGAGCACCCGAGCGGCCCTGCCCTCCAACGAACCAGCAGCTGCTGGCAAGCGGCGACAGGTGGCTGAGCCGGCGCGGCGGGTGACGCCGCCGCAGCTGCGCATCTTCCCCTCATCCTCACCCCACCCCAACTGAATTGCTGCTCCTTACTTGGCCTGTTGGTGTGTGCTGTATTAACTGTTGCGTCGCACACCCATGCTTCTCTCCCACTGCAGCCGTGTGCGACACGTACATTGTGGAGGGCGGCGACACAATCAGCAGCATCGCCAGCCAGTTCAATGTGCTCGAGTGTGAGCCCTTGCTGTTCCCAGCCCAAGTCTGTCTGCCTGCTGCCAGCTGTGGATCGCAGATGCCGTGCCCTGTATGATCCTCCCAACTGGCCTGTATGGTCTGTCCGACTTCCCCCTGCTCGCCTCGCTGGCTCCCCCGTGCCGCCCGCAGCCGACCTGCAGGACGCGCTGACCAAGTGCATCCGGGGCTACACCCCCGGCGTCTTCCTGCAGCCGCGCCAGATCATCTGCCTGCCGCCCTGGTACGACGCCTGCGCCAACGTGGTCACTGCTGGTGAGGCTGCCGCCCATGCTGCCCTGCCTCACACGTTTTTGTGCCCGTACGGCGACACTCGGGACTAATGGCTTCCCGGCAGATGCGTGCCTGCCATGCGGGAGTGCAGCACCAACCCTGACGGGATCTGCTTCTTGTCCAGGCCTGCCGCCCAGCCCAGCCAATTCATCTCACTAATCTGCCTTTTGCCCGGTGCTAACTGGCAGCCATGCTTGCTGCAGCCCCCGCTCACCCTGCTGGCCCCCCTGTGCCGTGCAGACAAGGGCGACACCACCTGGACCTACAACGACTGCAAGTACTACAAGGTCCAGGTGCGCGGCAGCTTCCCCTGGGCAGCAGCTGGGCGCCAAAGCTGTGGTCGCCGTGCAAGCATGCTCGGCACTCTGTAGCAGCGCCGCAGCAGAAGCCCTCGGCAGTTCGGCCGGCAGTCTGCACCTGGGGCCCTCCCCAAGCAGAGTTCGGTGCCCCACCCCTGCACATGCGTGCACGCCCTGCGCACCCCACCCCCACCTGCTGAGCAACGCCACGGCGGCATCCGCTGGCAGCGCAGCCGGTGTTTTGCATTCGGGGCCCTTTCCAAGCCGAGCGCGTGCCCGCACCCACCACGCACCCCACCCCCATGCACGCAGGCGGGTGACACCCTGGACACGATCGCCTCCAGCCTGGGCCTGACCCTGCTGGACCTGCAGAACGCCAACCCCGAGGGCTCCACCCTGGCGGTGAGGGTGTTATTAACACCCATTTTCTCTTCTTTTCTTTCTTCTTTAGGCCTGCTGGAAGTAGCTCTGCAGCAGGGGGGGGGCTCTTGCCGCGCCGGGGGCCGGCCAATGCGCCGCACGCGCCCCAATGCAACGCACCGCGCTGCAGTTTGTTTCTCTGCGTGCCAGTGCGGTTGACGCGGTGCGTCCCCGCCCTCCCGCCCTCCCTGCCTGCCCTGCAGGTCGGCCAGTATGTGAAGCTGCCCGGCTGGTGAGCATGGGGCAGTGTGCGGGTTAGATCTTGCAGACACAGTAACACTGCATTGAACCTGCAGTAAGAAAGCGGCTTCTGGCACCTGTCACTTGTTGCTTGGCTCGTTTTGCTGCCACTGCTTGCTAGGCGTGCACGCATAGGTGCCCCATGACGTGCTCATCTCTGGGCAATGTGCCCCCCACACCCCCACATGCACACACACACGCGACGGGTCAGTCACACACACACACCACCTTGCCCCGCAGGTGGGAGGGCTGCCCCGCCCCCGGCGACACCGCGCAGGCCTGCCGCTACTACGTGGCCCAGTCCTCCGACTCCCTGGCCTCCATCGCCATGGCCTTCTCCGTGAAGCTGGACGACATCAAGGCGGGTGCTGGGTGCTGGGATGGGTGTTGGGAGGCAGGATGGGTGCTGGGGTGGTTGCTGGAATGGCTGCCGGGTGCTGGGGTAGTTGCCGGGTGCTGGGGTGGTTGCTGGAATGGCTGCCGGGTGCTGGAATGTTGGGGAAAAAAGTGGTGGCTCCCTGCTGCCTGTCAAGCTGAGCGACGTCCAAGGTGGGCTGGATGCTCTGGAATGCTGGAAAGGACGCGCATGGTGCTGCCTGGTGGCAGCCCTGCTGCCTGCAAAGCTGTGGGAGGCATCGAGGCGGGGGCTGAAGGGGGATGCTTGTGTGGGGCGTGCGCAGGCGATCCCATGGGACTTTTGTATGGGACTTCTTGTGTCATCCCTGCAGGCCGTGAACACCGACCTCGGCGGCGACACCACCAGCGTGCTGCAGCCTGGCCAGCACGTCAAGATTCCACCCTTCACCTCTGACTGCGGAGAGGGTGGGTGGCCACCGCCGCCTCGCTGTCACCTTGGGCTTGCTTGACTCGTGGCGGCAGTCGCGCCCGGCCAGCATGATAGAGCCTGCAACAATCCAGCCTGGCGGCATGCCAGGCAGCGCTCTGCCTGGCATCGAGCACCACCCTCCCGGCACTTTCTGCGCTCGAGCACCGCCCTCTTGACACCCCAAACCCCCGCCTTCCCCCGCTGCCCCAGGCGTGGAGGTGCCCAAGCCCGCCAGCGGCACCTGCAACGTGTACCGCGTGCAGGCCGGCGACACCCTGTATGACATCGCTGCCTCGGTGGGTGCCAGCTTGCTTGCTTTTGGGGGCTGTTTTGGGCTGAAAGCCTGACTAACCTCAACGGAACCTGCGACACAGCTCAGCCCAGCCGCCCCGCCGTGCTGGCTGGCACGGAACCGGCAGTTGCTACGCCCGCATGTGTGCACATGTGGGGCGCGGTGCAACAGGCGGGAGTGGGCGGGCACCGACGGACAGTTGGTGCTGCTGTCGCTGCCCCAGCTCCGGCCTCAGCACTATTTTTAACCAAGCTTGACCAAGACTAGGACTGGCCCTGAAACCCTTACTCCACCTCCACTCCAACCCCCCACACTCCCACCCAACAACCCCACTCCAACCCCCCCGACCCCTGTGCAGTTTGGCACCACCACCACCGAGCTGGTGGCCATCAACCCCAACCTGGCGGCCGGCGGCGTGCTGTCCACCGACACCGAGGTCTTCATCCCGCCCTTGTGAGCTCCTGCAATAGGAGGCCCTGCTGTGCCCGCTGCGCCCATGCTGTGCCCCCCGCTGCGTGCACCTCTCACCAACGCCGAGGTCCTCAGCCCGCCCTTATGATCGCACGTGTGCCCGCATTGCGAGCAGGCGCACGCTGGCCGACGTGCGCTACCAGCAGAGTGCCTGGGGGCTGGTGAAAACCCCTGCTGCTTCCGATCCCCGCCCGCCCACCGCCCCACCCCGCCTGTGTGCCATGCAGCTCCGAGGAGGGCTGCGTCGATGGCAAGACTTGTGAGTGACCAGGCTCATGAGTGCGCAGCAAAGGGCTGTGCGCCAGGAGGGCAAGGGGCTGTGCACCCGACCTCGGCCTGGGCAATACCAGCCTTGCAACGTGTGTAAGAGGGTCCAGGAATCAGCAGCAGCTCTCCACGCATGGACGCCCGTGACGCTTACTGGTGCATGACATCCGGGATTGCTCTGCCCGCCCTCCCTCCCACGCAGATGTGACCCCCACCTACACCTACAGCCCCAGGTGGGCACCTGTGCCTGGCTGCCCGCCGTGCTGGCGCGCCTGTTATGTTGGGTGCCTTCAGCTGCCGCTGGTTGCTGGGCCGTCTCGCTGCATCCCCAGCCTTGCAGCACCCTGCTCAGCCTGCTCATGCAAGCCCCCTCCTGCCCTGCAGCCCCTCTGACGGCAGCATCTCGGCGCAGTCCCTGGACACCGCCCCCGCCCCCTCTGGCGAGGCTGCCCCCGCCGAGGAGGCCACAGCCCCCGCCCCGGCACCCACGGAGGCTGGCCGCCGCCTGCTGCGCGCCTGAGCAGCCGCGCTGGAGGCGTAGCCCAGCGTATCGCACGCGCCCAGAAGATCCAGTAGATTCCTAGATGTCATAATGGTAGTACCCCGCAGATCCCCAAGTCAGCACCAGGATAGAGAGTGGCAGCCCCTCGACAGCTGCAGTGTGTCCCCTAGTCTCCCCGGCCTTGTCGGGCTTGGCTCGGCAGGCCGCAGCCGCGCCCACCTACCACCCGGGGCGCACGCGCAGCGCCCCTGCGCTGTGGACGCTGCGCCCCTGGCCCGTCGCATCTTGCCGCCTTCACCGTGCGTCCCACCTCCCCACCTCTGTCTGCTTCTCTCTCCGGTTAGGCAGCTGCGACACTGCCCTTGCAATCCCTTGTCTGCATGCCCTTCTCCCGACTCGCTGCCGCCCTGCTGCCCTCCCGCGCTGGACAGGCGCTGTAACCTCATGACCCTCGCCAAAGAGAGCCCTGCTCACAGGCAGCGTGAGCAGACATGGAAAGCACTCCAGCGCGTGTGCGCTCTGGGGAAGGCACAATAGAAAACAATGTGAGGGCCATAAGTGCGTGTACAGGGCGGACTGGGCCAACAGGCAAGCGGGGCCCACCGCGGCATGCAGATAATGGCAAGGCACGCAATGGAGTGGCAAAGGATGTCAGGAAAAAAAACGCAGGGGCGCATGGAACAGACTGCCCATGGGATTGAAAGGGATGAGCATGGGCAAGAGCAGAGGACAGAGGGGCCAGGCAGTCAAGTCAGCCTGGGGAAGTTGGCTCGAGCAATGGACTCGGGAGCTCAGCAGCAGTGCAACACAAATGCGACGCTACCAGGGAGCAGTGTGGGGTGGGAAGATTGGAAAAGGGGACACGAGGTCATCAGAATCGAATGAAATGGGAGCGACAGGGGGGCGCTTGGGGCGTGTGGGTACAGGCAGGCGAGCAGGATCCTGGGGGGGGGGGAATGACGTGAGATGTAATGGAATGAGGTATTGGTCTGTGTCGCAAGTTGCGTTTGTGACTCGACAAACTTTAAGCCCAAACAAGCAGGCATGGGGCCTGCGCCACTCCGGCACGGGGGGCGTTATTCGCACTGCAAACCACACTCGGCGCTGCAGCCTGCGAGCGGTGGGGCCGCGACAGTCTGGCGCGTCAATCTGGCGTCGCAGCACAGCCTGCACAAGAAGCAGAGGTGCTGGTAGAGGTGCCGCTTGCGCTCTTGCAGACTCGGGGGTCGCGCCGTGCCTGCCTGCCAGCAAGGGCGGCAGGTGCTTCACTGCCAGGAGGCGAGCAGGTACTTCACTGCCAGCAAGGAGCCAGCAGATATTTCACTGCCAGGAGTCGAGCAGATACTTCACGTAGAAGGCCACCAGGAAGCGGGTGGGCAGGCTGTGCAGCCAGCCCAGCCAGGCATCGCCAGAGTAGAGCACCTGCTCGAGGAGTGGAAGAGGCAGGGACAGGGTGGGGTCACCGCCGTGGCGGGGCCAGGAACCGCCTACGCGACGCCTGCTTGGCGTGCTCTGGGCCGCTTGCGTGCTGCGGTCGGTCGAACAGCTGTCCGGGGCAAAACTCAGGCGGCACAGGCGTCCGCGCTCCCAGCCCCTGCGGTGCTAAAAACGCGGGCGGGCTCGTGCGCAAGCCAGCCCGCGCGCAACCTCGTCGCGGGGGGTGCTGCCGGCACGGCACTGCGATGGGGGTCCCCTGCCCCGGCGCCAGCCGCGTGCGCACCTGCTCCTGACGGGCCGCAAAGAGCGCCTCGATGCGCGCCGACAGAAGGTCTTCGTCCTCTGCGCGCTGCGCCTGGCGCTGCGCCAGCGTCAGCCCCGCGGCGCCGCCGCCGGCGGCGCAGCGGCGCAGCAGCCAGAAGGAGAAGGGGGAGGCGCGGGGGGAGCGCAGCGCCTTGAGCTGCTTGCACAGCCGGGGCAGGTCGGCGCGGCTGAAGGGCTGCAGGGTAGGTGTGGGGGGGTGGGGGAGGGGTTGGGAGGTGGGGGTGACTGGGGGCGTCTGTGAACTGGCTGGCGCCGAGGGGGCGTGGTCGGGGGGGAGCGCCATCGACAGGCAGTGGGGATTCCGATGCAAGGTGATGTCTGCCAGGAAACAGGGGCCAGAGGCAGCAGATGCGCCACGGCTGGATCCGCCCGCCCGGGCAGCGGGGAGAGGCCACATCTGGCGCAGCCGCCGCTGGGCATCCCCCCAGCCCGCTGCATCCACCACCGCGGAGGCGCATGCCCACAGAAGCATGCCCCGACAGACCCCTCTTTGCTGCATCCACCACGCAACCATATGCCCGCGTCGCACGCCCCAACAGACCCCTCCCTGCTGCATCCACCGCAGAGGCACATTCCTAGACAAGCATGGCCCCACACGCCCCCCCCCCCCCCCCCCCTCACGTAGAGCATCATGCGCAGCAGAACCGACTTGACCAGGCCGCCCAGGTCGCGCACGTCGGGCGCAGCGTGACTGTAGGCCTCGTGACGAAGCGCCAGGTAGGACAGCCGCGCCTCCACGGGCAGCAGGCAGGACAGCAGCAGCACCAGCTGCGGCCGCATGCTGCGGGGTGGCCATCGGGGGGGGGCGCGCCGGGGCGGCGGGGTGGGCGGGGCAGCCGGTGCGCGCCTGGGCTGGCGGGCGGCGAGGCCAGACGGGGGCGGGCAGTCCAAAGCGGGGCAGAACGTGCAACAACGTGCACCACCCGAGGGCAGGGTGGCTGTGCTTGCATGCTGGGCAACACAGGGTGAGGAGAGGGGCGGCCAGCCAGCAGCACCTGATGCCTGCAGAGGTGGCCAGGGCGTCCCACATGCTCTCGGGCTGCTCAGCCCAGGCAGCCGGGTGGGTGGCGGCTCGCAGCACCTGCACGGCATGGGCCAGAGGCAGAGAGGGCCGAACCATGAAAACGAGATCCGTGGTGTTACGAGTGAGGCACACTTCCAGGATGCTTGATCAAATCGCACCATGCATGTCGGGCAGAGGGTGTTGCCCGGTTGTGCCGACACTGCGACGCAGCGTGGGCAGGCGCTGCACGCGCCAAACTGTGCAGCGGCAGCGGCGGCGCGGAGCGCGCGCACAGCAGCAGGGGCTGGGGGCGGCGACGCCGCTGTGTCGCGTGCAGCAAGCGGCGTGGCGGCAGGCGCGGGGAGGGCGTGCCGGGCGCCTGCGTGCGCACCTGGTTGAGGGTGAAAAAAAAAAAAGAGAAAGAAAGAAACCTGGTTGAGGGTGAAGAGGCCCACGCACCTGGTTGAGTGTGAAGAGGCCGGCGTACAGGGCGTGGTGCAGCGCCTCGCCCCCCTTCAGCGGGCTGCTCAGCTCCGGGTGGACTGCAGGTGGGCGGGGGGCCAACAAAGATGTTGTTCTTCTTTATGACACAAACCTTCGTAGGCAGAGGAAGTTTGCGCAGGCCGGGCGGGGGCCCTCGGCTAAAAATTCAGCAGCAGTGGCCGGCCGGCCACACCTCCGTGCGCCCAAATGCCAGGTCGGCGGCAGCTGCGGCGGCGGGCCATGGCGCGGCCGCCCCTGCCCAGCACATCAGGCGGCAGCGGGAGCATCCCGTGGCGCGCACCCGCGTTCATGGGCACGCCCAGCTGCAGCAGGCGGGCCTCGGCGTCCAGCGCCAGGCCGCGCACCCGCGCCGCGCACACCTCAAACGCCGCCCGCAGGCCGCGCAGGTGGCCGGCCGCCGCGGCCAGCCGCAGCCGGGCGCGCTCCTGGGCGGCATCCAAAATGGCCTGCAAGAAGGAGCGGCTGACGGTGTGCTCAACTGTGGGGCGCGGCGAGAGCGCCGTCAGAGCGGCGCCACATGCTGGCCGCCCCAATCCTATGCCTGCGGCCCGTCCGCGCAGCCTCTGCACAAGGGAGGGGGGGGGTCTCGACTCGGGCCCCCATGAACCAGCTGGGCCCACAGGCGCCAGCCTACCTGCGAGCCGGTGCACCCGGCCAGGACGCGCATGTCTCTCAGGGACAGCACCCCTGCGCGATAGATCGTCTCCACCAGCGGATCAGATGTCAGCACCCGCAGGCCCAGCCCCCCGCAGGCCTTGCCGCTGGCGCATGCGCCGCTGCGTGGCCGCGTGGCGCGGCCGTGGAAGCCAGCGGCGGCGCAGCCGGCGTCGTGGCAGCCAGCATCCTCCCAATGGATGGCTTGGTGCATGGCGGCTCAGGTAGCTTGGAGGGCCAGTTCTGATGCTGCACATCAGGGGCTGGGAGGCAAGGTCAGCTGCGAGCGACACGCAGCCTAGGCAAGCTCGACCGCCTAGGGCACGGGCGCCGCCAGGGCGCTGGCGCCGCCGGCACTGCCTTTTGAAACGGGCGATGGACTGCAGGTGATGCAGCGCGCAACGCTGCTCGCAGATGGAGCAGAGGCCGAGGAGAGGGCAAGCCAAGCCGCCTGGTGGGACAAGCTTGTGGCTGGGGTGGGAGGGCTTGGGCGCACCAGGCTGTGGAGCGTCCTGCAGCCCCACAAACGCACCTGATGAATCCCTGGGATCGCTGGAGCTACGTGCGCGGCAAGTGTTGCGGCAGCGGCACGAATGCAGAATTCTGTGGGGGGGAGGGGTGGGCGGCGACGCTTGTGCGCAGTGCAGGCAGCTGCAGACGATGTAGAAGCGCCCGGAACGCTCGCTAAGCAATGCAGGGCGCCCCGCTTGGCGCATTTGGCCAGAGGCACAGCACTTGGACCTGTTCAGCTGGCACCACCTGGCCACCCCGAAGGCCTGGCCACCCGGCAGGCACACCTTCTCCTCTGCTGCAGTTGGCAGGTGTGAACTGTCTGAGCAGCAAAATTTGCCAGCTCTGCGACCTTGGCGTCATGGACGCCTTCTGCGAATTGGCAACTGTGAGCGCTGGCGCCTGCGCCGCTCACTCCTGACCACACCACAGTCAAAGCTAGTTGTAATCTGTTGTCGAGCTCCAGCAACTTGTATGCAGCAATGCAGTGGACGTCCGGTGCGTGCCCTTTGCAGTTCTGAGCAGGTTGCGCACAACATGGAGTAGAGGTGCTGTCGCTGTCTGCTTGGCCCCGACGGGTCCTCAGCCAGCATCGCTCCCAAACAGGACGCTGGGTTCCGAAAGAAGGCTGAAGCTGACGCTGCACACAAATGGTTTGGTCTGCCAGTCGCTCAGCCCGGCGCTTGCCAGTGGCGGGAACTGCGGGCACGCCTGCCGCCAACGGCCTTGCGCAGCTGGCTGAGTTGAGGGTGCGCTGGCGGCAGTCACCGCAACTGTTCCGATTATGGGTCTGAGCAGTATATTGAGGCGTGAACGCTCAGGTGCACCACCCAGGCCCGTCTCGGGCAGCTTGCAGCGCCGTGGCGCGCCGAGCCTTCCTGCAGCGGCAGTGTTTATCGGCCACGCTGCCTTGTCGAGAACCACCCCGCCGGAGGCCCCAGAAGCAAGTTTTTCAGTGGCCAGGGACAGCACGCTGGGCACGGCCTCTTGCCGAGGTGCACGCCTTCCCCCGCCTCTTTCATCTTCGGGTTGGGAGCAGCTGTGGGAACAATGGGTGAGCCCGCACAGCCGCGAAGCCTCGCGCTGTGGGCCCGGGCAGCGGCGCTCTCCATCCGGGCCGGGCCGTCGCCTGCGGCATGTCCTGTCTGCACACAGCCATGCGCACAGCTGTCCGGCCCGCCCGGCGCTCCTGCATGTCATGCCCGCCGCCCCCTCCCCGCTTGCAGCCAAAATCAAGGCCCACGAGCTGCGCGGCAAGGGCAAGGCTGACCTGCTGGCTCAGGTGCGCCGACGGTCCGCGGAGGCGCTCTCTGGCAGCCGGCGGGCTATGGCGGCTGGCGGGCAGGCTGCCGTCGTCGACGGCGCCTGTGGAGCAGCGGCCGCGCTCATGGCTGCGTGCTGCTCTGCAGGCTGGCGAGCCTGTGGTTTGCAGGATTGCTACAAGCCGCCGTGCCGGTCCAGGAGCTGTGCAGGCCGGCCAGCCTGGACAAGGTTGCTGCGGTCGGGCTTGCCGCTCACGTGCTGCCTGCCTTTGCCGCCCCCCTCCCGCCACTGCCTCCCCCGCCCTGCAGCTGAAGGACCTGAAGCAGGAGCTGAGCGCCCTGCGCGTGGCCAAGGTCACCGGCGGCGCCCCCAACAAGCTGTCCAAGATCAAGGTTGTGCGCAAGGGCATTGCGCGCGTGCTGACCGTGGTCAACCAGAAGACCCGCGAGGCGCTCAAGGAGGAGTACAAGGGCAAGGTGAGGGCTGCAGTTGAACGATCCGTGTTTTTTTTAAATGGGCCTCAAGGGCAGGGTGAGGGCTACGAGAGCTGAGGAAGGGCTGGTGCAGCAGAGCAAGGGCCTCAAGGGCAGAGCGAGGACGGCAGCCCGCCGCTACAGAGCGCGGCGCAGGGAGACGGCAGCGGGGGCCCCCGCCGCGGGCGGATGCGGGCAGAGCACGCCTGCCGCGGCGCTGCAAGCTGAGGCGGCAGCCTGGCGCGTGCACGCAGCACGTGCGCTCGGTAGGAGCTGCCCTCGGCCACAACAGCAGAGGCAGGCATGGAGCGCCATGCCAGGGCAGCAGCAAGCGCAGCACTCGGGGGACACCGGCGCAGCCGGCGCTGGCAGTTGTTCAGCTGCCGCTGAGCGGCACACTGGCGGGGGCGGGCCAGGTGCCCGCAGGCGGGCGGCGGAAGGCAGGCAGGCAGACAGGCAGCAGTGTGGGGCACGGCGGCGCATGATGGCGAGCCCAGAAGCAGCCCGATGCGCAGCACGCCCAGCATGCGCGACAGGAAAGGCAGCTTGCTGGGGATGTCGCGGGCAGCCGCGCGCGGAGGCATGCATTCAGGCTGGCCTTCAGCGTGCTAAATGGCACTGAGCAGCGGCGGGCAGTGTGGCACGTGGCCTGTGCCACCGGTGGCTGCACCCAGTTTGGCAGCATAGCGGCAGCGCATGGAGTGGCAGCTCCTGGGTCGAGCGCTGTCTGGAGATGCCAGCAGGCTGCACCCTGGGTTCGATAGGCGTGGAGCTGGCAGCAGGCGGCGCACGGCCCGGCCGCGGCACCGTCAGCCGCCGCGGCGCGTGCCGCCTCGCCCTCGCTCCTTGCTCCGCCGGCCCGCACCCGCGGCTGGGGCCGGCCCGGGCAGACCAGGCGCAACTGATCCGGCTGCCGCCCTGCCCTCCCTGCACACACACACCCTGGCCCCCCCTGCACACACACACACACACCCTGGCCCCCCTGCACACACACACTACACCCTGGCCACCCCTGCACACACACACACCCTGGCCCCCTGCACTCGTCTGCCCCCCCTGCAGAAGTACGTGCCCCTTGACCTGCGCGTGAAGAAGACCCGCGCCATCCGCCGCCGCCTGACCAAGGCGCAGGTGGGCGCTGGGCGGGTGGCTGTGCCCTGTTGGGCGGCGCGGGGCCGCGCCCGCGAGAATGTTCGCTGCGAGCATGCCCTTTGTGCCTGCGCCCCGAGCATGCTCGCGCTGGTGCAGAGCCCGGCCCTGGGCGCGCGGCCAGCCTGCCTCCTGCCTCAACAGCGGCGATCGCCGTGCCGCCAGCGCCGCCGTCCACGCAACACGCAGCTGCTCCGTACCGCGCCGCCTGGCTGCCCCTCCCAGCGCATCTGTGCCCAGCCCGGCGCCCCGCCCCCCCCCCCCCC
>KQ482039.1:239994-251016 GCA_001430745.1 Auxenochlorella pyrenoidosa
ATCAGAGGGCGGAGCGCCGCCGCCTCCGGAGCAGAGAGGCTGGTGGCCGGTGCCGTGGGGCGGTGGAGCGGCTGCGGCGGCCAGGCCTTCATGCGCTGGCCATCAGGGTTTGCCGTGCCGCAGACGGCGGCGCCCACGCCCTGCCCGGGGCGCCCTGCTGCCGGCCCCGCCTGCATCCCGTCCTGCCAGCAGCTGCGCCCACGCCCTGCCCTGCCTGTTGTCGATGCCAAACTCCTCGCGCAGCCGCTGGAAGACGCGCGGCGAGTAGTCCTTCCACTTGAAGGGAGGCGTCTCCGCGCCTGGGGGGGAAGGGAAGTGCGTGGATGTGTGTGTGCGTGTGTGTGTGGTGGTGGTTGGGTGGTTGGGGTGGTGGTGGGGTGGGGGTGCTTCCACTTCGAGGGCGGCGTCTCCGCACCTGCGGGTGGGTGCGCGGCGCGGCAGTGCAGCCGGCTTGGAATGTAGCTGGGCTGACCGGCTGGCTGGCTGGCTGGCTGGCTGGCTGGTAATAGCACTGGAGGGAGGGGCAATGAGGCAGAAAGCAAGAGCTAGCATGCCCCACCCCGCACCTGGCGGGAAGTGCTGGGTGGTCTCCTCGTCAAAATCTTTGTCGCTCAGTTGGACGCCAGCAGGTGCAGACTGCAGGGGCGGGGGAGTCGAGGGGGATCTGCTGAAGCAAAACGCTCCCAGCGGTGCCTGAAAGGTTGTTCTCAGTTGGTGGTGCACTGGCTGGCGGCGAAACGGCTCAGCTCTAGTTTAATCCATCCTGGCCACCCCTGCCCATTATGCAAGGAGGCCAGAGGGAGAGGAAGGGGCACCCACCAGGCCGGCCTGCGCGATGCAAAAGGTGATGCCGAGCTGCAGCTGGCGCATCAGGATGTAGCTGCAGGGGGGGGGCAAGGGGTGCAATCGCGTCAGCTCGCAGCAGCAGACTGCCTGTAGCATGCAGGCTGCTCTCAGTCTCAGCAGGAGCCACAGCACGGCCAGGCCAGCCCTGGCAGGCGCGCACCTCCAGTGCCCCTTGTACACCGCCTCCCCAGGCTTGGGCGTGTGGTAGGCCTGCAGCTGCTTGGCCTCGCGCTTGGCTGCAGGGTCGGCAGCACAGTGCCAAACTTGGCAAGGGGGCAGCGGCGCAGAGCCACGGCGGAGTAACCGACAGACAGCTGGCGCCACCGGGTAGCTACCACCCGACAGCCCCCCGCGTCAGGGAGCTGCATCCAATCGTGGGTCCCTGCGCAGAAGCCAGGGCGGGCGCCCGCGGCGGCGCGCCGCAGGGTGCACGCCGCACCCATTCCTCCCACCTCGCTTCTTGCCCTCCTTCTTCTGCTGCTTCTTGCGCACGTCCTTGTGCGCCACCCGCAGCACCTGCTCCGCCACCAGCTGCCCAGACTCGTAGCGCTGGAGGAACACCACCTGGCCCGGCAGGGCAGCGGCAGCCCTGCAGGCAGCCGGGGGCGCATGGGTGCAAAAGCATGGCACAGTTGTGCTGGGCGGCATGCGGGCATCAAGCCAGGAGCCGGGGTCATGCAGGATCGACTGCAGGATGCAGAGCTGCAAGGCGCAGCAGGGGCCGAATGCACTGACATGGAGCGCTGCCGATGGCTGATCCGCCAGGGCACGTGGGCAGACGCGCAGCACAGGGCTCCCCGCCCCCTCACCCGGCCTCTGCTGCTTTAGCGGCCGCCGAGCCTTCAGCGGGAGTGTAGACGCACTTGCCATGCATCTGGCCGCCCCGCCAGCTGCCATAGTAAGTGCCGCGCCCCGGAGCGTAAAAGGTGCCAGTGCCCTCCTCCTTGCCGTGCTGCCACTCGCCCTCGTACCGTGCACCTGAGCAGTGGAAGGGCGGGGCCATGGTGGACGCCAGAGATGTTGCCTATAGCTGGGGCTGCTGCTGACTCCGCGACCACAGTGCACTGGAGAGCAGGCGGGCGGGCAGGCGCGCCGTTGCTGCATCGTGTGGGCTGCCCGGCGCAGCTGCCGGCATGCCCAGGCCCGGCTGCTCCCCCAGCCTACCTGCAGGCCACAGGAAGACACCGCGTCCGTGCATGCTGCCCCCCTGCCACTCTCCATAGTAGGCAGAGCCGTCTGCAAAGCGTACTTGATGCGTCCCGTCGGGCAGGCCTGTGGCTGCTGCTGGCGGCGGCGCCGCCGGCGGCGGACCCCCCTGTGGCGCCCCCTGGTTTGCATTGCTGGGCTGCAAGGTCGGCGACGTCGTCACTTGCCGCGGCTCGGGCGTGGGTGGTAGTACTGTCGTGGCGTCGGCCGCGGTATCGGGAGGGGCCTCCATGCAGCAGTTTTCCACCGCCCGAGGCAGAGGAGGCGGTGGCGTGCAGGCGCCGGCGGCTCAGCGCCGGCGGTGAATAAGGACGTGTCAGCGAGGGCCGCCAGCAGCGCAGCTGTCAAGAGGAAGACAAAGAAGCCGAGGCCTTTGTGCGGGCCACGAACCAAGCTGGGGAGGTCTGCCGCGAGGTTTGGGGGGCCTTGGAGGGCCTCAGATCGCGGCGTCGCGCCTCGACACGAGCATTGCGGACTGCTGTGCGATCGCAGGCGGCCAAGGCGTGTGAGGCAGGACAAAAGCGAGGGGTGTGCGCGAGTGTGGCCGACAGCAGCAGGCTTCACAGAACTGCTTTGCAAGCGATCACGGTGTCGGATCGATCAATCGGAAGGCGATGCAGCCGCGCCAGCCGCATGCAGTGAGAAAACAATGACACAACTCGTGGGATGCTTTGACCTGTTTCTAGCATCTCTTTTTCCATCACCTGTTCACGATCACTGCGCCCACCCTCTTTGAACAACTCCCCTGCTACTGCAAGCTGCAACTCACGCGCCGAACTGCCGCAGGCCGTGCAAAGCGATCCGAGTTCTGTGCGCTTGGCTGAAGACTCACGGTATTGCGGACAGCTTGTTCCGTGCGGCAGATGGCCACCAGCTGACCGCAGCCAGGAGCGGTGAGGTCTTGCTGCCTTGTTGCCTACACTCCTGTTGCTTGGAAGTTGGTTCTGGACAACCATGTGGGCAAAAGATGTGCTGGCCAGGCCTCAAGAGCGAGCCAACCACCGTCCGCCACCCGCCGCCAGCTGCGGTCGCCACTGCTCTGCCTTCCATAGCTGCCTTCTATTGCTGTTGTGCCTGGGCAGCGAGCACGAGACCGCGGCTGTTTGCAGCTTAGGAACAGTACAGCTTGGAACTGCATGCTCATTGGTGTGCGCCCCATGTGTCCAGGCGAGGCCGAGGTTCGCGGCTCCCTGCTGCCGCGCCGCTGAGGGTGCAGCATGGCACTCAACACGCTGCTGGAGGGGCTGAAGGGCAACCTCAACCTGAGCGTGCTCAGGCTGGATGGCGTGGAGTGGCGGGATCTGCGCTTCCCCAACGAAGAGAGCTACCGCGGTGGCTGGAAGGACAGCCGGGTGAGCTGTCCTAAGCTGCGTGGCAGCCCACCCAACAGGCGGAACGAAGGTGGCACCTTTCTGCCGCGGGCGTGCTGCTCAGTTTGCAGCCCACTGGGCGAGTGCTGCGGCAAGCCCTTGTGCTCTTGTGGTGTGCCTTGGCGGGTTCGGCAGCGCAGCTGTGTACGTGCCGTCTGCCCTCTTGCCCCACCCTCGTCTGAGCCGCTGTCCCGCTGACCTGCGTGCAGCCCGAGGGGGAGGGCTGCTACACCTGGGCAGATGGCAGCACCTACGAGGGCGCCTGGCACGCGGGCCTCAAGCACGGCTGGGGCAAGTACCGCTGGCCAAACGGCGCCTGGTACCAGGGAGAGTGGCGGGACGGCTTCATGCAGGTGGGTGCACGGCACGGGCAGGCAGCGTGTGCGAGGGCGTGCAGCGCGCGTGAGGGCGTGCAGCGATGCCGGGGCCCAGCATACACCGCGGGGGAGGTCTGCTCCGCCCCCGTTCCTTTCCTCTTCTCCAGCCAGCTGCAGCTGCAGCCGCGCCCTAGGGTGGCGGGGCGTGCCGTAGCGACCGCCCCTGCCTGCTGGAGGCCGGCGATGGCGACCCGGAACAAGGCGCTCCCTGCCTGTGGGAATTCAGAGCTCACACGCCAGCACCCTGCTGCAGGGCTACGGCACCTTTGTGTCCCCGGATGGCGCCCGTTATGTCGGCAACTGGGCCGCCAACCTGAAGCACGGCATCGGCAAGAAGACGTACGCCAACGGGGACGCGTACGAGGGGCTGTGGCGCAACGGCAAGGCGGAGGGGCCTGGCAGGTGCGGCGGCAGGGCACAGGCCGGCATGCTGCGATGGTGGCGCTTCACCTGCAGAGCGGAAAAGCCTGCTTGCCAACACGTCAGCATGCAGACGAGCAGGGATGCAGGGCTTGCTTGCGGGCTGCCTGGCCCAGGCTGCTGCTGCTGCTGCTGCCAGAGAGGCACGCCCCTTCCCCTGTGCAATCCAAGCTGTTATGGGCGCCGAATCTGCTGCCGCGACCTGCTTGGTGCAGGTACGTCTGGCACAACGGCAATCAGTACGATGGAGAGTGGCGCGCCGGCAAGATGCATGGGCAGGGCACGCTGAAGTGGGTGACAGGTGAGCCAAGGCGTGGGGTTTGGGACCTTGCACATTGCTCCAAGGCGCCTCCTGTCAGCCGGCTGTGCCTTTGACATAGTTTGTGGCATTCTTTTGTGTTGCCCTAGGTCAGGGTCACGTCCTGACATACTCGCTGTCCCCGCCCGGCCTGCCCCCATGGCAGGCGAGCGCTACGACGGGGAGTGGCTGGAGGGGCAGGAGAACGGCGTGGGCGTGTTCACCTGGCGCGACGGCAGCACCTACGAGGGCTTCTGGGAGGGCGGCAAGAAGACGGGGGTGGGGGTGTTCCGCCCCACGCCGCGCGCCCCCGGGGCCCTGCCCGACAGCGAGGCCTCGGCGCGGCTGGCGGCCCGCGCGGCGGCAGAGGAGCGGGGGGGCGCGTCGCCGCGCTCGCCCATGGGCTCGCCCACTGCGGCGGATGCCCCACTGGACTCGCCCGCGGCTGCGGCGGCCACGCGGCACCGCCTGGACCTGCTGGCGCCAGGTGGGCGGGGCGGCAGGTGCCGAAGGGGGCGTGCTGGCAATGCCGCTCCACGACCATGCTCAACATCCAGCCACCTCGCCCGAAAGCCTGCAGGGTTCTTTTCCTTCCGGTTCCTGCTATGCCGCGTCGTCGGCGCATGACGCCGCCTGCAAGCCGTGCTGTCTGCTCCCCGCAGACGCGCGCGGCGGCCACGCCGGCGGCGCCGCCGGGCCCCACTACGGCGGTGGCCCCGCCGAGCTGGTGTTTGTGTGCGCGTACGAGGCGGGCAAGCTGCTGCACGAGGAGGCGCTGAGCCTGCAGGACCTGGAGCTCATCTTTGGGCCCGGCAAGGTAGGCCGCCGGCGCCGGCGCGCGCCAGGCGCGGGCCCTCGCAGCGCCTCTCGCTCTCCACTTGCTGTCGTGTGCATGTACGTAATGAGCACTTGGTGGCATGTTGCAGGGATGAAGGTGGCAGTCTTTGTTCCTGCCTCCCGCCCGGCCCCCCACCCCCACACACACGCGATGTTGATGAGGCGGTCAGCCACACATGCACACATCCACCCCCTCACCGCCCCCCCCCCCCCCCACCCCCACCCCACCCCCACCCTTGGCAGGCGCTGGTGGAGAAGCGGCGCCGGCTGCGGCGCGGGCGGCGGCGCCAGGTGCGCATGGGCGAGACCATCTACAAGGGCCACCGCTCGTACGACCTCATGCTCAACCTGCAGCTGGGCGTGCGCTACACCATCACCACCCTGAACAAGCTGCCGCCGCTGAAGCGCATCGGGGAGGAGCACTTCAAGGAGAAGGTGCGGCGCCGCCGCCGCGGGGCAGAGACACCCCTCGCGGCAGTGCGGACGCTGGTTCACCCAGTACAGTTGGGAACCCAGGGGCAAGGCCTGGAGCTGAGCAGGCAGGGGCAGGAGCCCTTGCTCCAGCCACCTCTCGGCTGGAAGAGCCCAGGCCTGCTGGAGGAATATGGGGCTCAATGGGAGCCCTCCTGCTGTCAACTTCTGTTGCGGAGGCACCCCTGCTCCCCTCCTTCTACCCAACCCGAGCACACACACACACGCACACACCCCACCCGCAGGTGTGGCTCAAGTTCCCGCGCGAGGGTAGCGGTGTGACGCCGCCGCACCCCTCTGCCGACTTCAAGTGGAAGGACTACTGCCCCACCGCCTTCAAGTGAGGCGGGGGGCCGCCCACGGCCAGGCTGGAAGACTAGCTGGGCACAGCTCATTCAAGTGCAGGGCTGCCAGTGTGCACCCAGTCCCGACAAGATTCAGCTGCATTGGTGCTTTCATGCACGTCCAACCGTCTCGTACCGCTAGTTGCCTGTCCAACCGTCCGTGCAGCTAGTTGTGCTGCCCCCAGCCCCCCCAACCCCCTCCGCCCCTTTCCCCTTCCCCCTCGCGGCAGGCACCTGCGCGGCCTGTTTGGCATTGACAACTCCCAGTACATCCTGTCCATCTGCGGCGACCAGGCGCTGCGGGAGATGGCCTCCCCCGGCAAGAGCGGAAGGTGCGCCGGGCCCGCTCGTCGCCCGCCCCTGCCAAGCCTGGGCCCCTTCGCTGCTGTCCAGAGCCCCGACACGCCCGGCCTGCACCCCGAGTAGGCACCCTGCCATGGATGATCTCGCTGTTGCGGGGCGCATTGGCTGTGCTTGCACCCGAGCGACGGTGACAACCTGGCATTCATCCCTTGCATCGCCCCTCACATGCCTCCACTCACCACCTGAACCCACCCCTGCTGCCCCAGTCATCACATGCCTGTCTTGCCACCCATCCCACCCCTGCTGCCCCATCTGCCGCAGCGTGTTCTTCATCTCCCACGATGATCAGTTCATGATCAAGACCATGCACAAGGAGGAGATCAAGCTGCTGCTCAGGTGGGCCGAGGAGGCCAGAGGGAACAGGCCAGGATGATGCCCACCGGGTAGAAAAGCACTGCAGCGTCAACTGTACGAGAGCTGCCATGCTGGAACCGGGCCTGCCCTTTGTGCACCTGCTGCACAATCCCCGCCCAACCACCTCTCCTCCTGTCCGGCAGTATGCTGCCCAAGTATGCGCGGCACGTGGAGCGCAACCCCGAGACGCTGCTCACCCGCTTCTACGGCGTGCACCGCGTCAAGCCCTCCCACGGCCGCAAGGTGGGCAGCGACTGGCTTCGCCCAGCCGCGCAGCCTCTGGTTTGCCACTGAATGGCGCTCACTGTAACAAGTGGCAGGGGCGCCTTTGCCTACATTGTACAGAACATTTGCTGTCTGATGCCTGGCTCACTGACCCTGAGCCCCACAACACCCGTACCCAGCCGTCCTCCCCGCCGTGCATGTCCGCCTTTTTGCTGATGAAATCGACCGCTGCTGGGCGGACCCCCCCACCCCACCCCACCCGCCCACCCCACCCACCCACCGCAGGTCCGCTTTGTGGTGATGAACAACGTGTTCCGCACAGACCTGGACCTGCACCGCAAGTACGACCTCAAGGGCTCCACCCACGGCCGCACGGCGGGGCCGCGCGCGGGGCCCACCTGTGCGCCGCAGCGCCGCGCTGGGGTTATAATCTTGGCCCGTACCACAGAAGGGGCGCGCTGCTGCGCCCGAGCCCGGGGGCTCGCAGCGGCTGCGTGCCAGCGGCGCAGAGCTCGCGACGAGTCGCACGTGTGTCCTGCGCTCCTCCCGCAGGTTTGCATGCGCCCTTCTGCGTCCACGCTTCGTCTGTGCTTCACTAGTCCCTGCCCGTTCTCTGCCCTCCCCCTTGGTCCCGGCCTCCCCTGCAGCCATCCGCAAGGACCTGGATCTGGACGTCGCGTTCCACACAGACACCAAGACGCGCGCCCAGTAAGCACGGCCGGCTGGCTGGGGATGCTGCCACAGCGCGCGTTCCTGTGCGCTCTCCGGGTGCTTGCTATCCGCGCCGAGGTGCGGCTGCATGCGCTGCTTTGGCGGGCTCCGCAAGCGCCTCCCTGCCGCTGTGTGTGTGAAGGCGGGCGCTGCAAGAGCTCCCCTCTGCTCCGCTGCCCCCCGCAGGCTGCTGGCCCAGCTGGCGGCCGACTGCACCTTCCTGGAGGACATACGGGTGATGGACTACTCGCTGCTCATGGGGGTGCACTGCCGAGGCAGGGGGGAGACCTCCGCCTCGGCGCTCAACACCGACAAGGTACCGGGGCAGGTTGGGGGGTGGGGAGTTGGCTCGTGTGGCCCTGCTGTATGGTGCTCGTTTCGAGGGTCGTGTGCAGGTGTGAGCAGTTCTTGTGCATGGGCATGCTGGCGCTTGGTTATTCGGCACCCACCGACGCCAGCGACGATGCTGCCCTGTGTGGCTCATCCGTGGCGAAAGGAACAAGAGACTCTGGCTCTAAAATGGCTTATCAAAGTAAACAATCCTGTTGGAAACGCTCTTCTGTGCATATCCGCCGGCTTCCTGAATCCACGCCTTAGGGCTGTAATCTTTCTTTCTTTCTCTTCTGTGCAGGAGGACAATGCGGCGTTTCAGTCTGCCGAGGAGGGGGCCGAAGAGGGCCTAGGGGCAGATGGGGAGGATGGTGAGAGCGAGGATGGCGCGTTTGTCGAGCTGGAGTCGGGCGCCGGCGGCAGCAACAGCTCCTGGCTGCACAGCCTGCAGAGCGGGGCCAGCGGGCCCAGCGAGCCCAGCGCGCGCAACCTGGCCGCGCGACCAGGCAGCCCCAGCCGTCTGCGCGGCAGGCCCAGCTCAGGTGAGCGTTCGGGGAGGGTCCCCGCCATGTAGTCACGTGCTGGGATGCAGCACACTCGAGGCTTGTCACCATGCCCAGGGCTCGAGTGGCCATTCAAAGCTCGCCTGTGCGGCCACCTGTCCTAGCGCAGTCGCAGCGTTGCCCCCTGCAGGGCTGGCAGCCTCGCCCACCAGCGATAGCGAGCCAGAGGTGACCCGCAGCATGCACAGCATGGCGATCGAGCAGCAGTCGCCACGCGGTGTGTGTCGGGGCGGCGTGATGGCATGCTGTGGTGGAGTCTTCTGCTGCCCTGCCAGGCGGCCGCCCCTGTTGGCTGCCTGCTGCCCTTCCCCTGAGAATAGTGTTGGTGCACAGAGGAGCTGCTTGCCTGTTGCGACTCACACATGACCCTTCGCGCCCAACCCCCGTCCTCTGCTCTCCCCCCATCTCCCCACCCTTCAGAGAGCCGCAGCCCCTCCTTCCTCTTGAAGGGCCTCACCTGGCGCTCCTTCACGCACCGTCGCACCTCGGAGCCGCAGCTCGCACCGGCCTCTGCACTGCACCCCATCCCAGCGCTGCTGCCGGCGCCGTCTGCCCAGATCACGCCGCGCGTGCAGCCCTCTGTGGTGCCCACGCCACGCATGGCTGCCGCTGCGCCCGCTGCGCCCGCTGCCCTGACCAGCAGCAACAGCGGGCCACTGCAGCCGCGGATTGCGCCGTCGGCGCAGGGCTTTGCTGCTGCGCTGCATGCAGCGGCTGCAGAGGAGGAAGCGGCAAAAGCCAACCCAGATACAGCGGCAGGGTCTGCGGGCTCAGAGCAGGCGCCTGTTGCCAACGGCCACGCACCTTCTGCTGCGCGGCATTGGCAGCCGAATGGCCAGCAGCCCCAAACGTATGAACAGCAGCAGCAGGAGCAGCTAAATGGCCAGCATCATTCGGCGCAGGAGCAGCAGCAACAGGAGCAGCAGGAGACATGCTCGCTGATATCCTGGCGCTCAGATGCGGTGCAGCTTCCGGAGCAGGTGCTGCTCCACGCTATCCTGCCGGCCTCGCCCACCGCAAGCGCCGGGGCTGCTGCTGCCTGCGCCAGCCAGGATTCCGGTGCCTCCCTTACGGCACGCACCCGTGGCAGGTGAGCAGCTACAGGCTGGCTGCATGCCTGACGTGCCCACACACTCGCTGCCTCCCATCTTGCACGGCCGGCTGCCCTTGCCCTGGCGCTGCCAGGCGCGGCTGCTGTCTGATTAATAATAATTTAGGGAGCGGGTGTCTGCTCCTGCGTGCAGTGCGGCGCCGGCGCTTGGCTCCATCCTAGAGGCGCCAGGCTCGGGGCGGGAGGCAGAAGAGGATAGAGTCGAGCCGCAACTGCTGGGCAGCCAGCAACAGGCAGCAGCGCCCGAAGGGGGCAGCTCACCCCCACCTGCGGCAGGGGCCTTCCCCTCCCCGGCTGCAGCCAGCGACAGCGCAGCCAGCACCCCGCTCAGCAGCCTCGCCGACACGCCCACAACAGTAGCGGGGCCGTCACGCGGGCTTCCGCTGCCCGGGGGCATGCCACGCCTGCCGCTGGCGCAGCACACGCCGCAGAGCGCAGCGCTGCAGCCGCAGCGCGAGAGCGGCGACTGGCTGCAGGGTGCGCAGAGCGTGAGCGACGCAGGAGCTGCCACAAGCGTGCAGTCAGAGCAGCACAGCGTGGGGCAGCAGCAACTCGGCGCCAGCGGCGGTAACGCCATTGCTGCGGGAGGCACACCTGACAGCGACGCTGGCAGCCACCCTGCCGCTCGGGCCAGTCAGCGGCGGCGGATAGCACCGCCCCTGATGGGCAGCCGCGGCAGCGGCGATCTTACCGCAGCGCTAGCAGCAGTGTCCCTCGCTGAGCGTGGAGGTCTTGTATCGGCGCCTGCTACTGCTCGATCGCCGCTGCTGACCCCCGCAGCAGGCGCAGCGGGGCAGCATCAGCAGCAGCACCGGCTGGCACAGGCTGCCGGCCCTGGCGATGCTTTGCTAGCGGGCTCCCCGCCCGTGTCGCCACACCTGGGTGCGGCGGCGGCGGCGCAAACGGGGCCTTCGCCGGCAAGCTCCCGCGCCCCCGCCGGCGGACTGGCCCGCACCGCCAGCGCCCCCGCCAGCGCGCTGGCAGCCGGCGGCGCGGCGGCGCGGCCAGAGGAGCCCCGGCGCCTTGGGGTGCAGCGCTCGCGCGGCGTCAGCATGGTGGTGGGGCGGGAGGCGTCCATGGTGGACCTCACCTCACCAGAGGCGGTGGCCCTGCAGGGGCGCATCGTCTCGCGGCTGTCGCACAAGGTCACCGACCGGCTGGTGCAGGTGCCCGGGGGAGGGGGTGGGTGGGGTGTG
>KQ482040.1:41328-59242 GCA_001430745.1 Auxenochlorella pyrenoidosa
ACCGCCGCCTGCTGCTGCTGCCGCTGCTCCAGCTCCTGCTGGCGCAGCAGATCATACTCTACCACCTCTTCTGTCACAGCTGCTATGAGGTCAAGGTCGCTGCCGGGAGGGGCGGCTGGTACTGCGGCGGCAGCTGCTGGACAGCTGCTACCATGGTAGTGGGGGCACCGCTGCTGCCAGGGCCTGCGGCGGCAGAGCAGGCACAGCGGGCGCGGCGTGCTCGACATACGGCAGGCCCGGCAGCAGGGGCTCGGCGTGCTGTGTAGACGGGCACTGCGCCTGCTGCGGGGGCCAGCTCTGCGTAAAGCTGCCATTTGCCGCCTGCTGCAGCTGCCCGCCCCACTCCCAGCCTGGTGCAGGCTGAGCTTGGGCTGCCGCCGGGGCTGCCCACTGCTGCTGCTGTTGCTGTGCGGGCAGCTCAAGCGTCTCTGTGCCCAGGGTGCCATAGCTGCTGTGCTGGCTGGCTGGTGCAGCCTGCTGCTGCAGGGGGTGGTACAACATCTGATGCTGGGCCGCATGTGCCTGGCTTAGCCCGTATACCGCTCTGATGGCCGCGCCTTCCAGGGGGCCTGCACAATGTGTTGACAAGAGGCAGCAGCAGTAGACTGTTGGACCACAGCAGAGCACCCGGGGCCGTGCAAGGAATCTGCAAGAGCCTGTCTTGCACAGAAAGCAGCCGACTTTCCAAGCAGCACCCAGCGGCAGCAATCCCCCCAGCACAGCTCTCACCAGAGTCTTGCAGGCCGCCCACGGGCTTGTCCCAGCTGCCAGTCATCATGGCAGGAGCCTGCGCGTAGCCCTGCACCTTGGCAAAGGGGTCAGCAGCGGCTGGCTGCTGCTGACATGGCACCTGCCAGGCAGGCTGCTGCTGCGGCTGCTGCTGCTGCTGCGCTGCATAGTTTTGAGCCGCGGCAGGGGCAGCCGCATAGAGAGCAGCCTGATGCTGCTGGGGTTGCTGATACTGCACCTGTTGGTACTGCTGTGCCTGCTGGGCTGCCATGGAGGGCTGCGCGTACGGATAGGCAGCCCCGCCGCCCGTGGCAAACAGGTGGCCGGTATCGGCGATACCGCCTGGTCGTTGCTGTGCAAGCCCCTGCATCCCCTGACCCTGCAGCTGGTCCAACCCAGTCACCGCGGGCTGCTGCCCCGCGGTTGTGGCAAATCGTGCGCTGGCAGGGGAGGGTCGCATCAGCCCAGCCGCGCACGGCGTCAGCCCAGTGCTGCCGCTGGGCTCTCCATGCACTGCGGCCCAGCCCGCCGGTATCGGTTGCTGCTGCTGGGGTGCCTGTGCTTGAGCAGAGCCAGTGCCAGGCGGGGCGTAGCGCGGGGCCGAGGCAGCCGGTCCGCGCTGCGTGGTGGGCAGCGGCGCCTGCACAGCTTCACGAAACTGCAGCTGCTGCTGCGAGGGCGGCAGCGGTGCCGCGTGGGCAGCCTGCAGGCGCGCAGAGCGAGCAGTCTCAACAGACGGCAGCCCCTGGGAGAGGCGCGAAAAAACATCGCTGCCGCCCCCGGCCGCTGCCGGTGGCGCAGGCGCAGAGCGGAAGGGGTGCAAGCTGCGCGCGGTGGCAGGCCCTGGATTACGTGCCGTGGCTGGTGTGCCCTGCAGCGGCGGCAGCTTGCCGCCATCAGACGCGCCCGGGTAGTGCGGGCGCGCAGTGGCAGAGGGCAGCGCCTGCAGGGGTGCAGGGCAATGGGCGGCGAGTCAGCGCAGCGCAGCAGCCAGAGAGCCCAGAAAGCGTTCGCAAGCCCGCGCGTGCTCAAGCACCGGTACCGCAGTTCAATAACCTCTTCAGCACCTGCCCGTGGCAGCCCACCTGCAGGTAGGGATTGACTGGTGGCCTGCTGCTGGCCGGCGCCGCTCGTGCGCTGGCAGGCGCTGCCTCGCCGCCGCCGCGCCCCCCTCTGCCCCCTCCCCCACCGAAGAACTGCGGCAGGCGCTGCATGAATCCTCTGGCCGACGTTGGCTGCTGCTGCTGCTGGTGCTGCTGCTGCGCCTGCTGCGCTCCCCCGCCGCGTCCAAAGGCGGCAGGCGGGGCAGGCAGGCGGGTGGAATGCAGGTACTGCTGTGCCGGTGGCACCACATAGCGCGCCTGCTGTTGATACTGCGCTGCCGGCACAGCCTGCTGCTGACGGGCGCTTGGCAGGGCGGCAGGCTGCTGGGCGGTGGGGTGGGCGCTGCCCAGCCGCGCCTCGCTCAGGCTAGGCCCTGGCAGCATCAGCCCCTCTGCATGGCACCGCGGAGGAGCACACCTCCCCTTGAGGTGCACCCTAAATCGACCTGGTGGCGACAAGCCTCAGCTGGAGAATGCCTTTGAAGGGCGGTTCAAGTGCTGCTGGCCAGCAGCCGGCTCAGCGGCCCCCAAAGCCTCACACCCCTTCCTCCGCGCCCCCCCAGCACCCACCATTTGGTCCGTCGACATTCATTGGCAGGGGACCGCAGGTGGCGCTGCCAGCGCACAGCTGCGCCTGCAGGCTCTGCAGGTGCTGCTGGTGGTGCTGCGCTGCCGCTGCGTCAGCGGCGCGGCGGGGGGTGCGCTGGCTCTCATTGTTGCGAGAAACCTGGGCGGCAGGGCATGAAACATCAGGGATTAGGTGCCACGCGGCCGGGATGTTTCACCGTGGCGACCGGCGCAGCACGCAGGGTGTGTGGCCCCCTGACACCTGGCCTGGCACGCACCTTTGCAAGGTTGAGCGCTGGCGGGGCTGGCGGCGGCGCGCTGCCGCTGCCGTATCCCTGCTGCTGCTGGATCTCCTGCGGCTGGTAGAAGCGTGCGTTGGGCTGCGGCGCCTGTTCGCACAGCGGAGCCCACCCGCCTGTGCCGCCGCCAGCACCCAGCATGTTGTCGGGCCGGTTCTGGGTGGCTGCCGCCTGCTGCTGCTGCTGCTGCTGCCGCTGCTGCGCTGCTGCCTGCCTGGTGAGCATGGGCCGCCTGCACTATCCAACTGCAAGCACCACTGCTTGCGCAGCCAAGCCCTGGCAAGGGAGCACCACCTGAGCGCGGAGGGTGGGAAGGGGAGTAGGCACGCCCGCTCGCCACAAGGCTTGGAGCAGGCGGGTGCTGGCGGCCTGCGGCAGCGGCGCTTCAATCGACGGCCTACTGTACTTGTGCAGATTCTTCTCCCTACTTCACTTGCAATCAGCGCCACGCTGCAGCCAAGCTTGCTGGCAGCCAGCAGCGGGCAGCTGTGCTTGCAGCCCACGTCCAAGGCGGGTGCAGAGAGGGTGAAGCTGGGCGCGGTGGCCCCACCTGCGCCGCCCCGGCCGGGATCAAAGTGTCTTTGACTCGCACAGCTGCCAGAAAACTGTGTTGGCTTCGAGCGAGAGGTGCTGGCCGCGAAAAGGGGCCAGTTGGCGGGCGCGGCGGTGCGGCCACCGGATCCTAGATCTTGCAACCTTGGCCCACAAGCGATGTCACGCCGCTAGAGGCGGGGGTGGGCCTCAAGGAGCGTGGGAGAGCGGCAAGCACATTCCTGTGCTGGGTGCTACGCTCCCCGAATGGGTGCCGTCGGAATCGGACGATCAAGGTCGGTGTTCGATCGCAAATTACAATGCAGGAAAGCTCAATGGCGTTGCGTGCTGCGCGCTTGCCCAGCCTCAGCATGACCATTGCAGTCTGCAATGCGGCGCCCGTTGGCGTTTACCTCAACCCTTCTTCCACACGATCTCGTCTGTATTCCAGCGCAAGGTAGGCTCCTGACATTCTGGTGTCGGACAGCTGCCTCCCGGCTGTTTGGGCCGCTGTGTCTGTCCTTGCCAACTTCAAAGGGGACACATTCAGCCTGCAACCAACAGTGCTGGCGCGCCGCAGCCACGATCGCCGCCAGACACAGCGCCCTGTCCTCCCCCTGCAGTCCGCCGTGCAGAAAACCAACACACCATGAGCCGCTCGGCGCTCAGCCGCATCATCCGGCTCCAGAAGGAGCAGGCGGCGCTGGGCGTGACGGCGCCGCCGCCGGTGGTGGTGCCGCAGCGCGAGGGCGGCATGGACCAGTATGGCAACACCACCACATACAACCTGGAGACGGTGATTGTGTCCAACATCAAGCGCTCCGACTACTGGGAGCGACGGGCCAGCAAGATTGGCGACGTGTTGGAGCTGATTGATGAGGTGTACGAAGCGTGAGTGCGAGGCAGGGAGGGTGGCAAGCCATGGAGCGCAGGAAGCAGGACATGGGGTAAGCAGGCCGAGCAGGCACAACAGGCAGAGAAGGGGGCAGCTGGGCCGCAGGCAGAGCAGCACACGACTATCCCACCACGGCATGGCAGTGCCAGGCGGGGCGCGGGCCCGCCACGCCGATATGAGCCTGGGCTGCGTTGCTGTCCTTGAGTGCCGGCTTGTGTGTTGTTTTACAAGCAAGAGTTATATCTGTGTCAGCTTTCCCCCCTTCCCCTGCAGGGTGGATCACGTGGAGCCCTGGATGAGCGGCAATGCGCGCGGCGTGTCCACAGCCTTCAACCTGATCTTCCGACTGGGCCAGGTGCTGCAGGGATCTGGGCCAGGTGCCGCCCGGGGAGGAGGGCAGGGGGGGGGCGGGGTGCTGCAGGGCTCTGGGCCAGGTGCTCTTCTGCCTGGTCCATGTGCTGTTGGGGGCTTCAGAGCGCTGCCGCGGGGGAGCACCCGCTCGGCGAGGGTCCTGCCTGCTGAGCAGCCTGCCTTGCCCTGCCGAGCCGACACCTGGCATGCGCCCTCCCACCCTGCCTGCTGAGCAGGCCCGCGCCGCCTGCTGCGAGGCCCCCCGCCCGGCCCAAGCCCAACCGGTGCCAGCTGCTGCTGCGCCCCTCCTGGCCCCCCACCCCAACCGCCCTCGCCCCCACCTGCCTACCCTGCAGCTCAAGCCCGACCCGCGGGAGATTCGCATGATGCTCGACCACCGGGACTCGCCCTACATCCGTGCCGTGAGTGCCGGGGCCTGGCAGCCTGGGTTGCTGCGCGGGGACAGAAAGCATGGGCCTGGCAGCCTGGGTGGCTGCGCGGGGAGAGGCGGTGCGGCGGTGGGCTGGCGGCTGTGCTGCCACGCCTTGGCGCGCTCGCATGCAGCCCGGCAGGCAGGGGGTCCATCGTGCGCGGCGGTGGGGCACGGCGGGCGAGCGTCGCGTGGCTGACCCCTGGCGGCTTCTCCCCCGCCTGCAAGTGTCAAGCGCGGACCATTGCACCGTTGCGCTGCCTACCCCCCGCCCCCCAGCGGGCCTGCCGTGTCCGCCTCCAAGCCAGCCCTTAAACCGCCCCCTGTCCGTCAACTCTTCCTGCTGGCTCCCCTGCTCCCCCCTTCCCCCCCGACAGGTGGGCTTCCTCTACCTGCGGTACGTGTGCGACCCTCGCAAGCTGTGGGGCTGGTTCAAGCAGTACATGCACGACGAGGAGGTGGGGCGCTGATTTTGCAGCGAATGAATGCGTTTTTGTAGTGTAACGCCATGCCGTCGCCCTGCTCCCTCGCTCGCCGCCTCGCGCCGCGCACCCCCGGGGCTGCTGCCGCTGCTGCGTGCCTGCCGCGAGATGCCACCCAGCCGCTGCTCCCGCCTGCCTGCCTTGCCACCGCAGCCGCGCTCGCAGCTTTGCACGCCCCTTGATGCTCAGCCCCGCCTCCCCGCCTCCCTCCTCTCCCGCCTCTGGCAGGAGTTCTCGCCGTCCCCTCTCCTCACATGCGCACCCCCCCACACACACACTCGTGCAGGAGTTCTCGCCGTCCCCCCCTGGGCTGGGCCAGAACATCACTATGGGCGAGTTTGCGCGGGACATCCTTCTGGATCAGGTGGGCTGGGGTGGGCTGGGCGGGACGTCGCACACAAGCTTCTTCTTCCTGCAGCTTCTGCTTTTGCTGATCCCAGCAGAAGATTTCTGCATCGACGAATTGAACTGCATCGTTGACTTGAAAACGGGCGTGGGGTGGCTGGGGAACGGAGGCAGGGCATGGGAGGGCTGGGGGCATCGGCCCCTCTTGGCTGCCCGGCTCGCCAGCCCCTGCACTCTGCTTGCTCTGAACCCTCACAACACCTGCCTGCGAGCACCGCCCCGCCCTCCTGGTCATAGGGACCACGGGCCGCTTTCAGGCAGCGGGGCCCTCCTGCCAGGGTAGCTCTGCACCGCTCCCATAGCCATGGCTGCGCCGCTCACCATGCTCTTTCTGCCTGCCCGCCCGCCTGCCTCCCCCCCTCCTCCCTGCCTGCAGGTGTGTGCAGCAGCGTGCGCGCGGGCCTGAGCGCCTCCGGCCTCCTGCATGCAGTGGGTGGGCACCCCCTGCCGCCTGCGCTGCCGCCCTGCCTGACCCTGCCGGCCCGCCCGTGCCGCCATGCCCGCCTGCCCGCTGCCCCCTCCCCCCGCCGCCTTGCCTGCGCCGCTTCCCGCAAACAGCTCTGACCCTGGCGCCGCCGTGCGCCCTGCTGCCTGCCCCTGCGCCCTGCCCCCTGCAGTTCTACTTTGAGACCATCTTCCCTCGAGTGCCCAAGACGGGTGGGTTGCCCGGCCGCCAGCCCGCCCGCCTGCCTTCCCGCCTGCCTGCCTGCGGTTTTGCACTTCCACCGGCGTGGCAACCGACAGGTCGTGCAGGGAAACCTCGCCTCGTGCAGTTGCGGCTGCGGGGCTGCGCCTGCCCGCATCGCCAACCTCCTCCTCTGTGCGCCATGCGCTGTCTCTGCCCTGCAGTGACCGACGAGATTGTCGAGCATCTCAAGGAGCTGGGCCTGCCCACTGCTGCCAAGGGCAACGGCGGCCAGGGTGAGCGCCACTTTGTGATGCACTGTGCTGTGTTGTGCTGTGCTGCCAAGGGCAACGGCGGCCAGGGTGAGTGCGGACTATGCTGCGCTGTGCTCTGCTGTGCCGTGCCGTGACGCGGCTGTCCCCTGCCTGGCTGCGCGCTCCCTGCCGCCCTTGCCAGGCCTGTGGCCCTCGTTCGCTGCGCAGTGCGGCCGCTCTGCATGCTGCAAGGGCCATGTGCTCCCAAGACCTCCCCCAGCAGGGCCCCTCTTGCGGGGTTTCTAACCTCGTCTTCCTGGACCCTGTACGCCCTTGAATTGTTACTGACAGCAAGTTAAGTTGAGAGTCACCCCACTGAGGCTCTGCTGCAGGCGGCGTGGACCGCCGCGGCGTGGCAGAGCCCAACCAGCGGCCCGCCTCGGTCAAGGCCTCGCTGTCCGGTGAGCCGCCTGCTCCCCGGCTGGGCACAATCGCCAAGAGCATTGCAACCAATGAGAAACCGCCTGTGCTCCGGCTTGGCGCGCCCCTCACGGCGGTTCAGCCAGGAAGGACCAGCACGCAGTGTGCTCTGGACACATGCCTGGATCAGGACCCTGCGTCCCTAGCGCATGCATCCGTGGCCTGCTGCAGTCATGCCGGTTCGCTGCTACCCTTTGCGCGCAGCCGGCTTGCTGAACGCGCAGCCCCACCCCACCCCAACCCCCGCCTGTCTGCTGCCGCAGTGGCCTTTGGGCAGCGGGCCCCCAATCGGGCAGGCGCGCGCGAGCAGGGCCGTGGCATGGGCGCCGACCTGCAGCGTGAGTCTTGACACCATGTTTAATTAATTGCACAGATGGCATAAATGTGAAGGCAGGGCCGCTGCGCGCCGCGTGTTGCGCGGGCAAGCGATGTCCTGCTGCAGCCGACCTGGCACTGTCACAGCCATCACGCCCAGTCAAAGTCCCCCTTTGGCATCACTGCCCTGTGTAGTGGAGCGCACAGGCGGCGGCGGCGGCGGCGGCGGGCGCTCGCCCTCACCATACAAGCCGGAGGATCGGCGGCGCGACGACCGCGGCAGCAGCAGGTGGGCGCGAGCGCCGCCACCGCTGCTCCCTGCCACCTGGCTGCCGCCTGCGCGCCCGCCTTGGCTTGGTGCCATAGGCGAGCGCGTCTGTCGCGTATTTTTGAAGCGGCTGCCCTCCGTACGCTTCCCTGCAGAGATGCCCGGCGACGGGACGACCGGCGGGACGACCGGTGAGTCGCTGCCTGCTGCCGCGGACGCTGCCGCACCATATGCAGCATTCACAGCACGCACTTCATCGGCACTTCATCGGCTGCAAGCAACCGTTTGTGGGTGCAGCACGGCCACAGCCCTCCTCCTCAGAGGCCTGTTGCATCGAGGAAGTTCCCAGGTTTGAAGCGCTGCGCCCAAAAATCTTTCTTGCGGCCCCACAACTCCCTGCAGCGACTACGACCGACGGGAACGGCGCGGCGACGAGCGGCGGGACGAGCGGCGGGGGCACGACAGCCGTCGTGACGACCGCAGCCGCCGCGACGACCGCTACGATCGGTAAGCAGGCGGCAGGCGGCAGTGGTGAAGATCAAGCGAGCAGCGGCAGCAAGCGCGGCCGCGCAAGCAAGGGCCGCGCCTGTTTCCGGGCTCGCCTGCTGCGCTTCCCGACCTCGGACAAATAACCCTCAGCCCCCCACACCCACCCACCCCCATGCACGCAACGACCACCCCCACCTACCTGTTGTGCCTCCTTGTGCGCAGCGATTACGACCGCCGTGACGACCGCCGCGATCGATACGATGACAGGCGGGACGACCGGCGGGAGCGCGACTACGACCGGCGGGAGCGCCGGTGAGGGGGCAGGGCAGGGCCGCTGCGGCCAGCCTTGAGCCTTGCAGTTGGTTCCCGGTGCAAGGCTGCGGCTGCTGCACCCCTATGTGTCGAGGGTCCCAGCCCAGCATGCGTGGGCGCAGGCGGCTGGATGCTGCCTGCCGGCGGGCGCGCACGTGCACTAGGGCTCGCCCCACTCGGCGTGCCCGCCCGCCGCATCCCACACCTCCTGCAGTGACTATGACCGGCGGGACGACCGGCGGGACGATCGGCGCAACCGTGATTACGACCGTCGGGAGCCCGACCGCCGGCGCAGCCGCAGCCGCAGCAGGTGGGGTAGGGCAGGGGTGGGCTCTGCCCCCACGCCACTGGCCATGAACGTGCCCGCGCTCGCCATGCCAGCGCCCAAATTACCAGGCTGCGCTGCCCTGCATGCGCTGCCCAGACCAGCGCGCCCGCGCGCCCCCCCTGCCGCTCTTGCGTGTGAGCGCCGCCGCCCGCTGCCGGCCCGCACCGCCGCAGGGACCGGCAGCGCAGCGGCAGCCGCGACGCGCGCGATGTGTTCCGCGAGCGCACGTCGCACGCCGCCGCCGACGTGTCGAAGATCCGGGACGCTTACGCCTGAGGTGTTAGGAGTGAGGGGCAGGCCCGCTGCCGGTCGGCAGCAGGCCGCCTCAACACAGCATGGCACCGCGGCTGCGGCGTGGCAGGCTGCGCTGACCGCATGCAGTTCTTCCCCAGTGTTTGCTCAGCCCGGTCTGCGCCAAGCCCCCACCTGCTGCGACATGCTCCGCTCTCCCCATTGTTTGCCTGTTTAATTACTCGCTTGCCTGCCTTCCCCTGGGAGGCCTGCTATGCTGACCGACCCCTTGCTCAACATGTGACCCATGTGACAAGTGCCCGCTCGTTGGCGGCGGCCGCTGCTTGACGCCCAACCCCAGCCGTCGGCTGCCCAGGTTGCTGGGGATGGCATGCATGGTATGTGCAGGCATAGTCGGTGCTCCGCCGGCTATCTTGCTTGGTTGCTATTTCGCTGTATGCCCGCTGGCACGGGGGTGTGCCCTGTGAGCATACCCTTCTATGAGCTGTGCAGACACGTGCCTGTGGTGGAGTGCCTGGTCTGCTGTTGGCAGCACAAGGGTGGAAGAGCCCTGGCGCAGGGGCAGCGTCAGGTCCCCCAACAACCCTTTCCTGCTCGAGGGGTGGAGCATGGAACCGGTGGTGTCGGCTCCTGGAAACCGATAGCTGCCAGGCAGCGCACCAGTAGGCAGGGTGTGCCCCTTCACACCGGGCACCAAGTGTTTGTTCGTTAGGTTGCAAAAACTCATAAGGCCCCTTCACATGTGCTGGAAAAGAGCCCATGTGTCGGTGTCGCTTAGCATGACCACACGCGCCCGGAAGTGGGACGCGGCAGAATCCGGGGGGACTCTAACGTGGGTGGGCGCCCAGTCCGACACAGTTTCAATCTTTCTTGATTGTCTCGCAAGCTTTGCACAACCTTCGAGTTCCATTTTCCCTCGGCGGCGGCACGTGCCACTCAGTGAGTAGGGAGTACCGACACAAACACGTATGTCGGCACTTGCTTCGGGCACACGCTGGCCAAGGCGTTTTGTTTGCATTATTGTGATCAAACCAGTAGCAGGATGCTCTGGGCGGGAGCCCGATGGGCGCCAACGTTCTCACTGGCCGGTCGGCGTGTTGCAGCGTGCGTGGGAGTCCCTGAAGCTCTCTGGAACAGATAAATACAGCTATGGCGGCACGACTGGCCGTGCTGCTCGTGGTGGTGGCGGCGGGTGAGGCCAGCCCTTGCAGCGACGAGGCACTTGTGATGTATCCCCTGCCGCGGCTCCGCCACTGCCGCCTGCCGGCGCCGCCAGCTGGTCTGCAACTGCTTTGCTTGCCAACATGCTGCGACGAACTGGCAGTGCCTGCGTGAGCGTGCTGCAGGGACAGCCGCGAGCCTTGCCCTCGCCGCCGTCGGAGGTATCCCTGCCAATGGGACCGGCTCAAGCCCTCCCGAGTCCCGGACATTTGCAGGCGCTGCCACCGCCGCTCGTGACGGCCCCATCAGCGCGGCGGGCGGCGGTCTCCCTTTCCAGTGCAACGTCACCTGCCCTGCCGGCCCCATGGGCCCTGTTGGTCCGCGGGGCCCGGCGGGAAAGCAGGGCGTGCAGGGGCCGCGCGGCGTGCAGGGTGAGTGCGCCTGCCTGCCCTTGAGCCTCGCACGCCTGCTGCAGTGCTGCCACAAGCGTGGTGTACACTGCTTCGCACCGCCGTGGGTTGTGTTGTCTGTTGGCGGGCCACCCCCTGCCCCAGCCCTGGATGCCCGGACAGGCCTGCCGCTCCCTGCTGTAGTAGGCTGCAGCTGCGCACCGCGACTCTGCGTGCCGCTGCCACAGTGACGAACGCCCTGCTCTTACTCCCATGCTCTCGTGCCCGGTGTGTGCAGGGCCCGCCGGGAAGGCTGGGCCAAAGGGCGACCAAGGTGCGGGCGGGCGGGCAGTGCAGGGCTGCCTGCTGCCAACAAGTGCCTGCGCCCCTGCTGTCAAGCCAGGCATGGGAGGGGCAGCCATGACGCCGGCGATCCCTGATGCCTGCCACCTTCTTGCTTCAAGCTGTGTGCCGGGACGGGGGCTGCCAAGGCTGCGGCTGCGCACCGTCGTTAGCAAGGGTTATGCCTACGCGGCAACCTGCGGTCCGCGCTGCCCCTGCGCATGCAAGCTTAAGCACAACACCCTCAGCCTGCTGCTCCATCCAACTGCCATGATCCTCCTCCGCTCTCCCTGGTGTCCGCTCTCGCAGGCCCCGCAGGCCCCGCAGGCGTGACTGGTGAGGCGCCGGGGCCTGCGTGCAGACAGTGTGCTCATGCTGCATTGGGGGCGTTACAGCCGGCAAGCACACCAGCCTCCCCCCCTGGCCGCCTGCCCCGGCGCCGTGCACGCTTTGCCTGCATGGCCGCGGCATTTGGCAGGCTCAGCTAGTGCCAGGCTGCAAATGCCGGGCTGCCTCCCCCCAGCTGACAGCGCGCGCCGTCGAAAAGCAGCCGCTGGCCGCAGAGTTCCCTGCTGTTGCTTGATGGTCACTGCTGGCCGCAAAGCGCAGCCCCTGCGCGCGCCCTGCTGCCTGCTGTGCGCGCCCCGTCATGCGCCCTGCGCTGCGTGCGCCCTTGTGCTGCGCCGACTGGGCCTGCTGGGCCCTGCCTGTTCCCAGGCGCCCTCCCACCCCCGGGGTCCTCTCCCTGCCTGCGCGGACTTGAAATGTAGTTGATGATTTGATTGCCTACTCCTGCGCCCCTTCCTGCAGGGCCGGCCGGTCTTCCTGGATCCCAGGGCCCCGCCGGTGGGTGTCCCCAGGCAGGCTGCAGCTGCTCAGCTGAGGCAGCACGTCGCTGCCTGCCGGGCTGCAGGCAGTGCGTGCAATGCTGCCGTGCGCATGCCCCCATATGGGCATGCATGCGGCGCACTGCCGCTCCGCACAGAGAGGGCCCTGCTCAGGAGCTCACCACTGCTGCTGCAGGTCCGGCCGGCGAGCCCGGCGCAATCGGCCCCACCGGCCCCACTGGTGCCACAGGCCCGGCAGGCTCTGGCGCCACCGGCGCAACAGGCGCAACAGGCGCAACAGGAGCAACCGGCGCAACAGGACCAGCTGGAGCGGCCGGCGCCACGGGCCCTTCGGGGGTCACGCTGCTCACCGTCACCTCCCAGGCCACCTCTCAGAACTGCAACAAGACAGGATCTGTTGCGGCCTGGTCCTACACCTGCGACGTCATGACGCCCTCCTGCCCCACCGGAACGTCGCTCACAGGTGCCCAGCGCTGACCCTGCCTGCACGCACCTGCCTGACGCAATGGCAGCTGCGGCACAGGTGGCCTGGCAGCTGCCCGGCCCACGCCCCAGCGTTGGCGCAAAGGCGCAGGCTCCTGCAGCTCCCGGGAGCGTGCAAACCCTGGCTGTGACAGGGCAGCCTCAGGGAGCGCACGCATGCGCGAAAGCACATGCCGCGCGGCACACAGCCGGCCTGCTGCGGGCGCCAGCCATGCCCAGCTGGGCTTGCCACAGCTGCTCAGCGCCCCTGGGCAAGGACTGCTCTGTGGGGCAAAGAGCTGGGCAGGTGGCACGCCATGTGATGCACCTCTCCTACACACCTTGCGCGATGGTTGCTGCTGCCTGTTGCCGACACCGACGTGCCCCATCCATGCCTCCGCTCCCCCCTCCCCCCGCCACAGGCTGCACGTGCACGCTGAGTAACTATTCTGCAGGCAACACAGCAAACCCTTGGGTGAGGATGGATTCGATCCAAGTGGATCCGGCAGGGCAGGGGCTGCGACATGCGGCCGCCAGCGCTCGGTGCCCTGGCTGACGAGCCGCGCTGTGCGGCAGGTGGCTGGCGAGGATGGGAGCGCACGCAGGGATGAGAGGGTGAAAACCCACGAGCGGCCATACGTACCCCAACCTCCCGTGCCCCCGCCCCCCCACCCCCCACCCCATTCCCCACCCACGCACACGATTGCGATGGCGAGGGGGGGGGGGGCCTTCTGCTCACACCACACACACACACACACACCAATCCCCAACCAACTCACCCGCAAACTGCAGGTCGTCCAGTTTTGGTTCACTTTTGGCTCCAAATGCGTCTGCCGCGTAAGCGCCGCCCGTGGCTTCACCTGTGTACCCGGCTTGTGTGGCTCGCTGCTCCCAGCTCCGCGGCCTTGGGCACGCTGACAAATCCCAGCCATCCAGACAGCCTGTAGTTGCACTGCCAGCCTGGCCGTGGCAGGTGCAGTCAACACGGGCGCGCTGGGTGTGCGCCTTGCTGGGCCGACATGCGCGCTGTGTCACCCTGCCTCGCCCTGCCTCGCCCCACGTCCATCCCTGCAGTTCGCGGTGTCTGGAGCCTCCACCAACCCTGCAGTAGACACGGTGGCGGTCGTTCACTGCGTGGGGCCAACTGCAGTCTGACCGCTGGCTGCCGCCCAGGCCAGGGTGAAGCCAGGGCATCGCGCTCGTGGCCTACCACCGTCCTGCCCAGTTCCTTCGTTCCACCCTCCTGTGATAGCTTGCGTGTGGGCCATGCCTGACCGACGCTGCCGACGGCGCCGCTGCATGCGCAACGCATGCCATTAGCTCATAGTGGCACCCCCGGGCCCAGGGCATGTTCCGTTCCGGTCAGACAGACCTAAAGCCCAAGCAAACAAGCATGCAATTGCAAGCAAGCAGGCAAGAGAGCATGTCTCCATCCTCCAACTGGTAGGCAGCCAGCAGGGGCACCGGCGCGCGCCGGCCATAGGCCTGTCAGAGCTCGCACCAGCAGCGCTGTCTTGCCTGCTATCGCCAGCATCACCAATGGGCCGCGGGCCAGCGGGGCAAGGTAGCGGACGTCCTGTTGCGGCGCTGTTCTCATTGTCTTCATCCAGCTCACAAACTTGTACAACGGTCGAGTCGCTCTCCTACAGACGGCAGCCCGTGAGTGGGGTGTGGTGGCACTTGACTGCTTGCTTGCTGCACGCGCTGACCGGATCCCTCACCCCGCACTATGGTGATCATGTCAGTAGCAAAATGCAGTAGGAGGTAGCCGAATGGGCGGCTTACTGCAAAAGTCGTCCCGTTCGAAGCGTGCTGTAGGCGTTTCCTGACATTTACAGAACTTCCCCGCGACTCAGGAAACAATAATGGTGGCACGACTGGCCGTGCTGCTCGTGGTGGTGGCGGCGGGTGAGGCCAGCCCTTGCTGCGAACAGGCACATGCCGCCGCTCCCGCCAGCCAGCATTGCATGCCCATCTGCAAGTTCTGCACATGCTTTGCCTGCCATTATGCCCCGCCGCACTGGAACGACCCCCGTGGGGCGCGCTGGGCGCAAGGGCAGCCGGGGGCGTCATTAATGGCTTCGTCGGAGGTATCCACCAGGCCTGTGAGAACCGTCCGGAGGAACCGAACCTGCCTCGTCCAACACACCCGCAGGCGCTGCCGCCGCTGCCCGTGACGGCCCCATCAGCGCGGCAGGTGGCGGCGTCCCTTTCCAGTGCAACGTCACCTGCCCTGCCGGCCCCACAGGGCCGGTTGGCCCGCGGGGCCCCGTTGGCAAGCAGGGCGTGCCGGGACCACGCGGCCAGGCAGGTGAGCGAGCCCTCCGGCTGAATCTAGAGCACCTCTTTCTTCTGGAGCTTTTCAAGCCTCGTGCCGCATTGCGTGGCACCGGATATAAGCGGCCCACCCACTGCCATAGCGCTGGCTGCCCGGGAAGGCTCACTGCTGTCCCCACAATGGTTGGCTGCTCAGGGAGAGTCGGCATGCTGCCGCCGCAACGGTGACGCCCTGGTCTGCCGCCCCCTGTGCCTGCAGGACCCGCCGGCAAGGCCGGGCCAAAGGGCGACCAAGGTGCGGTGGGCTGCGCGGGGCTGCATGCTGCTGGCCAGTGCCTGGCCCCCTGCTGTGCATGCTGGGCGTGCCGCTGGGCCGCAGTGCTTGCACAGCTGAGCATGGCAGGGGGCAGGGGAGCGGGCCGGCTGCTCATGCTACCTGCCCTGCCCTGGCCAGGACAGCCGGGGGCGGCGGCGTGAGCTGCAGGGATGAGGCTGCGGAGGGTATCCCAGAAAGGTACATACCTTCCGGGACAGACACGTGGCCTGCTTCTGCATCCAACTGCCTCGCCTTGCTATATCATCCCCTCTCGCAGGCCTCGCTGGCCCCAGAGGCGTGACTGGTGAGGCTCCCGCATGCACGCCGGGTGCTCCTAGGAGAGTTGGCCTGCTGCCAGGGAGGCGCACACAGCTGGCAAACACGCCAGCCCTCCCGCCGGGGCTGTCGGCCTGGCCTTGAGTCGCTCTGCCTGCCATGGCACAAGCACTCAGCAGGCTCAGCCTCCGCAAGGCAGCCAGGCAGAGCTGCTGCTGCATGGCCGGGCGTGCCCACCTGCTTTGCCCTGCCGCCCTGGCTTGCAGGTCCTACCGGTGGGTGGCTGCAAATTTGAGGTTTGCATGCCGCGCTGCCCAACCAGCAGGCAGCGCATGCCGCCCACAGCACCTGCTGGAAGCAGCGTTCCCCGCCGTTGCTGAGCCGCTGGCCGCCCGGCACGGGCCCTGCAAAGCCCCCCGCCTGCTGACTGTGTGCGGGGCTCGGCTCGCTTGTATGCTGCGATCGCCTCCATGCTAGCGCTGGCCACGCTGGCCATGCTAGCCATGCTGGGCACGCTGACCATGCTGGGCCCCCCGTCTTGGCCCCACACCTCCCCTCTCGCCCCTGCCTGCCAACTTCCGCCCCTCCTGCAGGACCCATCGGCCTCCCTGGCTCCCAAGGCACCACCGGTGGGTGCTGCTGGGCAGGATGAGCTGGCACACGGCTGCCTGCCAGGCTGCTAGCAGTCCCCGCAAGGCCACCCCGTGCGCATGCCCCTATGTGCTGTGTTGCTGCCTCCACGCAGAGGCCGGGTCTGATTGGCAGCCTGCCACTGTCAATGCAGGCCCCACAGGAGAAACAGGCCCCACCGGCCCCACCGGCCCTGCCGGTGCCGCCGGCGTTACTGGCGACACTGGTCCCATCGGCCCCACTGGCGCGACTGGTGCAACCGGCCCGGCAGGCGCCACTGGCCCGACAGGCTCGGGGGCAACCGGCCCCACCGGGTCGCCAGGGCTGACTGGCCCCACCGGCGCCACCGGCCCAACTGGTACCGCGCTGCTCACGCTAAGCTACCTCGACTCTTCCTTCCCATGCTCCACGACCGGATCTGTCAGTGCCTGGGGCTATACATGCGATGTTTACTCGACGATGTGCAACTCTGGCTCGGCAGTGTCAGGTGACCAGCCGCCGCCGTGCCTCGCCCGTGCTCGGCGCCCGGGCAGCTGCCTGCATGGCATGCCGCGTCCCCTGCCTCTGTGGCATGCAGCGTGCATCTGTGCGATGCCACTGCGTCGCGCGGCGGGCGGCCGGCCTGATGCAAGCGCACCGCATGCAGGCGGCACGCGCTGCCCACCGTGCGGTGCCCATGCGCCACCCCCGCCCCGCAACGCAAGGGCGGGCGACACACTAGTTCAGTACTATGTGTGTGGGTGCCCGCGTCGCTGGGCGTTGCTGTGATGGGCTGCCAAGCCCCACCCCCGCCTCGGCCCTTGCCCGTCCCCCTCCACAGGCTGCGCGTGCAACTTTGCAGACTCACCCGCAATCAATGCAACCAACCCTTGGGTGAGGAAGCACTCCTGCGCGCACGGCCTGCGGGCAAAAGCACGGGTCTGTGTCGCAAGTTCCGTTGCGGAGAGACAGACTTTAAGCCCAAACAAGCAACGGGCAGGGCCGCTCAGTCCAGCCGCCATGAGGATGCGTTCACTGGCGCTCAGCGCCTGGCGGGCCAGCCTTTCAGCGCATGAGGCAGGACCTCCTGCAGATAGACAGGACGAAACCCCACAAACCGTCCCCCCACCCCACCTCATCCACACACGCACGCGCCCACCAACACAGACACTCTGACACCGCCACCACCCGTTCACCCACCCACACGCACACCCACACGCACACAACTCAGCCGCTCTTAACCCTGCCCCCCCCCCCCCCCACCCCCCACTCCCACCCCCACCCCACCCCACCCCACCCCACCCACGCACCCACCCACTTCATGACAAATCTGCAGGTGGTCAGGTCCTGGTTTACGACCAACGGCAGATGCGTCTGCCGCGTGAGTGCAGCCCCGCGGTGCTGCCCTCCCAGCACGCCCGCCCGTGGCGCTGCCACAGCCCTCCCCAGCGGCTGCCTCCCTCTTGGGCGGGCTTGCATTCCCCAGCGGTCCGGACAGCCTGCAAAGCTGCAGTCACACTGGCAGCCGGGCACCTGCAGATGCACTCTCAGCTGATAGTGCGCTGTGTGCGTGCATGCTGCGTGCCTGCCAGCCAAGGGGAGGCAATGCGCGAGCCACGTCACCCCGCCTTGCCCTGCCCTGCCCTGCACCCATCCCTGCAGTTTGTGGTGTCTGGAGACTGCACCAATCCAGCGGCAAATGTGGTTGCAACCAACATTTGCGCGGGTCCAACAGCGATTGGGTGAATGCTCACAGCTGGCAGCCCTTCAACCCCCCCAACCCACCCTGGAGGGCCCAGCCGCAGCCATGGTTCTGCCGGTGATGGCCGCGAAAAGCCTGCAGGAGCAGCTGGGCACTCCTCGCCTGCGTCGTCAGGCTGCCAAGCCCGCCTCTGCCAATCTCCGCCACCCTTCGCCCACATTTCGTTTTGCTCCCCATGCCATCCCTGTTTTCATATAAATGCAAGCGCCCCGGTGCCAGCCCTTGATGGCTGCGTGCACCGACGCTGTTCACCGACGCTGTGCACCTGCATCACGCTGTGCACCGACGCTGTTCTGCATCCCACCTAACGCCTGATCGAACCGCCCTGCCACCCTGGCCCGCTCAATTGAGCTTGGT
>KQ482040.1:98199-108415 GCA_001430745.1 Auxenochlorella pyrenoidosa
CGCCGCCGCTCTGCCCGGCCAGCCCCGCCCTGGTCGGCTGCAGCCCGCTGCTGCCTGAGCTGCTGCTGCACCCGGCGCTCTGCCCTCTCATCATACAGCCTCTCAGGCAGGGGAGCAGCCGCTGCCGGCGGCCCCTGCCCACGCTCCTGCCCCTCCTTGCGCTGCTGCTGCCGCTTCAGCTGCTTCAGTCGGCGGGTGACCGCCTGTGCCGAGTCGCTGTCGTATCCTGCCTCCTCCTCGTCCTGCAAGGGGACTCACGTGGCAGGCAGCACAGCACGCCGGTGGGACACAGAATGAGAGGTCACCAATGTTGCAGTGCTGCTGGGTGCCTGCCCTCAAGCTGCTGCCTCTGCCGAGCACAAAGTCTGAGCGATGAGGCGCAGCAGAGAAAGGAAACGGCTTTGGGGCCGGGCACGGGGCGCTGATCAACATCACGATGTACAATGCAATCTCCAGACAACCCGCCACGCATTACGACCCGAGTGCCTCCCAGCACGGAGGCTTGGCGGCGGGCCGGGGCGCAGCGAGCGCACCTCGCGCCCCGAGGCGCCGCGCCCAAAGAGGCGGCGGTTGCGGGCGATGACGTCGTCGTCCCCCCGAGTCTCATCGTAGCCCTGCAGGCCACGCGGGGCTGCCCCGCCCTGCCCTGCAAAGCCGATGCCCTGCAGAGCCAGCGCCAGGAGACAGCAGTCAGGGGAGGGCGCAGCCCAGGGTGCCGGGTGTGGGGCAGCCGGGCTGCTGCACTGCACGCTGTGCGCCTGGCCGGCCGCTGCCACCTGGCTTGGCAGCGCCCGCTGCGGCTTGCCTGCTTGAAGCGAGCGCCCGCATCCACCGCCTGGAATTCTGTGTACAGGGCGTGAGCCTCCGCCTCCTCCATGGCTCAGGCGCGCTGGCAGGGAGAGAGGTGCCGCCAGCAGGCGGCGGCCGGTGGCGTGAGGTCCCACGGGGTGGAGCGGCGGCGCGCCGGGAGGAGAACCACTTTGATCTCCCGTCACTCTAGTCGACGCGGGCCGCAGGCCGCGACGGGAGCGGCAAACAGGCGAGTGCGCTAATCGCCCAGTTGTCTGCGGGGCCAGCTTTGCAGCCAATAGAGGGCTAACGACTTGTGGGACGATTCCAGAACATATAGCAATGCCTGCAAACTGTTAGCGCCCTCGGGTAGGCACTGTCAACACCAGCATGGCGGCAGCAGCGGCTACCCTGCTTGAAAACGGCACGCCCGCCGTTGGTGCTTCCCCAGTTAGCACATGCACACGACCACACAGGGATACCTCAAGTATCTGGCATGAATCGTAGAGGTCTTCCCGTCCGAGAGTTCAGCCAGGGCAAAGCCTGGAAGATCTGGCAGTCCGGGGCGCCGCCTCCACAATGGCCCTTAGGGAAGCCTGATGTCAACAGCCCCCCTGGTGGTGGTTTACCTTTTAAATGGTTGCGTGGACTGTCGCAGCGCGCCATCATGGCTGCTGCCGAGCACGCCCAGTCTGCCGGCTGAAGGCTCTGGGTGTGAAGGCGCCATCAGGCGCGTTGCATTGCAACACTGCCTCAGGCTTACCGGAGAGCTAGGTGTGAGGCTGCAAGGGCACCAGCAATGGCTCCAAGCTGCTGAGTTGCCATCCACAGTAGACAGCGTGCTGCCGTGGCCACAATCATGCTGATGTCAACACCTGGTGTGCCCCAGCACCTGCCGCCACTGTCTCATGCAAATACAAACCTAACTGCCTACAAAGCAGTCCTTGTGCCGCCGCGCGCAGGGCAAAACCCTACAGCCTGAACCCTAAGTGATCGGTTAACAGAAATCTCCTGGTGTGCAGCTAGGAAGGGCTGCCACAAGATGCCACATCAATTGTTCTGGCACGCCGCTCTGGGCTCGCCCGGGCTCCCTAGCTCGATCTGTCGTGTCAGCGGCTCCCTTCGCCTGTGTCCCATTATCCTCCATACGGATGGCGCCTCGTATACCGATTCAGGCTTCCGGCTTGCGGTCTGGCGACACGAAAGGGGTGCGTGCAGGGAACGAGGGTTGCGGTGTAGCGGTTCCAGGCCTCCGTGCAACCTAGCGAGCTCCTCCCTCAATGTCAGCGCTCGCCATGTTGAACCCGCGTCGATTGCGCTAGCCCGGCTCTTCGCCGCCCTGCCGCCAACGCCAACCCGCCCGTCTGTGACCCGTCCACTTTGGAAGAGAAGTGCTCTCCTGCGCATCACCCCTGCTGTGACCCAAACCAGCGGCTCTTGAGCTGTACGGCAGGCAGGTAGTTACGTATCTGCTTGGCCTCCAGCGCCCTCTGGCCTGCCTGCAGCGCCTGTTCTCTCGTCTCCAGCGAGGGCAGCCTGCCGGTGAAGAGCACTACCCCGGCTGTGGCAAAGCCCCAGAGGTTCTTGAGCTGCACGGCAGGCAGGTAGATACCTGTGCAGAGTGCAGCTCAATAACCGCTGGTGTTTGGTCACAGCCGAATGATAGGTGGTATGCACTTCTCCGGCAAGCTCTCTTGCTGAAGAGAGGAGAGCAGGCCGCCAGGCTGCCAGGCAGTCGCGGGAGCAGGTCCAAGTGGGCCACCTCAGTTGTAAGCGGCAGCAGCATACCGCGGAGCTCTGCTAAGCCCGCCTCCAGCTTGGCCTCCTGCCTGGCAAAGCCCGCCTCCTGCTTGAGTTCCAGCGCTCTCTGGCCCGCCCCCAGCGCGTGCTCTCCCCTCTACTGCGAGGACAGCTTGCCTAGGAAGTGCACGGCCCCTGCCGCGCCAGCTGTGACCAAGTACCACAGGTTTTTGAGCTGCATCGAACAGACAGGCATCTCCCTGCCTGCCATGCAGCTCAAGAACCTGTGTTATCTGGTCACAGCCGGGGTGGTACGCAGCATGCATTTATCAGGCAGGCTGTCCTCGCTGGAGAGGGGAGAGCAGGCGCTGGAGGCTGGCCAGAGAGCGCTGGAACTCAAGCTGGAGGCGGGTTTGCCAGGCAGGAGGCCAAGCTGGAGGCGGGCTTTGCAGAGCTCCGCGGTCTGCTGCATCCGCTCTTGACCGGGGTGGCCCTCGTCAAGGGGGCGCAGCGGCAGCAGTCTCACACGCTGCAGCAGCCGTGTGTGCCCGGTCGGGCAACGAGGAGTTGGTGTGTCAGGGAACGAGGGTTGCGCTGCAGGCGGCGCGGCGGTCCCAGGCCTTCGCGCAACTTACAGAGCTTTTCGCTTTTCGTCAGCGCTTGCCGTGTTGGACCCGCGTCGATTGCGATGGGCATGCTCTGTGCCGCCGCGGCCTGCGCCTGCCCTGCCCTCGAGGCCAACCCGCCCGACTGTGCCCCTCCCCACCTGCTCCCCGTGCAGCTCAGCATCCTTTGGGTCTTTGTGACAGCCGGGGCGGCAGGCGCGGTGCACCTCTCCGGCAGGCTGTCCTCGCTGGAGAGGGGACAGCAGGCGCTGCTGGAGGGCCAGCGGGCGCTCGAGGCCAAGCTTGATGCGGGCTTTGCTAAGCAGGAGGCGGGCTTTGCCAAGTACGAGGCCAAGCTTGATGCGGGCTTTGCCAAGCAGGAGGCGGGCCTGGCAGAGTTCCGAGCTCTGCTGCACCCACTGACAACTGAGATGGCCCGCATGAAGGCGGCGCAGCAGCAGCAGTCCCAAGTGCTGCAGCAGCTGACTGGCGCAGCGCTGGGCAAGGCAGGTGGCAGGGAGGGCTTGCATGGGGGGCGGCTAGCTGGGCTGCATCGGGGGTGAATTGCTGATGCCTGCTCACACTATGTGCTTCCCTTTTGCTGCGCTCTCGCTGCGGCCCATGCCCTGCTGGCAGCCAGCAGGGCGGCAGCGGCTGTAGGCCAACCCCTTGATTCACCCCCACACCGGCGCAGGGCGCACCTGCTGCCAGTGCAGTGCCTGCCGGCGGCGGCGCCGCCGCCGCCGCTGAGCCCGAGCCTGCGATGCGGCAGTGAGACGGCGCCGTGAGTTGAGCTGCAAGTGCAGGGCGGAGGAGCTGTGCAATGTGGCAGCTGCGCTTAGTTGTGGGTGCTGCCCTTGGAATGTGGGGTGGTGTGCGCAGTCTGGCAAGCGCCTTCGCCGCAGCTGCTTGTGTGCTGCAACCTCCACTGCTGCACTCATCGCTTGTTTCGCTGTCCCCACCTGCTGAATGTGCGCAGGCACTGGCCGTCGCTCCCCGGCATTGGTTGTGCGGCCCCGATCTGCCTGACCATTAATTGTGCACAACAGCGGGCTGTGGCTCGCTGGGACAGCTTGTGGTGTCTCTCACCCTGCAGAGCAGTCGCTCTGCCTCGCCGCGAGCTCCTGTACACACGGCTTTCCCCTGCAATTTTTCCCTTCGTCATTCTTGCCTTGCATGCCTTGCTCGAAATCTTGTCCTCAATCCCTTCCATGTGCCTCGACCTTGCGCTTCCAATGTCCTACCCGCTTCGCTCTCATCTGAGCGCCCGATGCGCAGCAGTACACTGATGGAGGCTTCAACTGCACACAATCTGCTGCGCAGTCTGTCTGAGCAGGCAGGGCAGCTGGGCGTGGCCGCATGCAGGTGCGAGGCCTGGACAGCTTGCTCATGTTCTTTGCTCAGGTGGCACAGCAGGGCAGGTGGCAGCCAGGCGGGTGCTGTGACCGGACATGAGCGGGCGCAGCGCTGCGAGCACGGCACGCGCAGCAGCGCTGGGGTGACACACCCCTGCTTCCCCTGCTTCCTCTGCACCTTGCTGCCCAGCCAGCTGTTACCTGCCAGTCAGTTGTCTGTGGGTTGCCTAGCTCGAGCAGCCGTGCCAGCTGCTCCAGGGAGCTTTGCCCCATCGTGGTGCTCCACACGGTTGGCACCCCGCATACAGTTCCCGGCGTTCGGCATGCGGTTTGCCGACACGACAGGGGTGCGTGCAGAGGACCGAGGGTTGCGTTGCGGGCCTGCCGCGGTCCTCCGTGCAGCAGGGCTCCGCGCTCCACATCAGCGCTCCGCCATGGTTAACCCGCCAGTTGATGCGTTGTGGCCTGTGCCTGGCCCTACGCCGCCTGTGCCAGCCCTGCCCCCAAGGCCAACCCCGCCCGTTGGCAACTGGCCCTGCCTGCTGTGCAGCTCCAGAGCCTCCTCTACTTTGTCTTATTGGGGGGAGTGGGCGGCTCATACTTTGCGGGCAAGCTGGGTGCGCTGGAGAAGGGACAGCAGTTGCTCGAGGCAAGACAGCGCGCGCTGGAGGCGCGCCAGCAGGCGCTGGAGGCCAAGGAGGAGGCGGGCCCTGCCGAGCAGGAGGCCATGCAGGAGGCAGGCCCTGCCAAGCAGGGGGCCATGCAGGAGGCGGGCCTGGCAGAGCTTCGAGCTCTGCTGTGCCCGCTTATGTCTGAGGTGGCCTACTTGAAGGGGGCGCAGCAGTATCAGTCCCAAGTGCTGCAGCTGCTGGTTCGCGCAGCGCTGGGCAAGGTGGGGCGCCCGACAACACGCGCCGGGGAGGGCTGGCATGGGGCGTGGCTAACGCGGCCCGGCTGCTGCCCGCAGTGAATTGCTGATGCCTGCTCGACGCGCTTCCCTTTCGCTGCACTCTCGCTGCGGCCCATGCCCTTCTGGCAGCCAGCAAAGCGGCAGCTGATTTCCCAGCTGACGGCCAAACCCTGGCCTCACCCTGCGGTGCAGGGCGCACCTGCTGCCGGTGCTCCGCCTGCCGGCGGTGACCGCGGCCAGCCTGGAGCCTGAGCCCGCAGCAGGGCAGTGAGCCGACGCCTTGGGGTGAGCTGCAAGTGCAGGGCGGCGGCGCTGTGCAATGCATCAGCTGCGCTTGGCTGTGGGCGCTGCCCTTGGAGTGTGGGGTGGTGTGCGCAGTCTGGCGAGCGCCCTCACCGCAGCTGCCGTGAGTTGCAACCTCCATTGTTGCGCTCATTGCTTGTTTCCCGTCCCCACCTGTTGAATGTGTGCAGGCACTGGTCGTCATTGCCGACACGGCTTTGCTGCCCCGATCCACCTGAACATCAAGTGTGCACAACAGCGTGCTTTGGCTGGCTGGGACAGCTTGTGGTCTCTCTCACCCTGAATAACAGTCGCTCTGCCTTGCCCGGCGCAACTGTACACAGGGCTGTCCCCTTGCAGTTTTTTCCCTCGCCATTCCCCTCTTGCATGCCCTGCTTGAAATCTTGTCCTCAATGCCTTCCATGTGCCTCAACCCTGCGCTTTTAGCGTCTTGCCCGCTTCTCTCTCATCTGAGCGCCCGATGCGCAGCAGTACACTGATTGAGGCCTTGACTGCACACGATCTGCTGCGCAGTCTGTCTGAGCAGGCAGGGCAGCTGGGCGTGGCCGCAGGCAGGAGCGAGGCTGGGGTAGCTTGCCCATCTTCTTTGCTCAGGTGGCACAGCAGGGCAGTTAGCAGCCAGGACGGTGCCATGAGATGTGTTCCATCCGCCAGTGCTCCAAATGGACATGAGCTGGCACAGCCATTTGGCTGCAGGCAGGTGCTGCGGCGCATGAGCAGGGGAAACGGACCCTAGCCCCTGCTCCCCCTGCTTGAGCACCTTGCTTCCCAGCCAGCTGACACCTGCTTGGGCGAGAGGCTGACGGGGAGCATGAGCAGGCTGACTGGGCGCACTCAACATGCGCAGCAACCCGTTGCATTGTATAACGTTGCATTGCTTCCACAGTGGCTTCTACACGGCAGGGTGTGGCGCTTGGATGGCACTAGCGGTGGCTCCAAGCTCAGTTGCCATCCACAGTAAACAGTGTCCATCTGTGGCTAAACAACGCTGACAACCGGCGCGCTCCGACAGCTGCCGCCGGGATCTTGGCCAGGCATGACCCGTCCGCGCGCGCACCCGCCACACGCGCCCCTTGGGCAGCACACACAAGAGCCCCGCTCCTCGGCAGCACCGAACTGGACTTGCCATGTGTTAGATGGCGCCGGATGATGATGGCGCCGTCTCTACACCCTTTACAGAAGGTGGTTGATCGCTGGCCAGCTCCTCGGCAGGGTGGAGGTGGCCACGCGCCGTCAGCAGTCCGTCATCGCGGGCAGCCCATCTCTACCTCCGGCGAGCCCCTGCCCGCCGTGCTGTTCCATTATACGTCCTCCAACAGATCCCCGCCTCCCGAGCAGACCTGGTGCCGCCGGGCGTGAGGCCACAATCGCACTGCCTTGCCCCCTTTCGGAGGCCTGAACCGGAGGCCGCAGGCTCTGCCAGTGGCCGCGTTTGTTCTGCATGGAGCTCTTGCCCCGCCGACAGCACTGGGCGCAGCCAGCGGCGCTGCTGCTCTGGGCAGCGGCGGCCCTGCCCGCTCTGCTGCTCGTAGCTGGCGACGCTGGTCCGCCGCCTTCCAAGTGAGACCCAGAGCGTGGCCAGGCTGTTTCAGGTGGCAGCGGTCCGACCCTCTGGCTACAAGCAAGAGGAGAGCAGGCCTCAGAAGGCGGACCGCAGCCCGCAAGCGAAGCAGTACCGCCAGCTGGCCCTGCGCTAGCAGCAACTCGCGCAAGCTTGTGCAAGCTTGTGCACACAGTTCGCTGGCAAGGTATTAGAGCCTGCAAGCCGCCTGGCCCTGCAGGCTACAGGCCGGCGGCATAACAGGAAGAGGCCCCGACTTCGGGCTGCAGTACACAGTGAGGCCGCGGGGCATGCTGTGCGTGGCGGGGGTGGCTGGGTTGCCAGACAGGCAGCACGCATGGCTGAAAACATGCACTTTGCCTCGTTGTCTGAAGGGCTTGCTGCACCGCTGCTTTGGGGCTCTGGGCTCGCTGGGCGGGCTGCCATCGTCTCGCTGTGAGCTCATGCATGAAGACTTTGCCTCGCGGCCCTGCTGCCATTGAGGCTTTGCCATAAGCCACCCCTACCGGCGCAACTCTGCATGCAGGGCTTTGATGGCCACCCAATCAACTACACCGCCACTGCCGGCACCTGGGCAGAGCTGATTGGCAGCGCACAGCAGGGGTTCAGCCTGAAGGCTCGGGTGAGGTGGCTGGCAGCCTGCCATTGCCAGGGGCATGCCGTGGGCCTGGGGCGTCACATGGCGGCTTCATCGCACACGCCCTCCCTGCCGCTGCACCTTAAGGGTGTGCCCGCCTCCGTGCCTGCACTTCCCACCAGAAGGCCCCCCCTGCCCCCCGGCCCCGGCCCACCCATGGCTCCCCTGCCCTGCTGGCCCCCCTGGCCCCGCTGCCCTGCAGTTCCGGTCCACCAAGCAGCTGAGCACCTGGCGGCCCCGCCGGCCCTACATCGTCATGCAGACTATCTCTCTGAAGGTCGGGGGCAACACAGTCAATATGAGCACCAACCTGGTGCGTATCAGCCGAGGCAGCCCTGTCAAGGCTTGGAGGGTGCTGACCAGGGCAAACGGGAAGCTGCTGCCAGTGGCGCAGAATGCCACAACCGTGCTGCCTGGCGGCGTCAACGTCACGCTGCTGTACTGGAAATATGAGGACGCTTGGTACATGTGAGTGGGAGCGCTGTTGTGTTCGGTTGTCGTTGTATCTTGCTGTTCACAGAAATTGGTGTACTTTCCTCTGCGACCCATGCTGCCACAGCAGTGTTTGCAAGGGTCGGAGTTGGCAGAGAAGGGAGCAGACAGGGTCGAGAAGGATTGACGGGGCCGACTCGCGCTTTAGCCTGCTGAGGTAACGTCGTTAACATGGTGCACAGAACTGAGCTGCACGAGCCCCTCCTCCCCCCCTGCTCTGCTCCTGAAGCTCGAATTTCGTGAGAAGCCGTGTCATCATCCGAGCAGGCAAGCTGCAGCTGGCTTCCAATTCCTGGCAAAACCAGCTGGCGCATGCAGGCGCCTGCATTCGGATCCCCACACCAGACTGGAAGAGCTGTGCGCAGTCTTCCAACTGTGCCCTGCCTCCTCCCCGGCGATTTTGCGTGCCGCAGGGGCTGCCACCCTGACAGTCACTCAGCGCTTCCTCCTGAGCGCTCCTGGTGACGGTTCTTCCGATTTTCTTAACTTTGGGCTCACCCTCACCAAGGCCCTGGAGCAGCCCATCAGCGGCCTGCTGGCCCCATCCTACCTGGCCGCCACCCAGCCCAGCCCGGCTCCGCCCCCCGCCCCGGCACCAGCCTAGGGTGCTGCTCATCGGGACCTGCCGGCATGGGGCCCTTTACACGTCTGCACTTGCGGCCCTTGAGGCAATCCCAGGGCGCCCCCGCCGAGTTTCATGCCCCGGCTGCTGGTGTCAGGGCCCCACGACACTCTTCTTTTGTTGATGCTGTGCTGGCGCCAACTTGCAATGCATTTGAGCGGATTATTATGGTAGAATGAACTAGCTTTCCTAGTGCTGGAGGTGTGACAGCACCTGCACTGAGTGCAGGCATGGCAGGCAGATGGGCTGCAGCAGGGACTGACACACCCACATACGTGACGCATCCTGCAGATTCTGTTTGAACGCAGGCGGCGCCAGCGGGCGCCTGCTGCTGCATGTCAAGATGGATGCGCGCAGCCCCTGCCTTGTCCTCTCAATTGTTTTCGACTTTCAAATACTGGGAAAGGTTGAGGAGCAGCGCGCAACAGTTCAGGATGGAGGAGGAGTTCGAGGGGCTCTCTTATCGCGAGCTCCAAGCCCGCTGTCGCGAGAAAGGGCTGCGAGCTACAGGGTGAGCCGGCGCTGCGGACGAGGGACACCCCTTTTGATGTTGTTGGGCGCGGCGGGCTTGTACTTCCGCGCCGCTTGGCGCTGCTTCTTCATCCTCCGGGACGCCCCAGTTGACTGCAGCATGGCCGCAGGCCGGCTGTCGCCGTCTGGTCTCGCCACTACTGCCCACCGCCTGCACCGCTGCCGCTGCTTCTTTCCCTCCTCGCTGTGCCTCGACATGTCACAACACTTCCCTTTCGCTTCGTCCCCGCCCTGCAACCGACCTGGACCCTGCAGCAAGGCGGATGAGCTGCTGCAGCGGCTGCTGGACCACGCAGCCGGCGAGCCCGCCTCGCCCGCACCCGCCACGGTGCGCAAGGCAGCCAAGACGCCGCGCACCACCCGCAAGGCAGCCGCAGCGGCCCCCGAGCCAGCAGGGCCCAACCCGGCTGCCGCCAGGGCGGCGCTGCTGCGGGCAGCGGCCAGCACGCCGCTGCCGCCGCGGTCGGAAGAAAAGCCGGCGGCAGGGGAGAATGGCAACCGCGTGCACGTGCAGGCAGGCGATGCTGATGGCGAGGAGGAGGAGGATGCGCGCTCGCGGCGGCGCAGCGCCGGCAGCACCCGACGCCGCTCCAGCCAGCCTGGCGCGGCGCCTGGCGGGCGTAGCCCCTCGGTCGCTCGGCCGCGCGCCTCGGCCGCCGGCCTGACCACCC
>KQ482040.1:148124-159740 GCA_001430745.1 Auxenochlorella pyrenoidosa
TCTGCCGCGCCGCCGCGCGCCGCTCCCGCGCCCCCGGGTAGGGGCTGACCGGCAGGGAGGACCCAAAGTAGAGCTGCAGCAGCAGGCCTCCCAGCACGCAGATGATGCTGCAGGGGGGGGGGGAGGGGGGGGTTGGGGGTTGGGGGATGTGTCGGGACAGGGCAGGCTGAGGGTGGGCACCGAACATGGGCGAGCAGGGTGCGTTAGTCGACAGCAGTAAGAGCGGTGGATTGCGGCCACGAGCGGTTTGGCGACTTCCATCCTGCACCGGCGTGTGCTGTCAGCATGGCAGCTCATGGAGCATGCCAGCATCCAGGTGTAAGCCGCGATAAGCCACCGCTCGACTTAAGTACAGAAACAGCCGGCGGCAGCATTACCCGCGAGGCTGCACCCACCTGAGCACGACGGTGGCCCAGATCTGCCCCGTGTTCAGCACCCGCTCGCAATTGCAGGTGTCTGTTGGGCGATACGTCACGATGCCCGCCCCGCCCGCGTAGCAGCAGCAGCACTTGCCGGAGCAGGTGCCGTCGAGGCCCTGGGCGGCGCACGAGTCGGCGAGCAGGTGCCGCCCGGGTGCGCCGTCCAGGGCCTCGCCCAGCAGCGTCGGCTGCAGCGCAGCAGCCTGTGGCGATGATCCAAGGGGCGCAGGGTTGCAACACGGCTGTTAAGGAGTGCAGTCGGGCCGACCGCGAAGGCAGCAAGCAGTGGCGGCAGCGGCAGCGGCGGCTGAGCAGGCAGCTGTGCGAACTGTTGACATACGCAGGCCGGCGGCTTGCAGGCAGCTCGATCAGGGTATCGGCCATCCCCACCTGCGGCGCAAAGCAGGCCAGCAGGCCCAGGCCGAGCAGGGACGGCAACAACGCGGAGGCCATGCTCGCTCTCGAGCTCTCGAATGCAATGGATCGCTTCTTCCTCCAATAGGAATGCCTCTGGGCTGCTAGGAAGCCCTTAAAACAATGCGTGCTGCGAATGCTGCGAGTTGCCAAGAAAATTCGTCTCGCAGGGGCCTGAGCCCCTGTATACCGCTAAATTACAAATCAAATGCTCATTAAGTCCAGGTGCAGCGCACCACGGCTGAATTGAGGCCTGCCTGGAGGTGGGCTCCGGAGTGCAAACCCTCCCCCTTGCCGAAAACCTTGGGCCAGGTCGCAAAATGCTCTGCAGTATTTTCAAAGTAACACAGCACTGCTTGCGGCAGCACACGCTCACCCCTGCGCGCTTCCCGCCTTGTTCCCCACCTTGCCTGCTCCGGCCTTTTGCCTGCAGGGGCCTCAATTCTCATCCCATACCCAGTGCCAACTTTGGACAGACGAGCGAGCAGAGCAGCCGGCAGCCCTCCGACATGGGTTTCCGTGCCCTGCTGCTGCTCCCGCTCTTGCTGGCGGCGGCGCCTGCGCCTGCAGTGGGGGCCGAGGAGCCGGGCGGCGGCTCTGCCCTGGTGCCCGACAAGCTGGAGAGGCAGACCGGGACCGTGGCCCCGGTGAGGCAGGCTGAGGCAGGCTGCATTGGTTGCAGGCCATGAAGATTCTCCCTGCCTTGCCGCCGCCGCCGCCCTTGCGCAGCAGCCCTGCGCCACCCCCCGCCCCTGCAAGGCCGCCCTCCTTGCAGGGCAATGCAGACGTGTACACAATAAAGCCCCAGGACGGCACCAACCCTGCCATCACTGTCACACTCACGCCCCTTGTGAGAACTCCCGCTGCCTGCTATCGCCAGCCCGGTGCCGTCCTGGAGTGCAGGGCAGCGGAGGCCCTGGTGCATCCTGCTGTGGCACATGCAGCGCACACAGCAAGCAGCATGGAGCACGCGGTGCAACCACCCCGGCATGCATCTCGTTGCAAGTGCCTGCCCCACTGGCTGGGAGGCCTCTTTAGGTGGGCAGCGAGCCCACGAGCTGCGTCCTGGCACCTGCAGGACGGCGACGGCGACGCCGACCTGTACTGCTCCAAGGGCACCCTCAACCCCAGCCCAGACACAGCCGACTTCTCCTCGGGTGCGCGGGTTTGCGCATGTTTATTCTAAATTTATTTCGTTTGATTTATTGTATACTCTTCGCGTGGAAAAGTCACCGGTGTCGTGACTGATTGATTTCTTCGCAGGTGCGCCAGCCAGAGAGCAAGGGTGGCAGCTTGCAGCAGCGCGGGCACACCGCCTGGCTTTTGGCAGCGCACCCCGCCCCCCTTGTCTATCGCTTGCGGCCCATGCGGCACGCCCCCTGGCCTCCAACCATCAGTGATGTTTCCTCACGGTCCCACCTCCCTATTGTCCCCGCTTGCCTGCTCCCCCCTGGAGCACTGCAGAGGCGATCGGCGTGAACCAGGATGCCATCTATATCCCACCAGTGGACAGTGTTGACTCTGGTGAGGTAGGGGCTGCCCCTTGTGAGGCAGGGGCTGCCCGGTGCTGTGGTCGAGCCTTGCAGCCCGACTGTGGCCAGTGGTCGAGGGTGCACGGCTTCACGAAGCTGTTGCGCCCCGACCCTCGAGAGGGGGGGTCTCCACCCTGACACCCGCACCTGCCACTCCGCTGCAGGTGCGCCCATCTACAAGTGTGCGGTGCTGAACCGAGGTGTGACCCGCGCAGCCGTCACTGTGAGTTTTGGGCTGGGCACCGCAGCACAGCCAGCTGCCCAACCACACCGGCAGGCCCTACACAAGCCACTCGCCTTGCAGCTGGAGGACCTGCAGGGTGCGGGCAGCGCGGCTGGCTGGCATTCACCTCTGCACGCATCCTTGAGGCTTGCTTCGCTCCCCCTCGCTTCGGGGTTAAGCTGCTCGCTGGGCTCCCTTGTTGCTCCCGAACTGCCATGTTTCTCCCTCTGCCGATGGTACTGCAGTACCGTCTGGAGGTGCGGTACACCTTCAACAACACCAGCCTGTCCAAGGAGGAGCAGGCGGTGGCCAAGGAGCTGTTCCACAGGTGGGGGCTGCCGTATGGGCTTTTCTTTATCTTTGGATTGTTTGGTGGTCAACCGTGCTGGGGCAACGGAGCTGTTCCAGCGGTGAGGGCCGCCCTGCAAACTTTTTGTCTCGAATTTTCATTCAATTCCCGGGGGAGGGTCAACCGTGCTGGGGCAACGGAGCTGTTCCAGCGGTGAGGGCTGTGGCAGCGCGCTCGTCGGCAGCAGCGCAGCATGCGCCCGCAGCGCATGCCCAGCGCCAATGCCGCCCACGCTGACTCTGTCCCCTCAGCCCCCCCCAGCCCCTACCCCACCCCCACCCCACCCCCACCCCCCCCACACACCCACCCCACACACACACCGCCTGCCCCCCAGGTGCTGCGCCCCCGACGCCGCCTGCTGGGACTGGAAGCTGGCCAACGACCGGGCGGCCACCGAGGCGGGCGTGGTGAGCACGCGAAGCAGAAAGAAATTCTCTGCCTGGCTGGCCGCCGTGGCGCCCTTGGTTGCCCGCTGCTGGCATGGAGGGCCGTGTTTTGCAGGGGCCGCGCGCTCCCAGGCTGCTGCACCGCCATGGCTGGCCGGAACTACCATTTACGTCGACATTCACATCCATCCGCCCTGCTGCCACTGCTTTTTCCGAGTGCAGCCCGCGGACAGGCTGGCCAATCACACACACACACACACACACACACACACGCATGCACACACACACACACACCACCCCACCTCACCCGCCTGCTGCCCCTGCTTTCTGAATGCAGCCCGCGGACAGGCTGGCCAACCACACAGTGGTGGAGGGCGACCTCTGCCAGATCGGCGGCGTGTGCTCCGCCGGCCACCTCACGCAGCTGAATGCGCGGGGTGCGTGGGGCAGCACAGCGGGGGGCAGCACAGCAGGGGCAGCGCAGCAGGCATGCTGTGCCCGGGGGCCACCCTCACGCAGCTGAATGCACGGGGCAGCCCGCTCTCGTGGGTCCCTGGCAGCGCCCAGGCCCCGCCCCCGGCGCCTCACTGCAAACTGGCTGCTGCTCTGCTGTTGCGCCAGAGTGAGGACGGGTGCCGCCCTGCTGCTGCAGGCTGGTACATGCGGTGCCCCTTCCCGGGCGACCTCTTTGCCCGCTTCACCAGGCTGCGCGCCATGTACCTGTCGTGGAATGAGCTGTCGGTGAGGCCCGCAGTAGCAGCAAAACAGCACACCTGATGTGCCGGCGAGGCCCCCCAAAGCTGGCCCTGGGCGCAGAGCAGCGCGCCGGCAGTTGCATGCATGCACAGCCGCTGCCCGGGTGCGCCGGCAGCATGCTGTGAACCCCCCCCCCCCCCCCCGAGCTCGACAGCGCTGGCCCCCTGTTCCGCCGACAAGCTACCCTCCCACCCTGCTGCCACCCGGGGTGTGCAGGGCGACCTGAAGGGCGTGGCCGCCAGCCTGGCACCCCTGCCCCTCGAGGAGCTGGGACTCTTCTCCAACCGGCTGGCAGGCAGCCCGGAGGACATGTGCCCGCTGGTGCAGCAGGCAAGGCTGTTTGGGGGGCTGTCCATCCCGGCGGTGCATGATGACTCACCTCCCTCTGCAGCGCAGCCCAAAGGCTGGCCTGCATGCGCCATGCTCCCCCCCGGCATGCATGCTCATTACGCCAGACTTCTGCAGCCATGCCATGCATCCTGGAGCCGCTCTAGCTTCTGTTCAGCTCTCCCCTCTCCCCTCCCCCCTGCCCCCATGCCTGCAGGGCACGCTGGAGATGCTGCAGCTGGGCGGCGGCAACGACCTGTCAGGCACACTCCCGGCCTGCCTCTTTGACCAGAAGTCTGCGCTGTACTTCCTGGGCGCCTCAAGCCCTGGCGGGATGGGCGGCCCCCGGCTGACGGGCACCCTGCCCGACGCCTTCCCTGCCGGCAGCCACCTGCAGATGCTCGACGTGGTGGCGGTGAGCCCGCACGGACGAAGGGTGCATGCTGGCGGGGCTTTGCAGGCCGGCAAGCCCTGCTCTCTGACCCACGAAAGTTAAACCCCGAGGGTGGCTTTGGAGTATCCTGGATGTTGCAGCCTCCGACTGTGTGCCTGTGACGCAAGGCTGGTTGACACCCGTGCGCTCCGTACCCCTCTGCCTGCAGCACAACCTGACGGGCACGATCCCGCCCTCCCTGGCCGCCCTGCCCGACCTCCTGCGCTTTGCCGCCTCTGACAACAGCCTCACGGGTGGGCTGCCTGCCAGGCCTGCATTTCGTGCTTGCCCTCTGGGGTGAGGTACCTCCCTGGCCCTGGGCTCCAGCCCTGGCCCTGGGCTGTGCTTGTAAACCCCTGCTGCCCACCGAGCACGCTGACATGGCGGGCACTGCGGGGCTCTGCTGGCGACAGCATCCAAGCACGTGCTGCGCATGCCGGGCAAGCCAGCCTCTGCTGGCAGGCGGCCTGGTTGAGCCGGCTGGCACACCTCCCGACCTGCGGCAAACGTGACCCTCTGTGGCCATTAACCCTGCTGCAGGCACCATCCCGTCCTTTGCCTCCCCCGACCTCAGCGTGCTCATGCTGGACCACAACAACCTCACAGGCAGGCCCCATCCAGCAGCAACCTGGCATGCTCGTCCCTCCAGCATGGCGCGCTGCACATGCCCAGCAGCTGTGCCCCAGGCGGCGGCGCATTGAACGCTGGCCGCTGCGCCGTGCATTCTGCTGCACAGCCCCTCGCTGCTGGGCCTCAAACCCCACCGCGCCCGTGCCCTGCACGCCCTGCAGGCGTGGTGCCCGACTCCCTGCTGCACAGCTCCTCGCTGCTTCGGCTCAATGTGGAGGGCAACCCGGACTTGACCCCGCCGCCCAGCAGCAGCAGCGGCGGCGGCAGCGCGCTCAGCGCGGGCGCCATTGCGGGCATCTGTGTGGGAGGTGGGTGCTGCCTCGAACCTTACCGTGGACGCGAAGCCATGCTCAGGCCTGGGACAGAGAGCAGTTGCCGTCGGGTGTGCTAGCCATGCGCCTCAATGCCAGCCTGCTGAACATGCCAGCAAACTGCCCCTGGAAATGACCACCCTGCCCCAGCCGTCACTTGTCCCCCGCAGCCGTGGCAGCGGTGGCGGCGGTGGCGGGCATGGCCGTGTGGCTGTCCCGGCGGCGGCAGCGCCGCGGGCCCCAGACGGCAGCCAGCGACCTCAAGTTTGCAAAGTTTCTGGATGACGAGGAGGTGGCGGCTGCGGCAGAGGGGTGCAGCGCGTATGCCCCGCCTGCGGGCGCCCCCGCTGCGTTCTATCAGGCGACGCCCGGGCCCGAGGGGGCAGCGCCACCGGGGGGTGTCGAGCTGGCTGGCCGCCCAGCTGGCGGCAGCAGGGGCAGCAGCGCAGCCTGAAGTGGCTCCACATTCTCACTTGCTTTGCACATGAACTTCCGGGTGCCTACATTCTCCTCTTAAGTTGACCTCTTGTGACATCGATGCCGTGCAGCTCTGTCCTGCCTGTGCCATCTCACAGCCGCCTGCCACCTCGCTGCCATGCACCCGGCGTCAGGGATCCAGTGCTGCCCTCTGCATGTTGCCAACACTGTACCCTGACCATCTTCCCATCCCAGCTCTTGCACAGAATTGCTAAACCGTGTATGTTTCAACAATGAACTCAAAAGGGCTGGCCCTCGTCGAACAAGCTAGCGTCACCGGTTGCAGGCTGCGGGAGGTGACTGCGGGAAGGGCTGGGTGGGAAGCCTTCTGCCGATGGCGGTGGCTACACACCGGGCGCCAGCATCTAGCCCACATGCCGCCGAATCCGCCCTGGCTTAGGAGATAGTGGTTTCAACCCAAGTTTGCAGAGGGTGCCCAGCACGCACCGCACACGATCCGCGCCTTACCCGCCGTAGAGTAAGCTGCCCGCTACTTCCTGCAGCTCTGAGCGGTTCAGGGAGTCACCAGGCAGCCATCCACTAGCACAATGCAGTCCGCCTGCGCTTTCTCCGGCACCGCCCTGGCGAGTGAATATGGGGCGGGGGCTGCTGGCGCGCCTTCAGGGCCGGCCCTGAAGGGCGCGATGCTCTAGATGGCAGGCTTCCGCGGAACCAGCGCCTTTTTGCGCCCAGGGCAGCCGGCCATCGCCCCCGAGCCCTGCCAACCCCACCCACAGCCGTGGCCTGGCGCCGCGACCGTGGGCTGGCTGGCCCCTGCGACAGCCGCTGTATGCCATCCTGAACACTGCCGGATCTCCGCTGCTGCAGGTGGCCAAGCCCCAGGCTGTCCGCCGCTCCGGCCGCTCTGGCGTGGTGGTGCAGGCTGCCGCCCGCAACCTGTGGGCGCCTGGTGAGCATGGGCTGTGGGGGCAACGGTGCCCTGCACTGTCCTCCTCGACTCGCAGCACGTACCAGCCCAGCACCAACGCCCTGCTGCACCCCGCCCCGTGATAAAACACACTGCCTGTCCAATTGCTGTCGGAGCGTCTGCGCTGACGAAAACACCAGTGTTACGGATCCAATTGAGGGCCCCTGCTCCCCCTTCTGCACCCGCTGTAATTTCACGTGCATTCTAAGGGCCTTTCCGACTGGCCCCGCTCGCCTGCAACCACCTGACAAGGGACAACGCCCCACCCTGATGCCCCATCCACGGCCTGCTGTTCCAATCAACCTTCTGCGCACCCGTCTGGCCGCCGCAGGCGTTGTGTCCCCCTCCTACCTGGACGGCTCCCTGGCGGGCGACTATGGCTTCGACCCCCTGGGCCTGGGCGCCAACCCCGAGCGCCTGACGTGAGCGCCCGCCCTCCTCTCTGCCCGGCCTTGCCTGCCTGCCCGCACTAAAAGCTGTCCTCCTCTGCTGGTCTGTGCTGCTTGTTCTATGTCTGCTGTGTGACACTGGGAAAAGACAACAGCTGCACCGACAGCTTTGATCGGGTGAAAGGCGCCGCACCCGCGCCTGGAGCCAGGGCCCAGCCCTGCTGCTGCCTGGCGCCGGGGCATCAGATGCAGGCAGGCGGCCAGCCGCCCTCAGGTGCTGAGCATGCTGCCCCCCCCCCCTTTGTAATCCGCAGCTGGTACCGCCAGGCGGAGCTGCAGAACGCGCGCTGGGCCATGCTGGGCGTGGCTGGCATCCTGGGCCAGGAGGTGCTGCACCCCGAGCAGTGGTGGTACACCGCCGGCATGCCCGAGAACCTGCCCTCCTTTGACAACAACAAGACCAACCTGGGTGAGTGGTGCCACGATGCTGCCCCTGCAAGGCGTGGTCAGCATGCAGAGTGCGGCACGCGGCATGAACCGTGCCTGGGGGGCAACGTGCGCGGCGCGAAATGGTCGTGGTAGCTGCGTGCTGCCAGCCTGGCTGGCGAGGGATGCCGCCCAGCAGTGGGGCTACAGCTGCAGCGACCAGGCGGCAGAACTGCTCACCACTTTGGTCAACGGGCACCTCCGGCCCTGGCCTCCGTGCTGATCCGCTGGCACGCTGCCAGCCCAGCGGCCTGCGCAGCTGCTGGCTGCTCGCCACTTTGCACAGGACTCGTCGCTTACACCCATAACCGAGAGCATTCCCCCACTTCCCACCCGCCGCAGGCGGCATCCTGGCCTGGGAGTTCCTGCTGATGCACTTTGTGGAGGTGCGCCGGTGGCAGGACATCCGCAAGAAGGATTCGGTGAACTCCGACCCCTTCAACCCCAACCTGAAGGTGAGGCGGAAGCTGCTTGAGTGTCCAGGCTCATGCGCGGGTGCATGCACCAATCTGTGCTGGCACTCTGCTCGCGCCGTTGTTCCAGCCTCGGCGCGGTCGGGGTGCCGCGGGGGCGGGGCGGCCCCCAGAACCGTCGCGTGGCCGGCGCCGCCCGTGCTCCATGCCACCGCCGAGCTGTGCACCGGCCCCCGCAGCGCAGCTCCCCGCCCACGTGTAGCTCCCCGTCCACGCGTAAAGATTCAGTTGAAACTTCATCAACGGCGCCTTTTATGCTCCCGGGGTCCCACACGCAGGTGCCCAACCCCGAGCTGGGCTACCCGGGCGGCCCCTTCGACCCCCTGGGCTTCTCCAAGGGCAACTTCAAGGAGGCGCAGACTAAGGAGATCAAGAACGGCCGCCTGGCCATGGTCGCCTTTTTGGCCTTCACCATCCAGGCGCAGGCCACCGGCAAGGTGAGGGGCCAGGCCGGGGGGAGCGGCGGGGGGACGGGGTGGAGGGGGGGGGCGGGGGGCACCGGGAGCGCTGCATGGTCGAGAGTTGCCCGCTCTTGCAAGCTACCTCGGCTTCCACAGCTGCGGCTCCCGCTGCGCTGCTGAGCACACACACACACACACACACACACACACACACACGGCTGCCTGTGTTCCCCGCTGCGCAGGGCCCCCTGGCCAACCTGGCCGACCACCTGTCCTCGCCCTTCGCCAACAACATCACCGCCAACATCGGCCACTGCATGGTGCCCTCGTCCGTGGACGTGCAGGTGCGCGCCCCGCCCCTGTTTCTGCCCCCTGATCCCCCTGCGCGCGGCCCGGCTGCCTGTTGCCGGGGAAGAGTGCTGCACCGCTGGTTGCAAGGGTGTTGGCCATTCGCCCAGCCGCCTGCACTGCTGTCCCGCTGTGCTGTCCTGCTGAGTAATTGTGCCTCGCTTCTCAGTCTCAAGCGCCTCCCTCTTCCCGCCCGCCCCCTCCCACGCCCGCAGGGCCTGACCATCCCCCTGTCCTGCCTGTGGCCCGGCACCCGCATGGTGTAAATTGGAGCGCCCACTGAACCACATGGGCAGCTTGCGGCCAGCGTGACGGCCCCCGTGACCAGCCCGCCGGCCACCCCCCACCTTGCTATCAACCATTCATGTTTCCCTATTTGCTGCTGCTTTCGCCTGCTTTCTGCACTAACCCGAGAAGAGAAATCCCCCTTTGCGCTCCCGCGCCCTCTGCCAACAACACCCCGCCGCCTCCCTGCAAACTGATGGCACCCTGGGAAGCGGTCCCGCGCAGACACATAGGGTCTAGCTGCATGCAGCCAGCTGATTGCTGAACTCTTGAGCAGCCTGGGGGCTGATAATGGTTGTGCAGAGATCACAGATCAAGCATGGACCCTTCAGCTGATGTGCCTGCTCGTGCCAGCTGCCTTCGGGGGTGAGGGATGGGTGCTACTGCAGCCCAGATCATGCACACCCTGATCACAGCGGTTTGCATTCGCTCGTCTTCCTAACTCTCACGCTTCAGCATGGTAAAGGAGCGCGCTCGCTGAGCCTGACGGTTCGCAACGCGGGGACCGACTGTTGTCAAGAGGCGATGGGGTCTTTAACCTTCCCTGCCGCGCCGAGTAGCAAGCTGCAGCTGGCGGGCCAGCCACGGCGGCGGCAGCCACTGGTGCGTGCCGCCACCGCCGCCAGCGCTTCGACAGCGGCTTGACACTTGCTACCTGCAATATAGCTTAGGCTGCTTGCAGCCCAATTGATCCCTCTGTGTTTCATTGCTCCAGCCCTGTCTGACAGCCTGCTGTTGAGTCGCTTGCTGGCACCCTGCGCCTGCATGCGCGGCCGCCGCAGCCCGATGTCGCCACGCCTGCGCTCTGCCCGCTGCCGCCGACTTAACTGTGCAGGTGGTGCTGTCGCTGCTGCTCAACATCCTGCTGCTGGGCGCCAGCGTCACCTGGTGGTCGGGAGGGCTGACCCTCAGCGCCAGCGGCAGCGCCGGCGCCGGCCGCGGCAGCGGCATCTTGCTCCGCGGCTCTGCGTCTGGTGCCCGGGGGCCTGCCGCCTGGGAGGCGTGCGAGCGCGCGCAGCTGGACGTGCAGAAGCTGGACGACTGGGGCTGCAAGGTGTTTGACCGGGTCTGCTTTGACCAGGTGGGTGCTGACCGCTAGGCGGCAGCGCAGTGATTGCCCCGCCATGGACTTCACTGCGGCGACACGTCGGGGGCCGCGAAGATGCAGCAGGACGACGGCAGGGCCGCTGCCGCTGCCAGCCACACCAGAGCAGCAGCGCACCCGCGCCGCCCGCCGCGCGCTCAGCGACAGCACGTTTCAAGGACGAAGAACGCCCCCCCCGCTGCGCCGCTACGCAGGACGGATTGATCCTGCACGACGGCCGCAAGACGCCCAGCCACCCCAACTACACAGCCGAGTCTTTGTTCCAAGTGATTGATGTGCCCTCCTACGTGCTGCCCGGCTACGAGGAGCCGCTGGGTGGGTACCGCTGCACACGCTGCGGCTTGCGTGAGGGACAGCTGGGTGGAAAGCAGGCCAAAGCATGGGCCCAGCGCGTGTGATGCAACACCAGCATGCCGCGCCCGCCTTCAGCTTTTCGTCCCATGGCATGAGCGTGCTCCCTTTCTTGGAATCATACCCTCCTGTCCAACAGTCAGCATGCACTGCTGAAAAGACGGCGCACACACGCGCTCGGTGCCCTGCCTGCCTCCCCTGGGGCCCCGCAGCCGCGCCCTGCCCGCCAGACTATGGAGCATTCGGCGTGCTGCCCCCAACCCTTCCTTCCTCCATTCCTCGCCTCGCCGAAACCCCCGCAGGCACGCCCCACTTCACGCCCAAGTGCTGGGACCTGCGGATACGGGGGCCCACCCACCTCGACCCGCCAGACGTGTGGCAGCCCGCCGGTGAGGCGCCGCCCCTGGCACTGAGTTTGCGGGGACACATGCTTGGCGCCCTGTGCAGCAAGCACCCGCAACCTGCTTGGCTTGCCCCTGGCAGCCCGCCGGTGAGGCGCCGCCCCTGCGCCTGGCACCGTTGCGCGGACCCGCGCTTGGAGTTTGCTGCTCGAACTTATCTCCTGATCCTGGGCGCTCCCTTCCGCCCCCCCG
>KQ482040.1:199568-211610 GCA_001430745.1 Auxenochlorella pyrenoidosa
CCCCTTGCCTTGATGGCCAGCGCATCCCAGTCCACCTCCTCGTCCGACCCCTCGTCCATCACCGCCAGCAGCCGCTGCCGCCGCTCCTCCTCGGCACGCCAGGAGCTCGCGCCGCCGCCCAGCCTGCGGCGCAGGCAGGGCGTGCATGAGCACGGCGGGGAAGGTTTGGGCACGGCATGAGGGCGGCAGGCAGGGTGTGCATGTTCAGGGCGGGGAGGGCGCGCATGTTTAATAAGAGCAGGGCAGGATCACATGTTCACAGCAGGGAGGGCGCGCATGTGCGGCGGGCGGGGGTGGGCGCAGAGCGAGGGCGGCGCGCGCGCGCTTGCTGCGCGTCCAAACACACCCCGCACTCAAGCGGTTCCATGCAGCATGGCGTGAGCAACTGGCAGGCAGCAGGCACCGTGGGCATGCGGGCAGGTGAGGAAACGCGTCAATGGGGCCTGCCCACCTGCCGCCTGCGTCGGCAAAGCGGCCCGCCCGGCGCTGCCGCCGCTGGCGCTCGGCGTATGACCAGTGGTCGTCCTCTGCAGGCAGGGCACAGGACAGGGGTGGTGCCAATGGCATGGGTGCTACCGTGGCCTTCGTCTGCGGACAAGGCACAGGACAGGGGTGGCGCCAAGCTACATGGATGCTACCACAACACGTGCCACTTGGCCCCTGCACATGAATGTACACAAGCGGGTGCAGGCAGGGCCCTGTGCACCAGCCTGCAGACGGCCACGCCTCCCGCAGCCTGCAGCATGCGCGCAGGTGCTGGCACCCCTGCCCTTGGCAGGAGCTCTGCCAGCCGTGGGTCAAACAGCAAACCCTTCCTGCCAACAAATGACCTCAATCACGAGCCCTGACCTCCAATAGACAGACAGCCCACACATCGGAAAGCCCCGATGGCTGCCCCACCTGCTGCCCCACCTGAGTCAGACGCGGATGAGTCGGAGCGGTACCGCCGCTTCTTGCCCTTGCCGACCTTGCCCTGCCGGCCCTGGCGGCGGCCATAGCCGTAGCGGTCCTCGTCATCCCCTGTGTCTAGGCGGTACCGCTGCCCAGCGCGGCCGCCGCCGCCCTTGCCCCCCCGCGCCGCCGCCGCCGCGGCCTTGACCGCCGCCGCTTGCTGAGCATAGGCTGCTGCCTGCTGCGCATACGCTGCCGCCTGCGCCAGGCTCTGCTGCTGCTGCGAGGGCTGCGCCGCAGTCGCCCAGCGGCTGCCGGCGCCGGGCTGCTGCCCCCAGGCCCCTGCTGCTGCCCCGCCGGCTGCTGCTGCCGCAGCAGAGGCGCCGCTGACTGCGGCCACTTCGGCCAGGAGCGCCGCGGCATCGCCTGCCGAGTGGGCCAGGTCTGGCAGGGGCATGGACTCCCAGTCCCGGGTCCACAGCTCGCCTGCAGGGCATGGCTCGTTAGAGCAGGGGCAAGGTGAGATGCCATTCGCAGGAACGCAAAGCAAGCGAGCAAGCGCTGTCCAAGGCAGGCATTCCTGCACTCCTTCACACACGGAGCGCGGGTCTGCTCCGTGAGGACCCCCTGCGCTAAATCAAATTGTTCTCAACTTTTCTCACTGCAGCAGAAACAGTGAAAAGACGGCGGAAAGAGCAACTCACCCGCAGCCTGTGCATCGCCAATCACCTTTTTCAGCACCTCCTGCAGCTTGGACCGCTGGCGCTGCAGGCCAGGCAAGCAGGCACGCGGGGTGAGCGCCACTGTGCATGTTGTGGCCAGGAGGGCAGGGGCCCCAGCGGCCTCTCGCAGCTTTTCCTCTGCCTGGGCTGCTGGGGCTGCTGGGCGGCAGGCAGGCGCGCACATGAGAGGATGCGCCACACCATCTCGCAACGCAGGAGTGCTGTCCGCCATGCCAGTTGTCATGTGTCCCCTCCCCTCTCCCCTCCCCAGAGAAGAGCGGCCCCCCCTGCCCGCCCGCTGGAGCCTGAACCCACCAGATCGGCAGCCTTGAAGGCCCGCTCAACGTAAGCCTTCAGCGCCGGCGGCCACTGCTGCGGGCTGACCGCGGCGGCCGCGGCGGTCGCTGCGGAATGCGCCGCCGTGCGCTGCTGCTGGGAGGAGACCTGCACGGCGGTGTAGGCTGGCGCGCTTGCAGCCCCCGGGCCCATCTTGGAGGCGGCCTGCTGGAAAGCAGCCACCAGAGGGCTAGCGGGCGGGGGCGCCTGCTGCTTGGGCAGCTGCGGCCGGATGGAGAAGGTGCGCCGGCCCGCGGGCGCTGCCCCGCCGCCGCCTGTAAGTGCCGCCGGCGGCGGCACAGCATTGTACGAGTCGTCAAAGGCACAGGCGCCGGCTGTCTTTCCTGCATGTGCGGTCCCTGCCGCATAGGCGGCCTGCCCTGCTCGCTGCCCCGCGGCGGCGGCCACACGGTCGGCAGCAGCCTTCCACGCCGGGGCAGCAGCGCTGCCCCCCGCCTCTGCAGGCCCCGGCGGGAGGGGCGGCTGCGCGGCTGCGGCGCCATAGCTGCAGGGGTCGAGCAATGAGGGGAATGAACAGGGCTTGCATGTCAGCACCGCCCCCCCTCTGCAGCCACCTCCATCGTCCCCGCGACATCCGCAGCACTCGGAATGATTCGACAGCCCAGGCTTAAGCTCCCACGTCCCCTCGCTTGCCTGGCGGGCTGCGCCCCCTGCTGCTGCTGCTGCTGCTGCTGCTGGGCGTAGTGAGAGGCATAGCCTGCTTGCTGCTGCCCATAGGCATCTGGGTAGCCCTGCTGCTGTCCATAGGCGCCTGGGTAGCCCTGCTGGCCATATGCCCCTGCCTGTTGACTGTACGCCCCGGCCTGCTGGCCATATGCTCCTGCCTGCTGGCCGTATGCTCCTGCCTGCTGGCCGTATGCCCCTGGCTGCTGGCCGTAGTACCCGCCATAGCCGCTGTACGCTCCGCCATATGCAGCCTGCTGCGCTGCATACTGCTGCTGCGCCTGCTGCTGGCTGTATCCGGCCGCGCCGCCGGAGCTGGGTGCCCCCGCATCCCCGGGGGGCGGCGGCGGAGCAGAGGGGCCGTCTGGTGGTGGCGGCGGCTGGCCGGCGGCGGCAGCTGCATACTGCTGCTGCCCCGTGCCGTACGGCTGCTGCTGCTGCTGCGCATAATAGGCCTGATTGTACTGCTGGTAGGGATCATAGCCCTGCTGGCCGTAGTAGCCGCCGTAATAGGCCTGCCCGCCCCACTGCAGGCAAGCGGGATGGCAACGGAAGGGTCGGCGGCAGGAGGCAGGGCGGCTCCTACGGCTGCCGGTGTGCTTCTGCCTGCGTTAACGGCCTGCTTCATACGTCCTCAGCGCTATGCGAGCCCCACACAGGTTGTAGGAGCACGCGGGCGAGCAAACCTGTTGTTGCTGAGGCGGGGGAGGGGCCGGCGGCCGGTTGGCCATCGCTATACTGTGCTAGGTCAGTCGTTGAGGGACTTAGAAGGCACGAGCGCTGTCATCGAGCGCCGTGTAGAAACAAGTGCGGGGGCGAGTGTAGCGCGCCTCACCCCTTCTTCAACAGCGATCCTGACTGTCGGAAGAGAGAAACAGTTGTAGTCAGGGCCATTCTGCTCACCTTTCTGGCGTGGCAGGACACGTGGACATGTTGGACAGGTGCCTTCTTGGGCTGGGACAATCACCACCCACGTTTTCTCTTGGTTGCCCAAACGAGCCTTCCACTGACCCCTGTCACAGTGCCACAGCTTCCAGGGTGCTTTCATCCGTCAACATGGCTGCCACCACTGTCCTGCAACTTGTCTGCTATGTGCCTCTGAGGACGGGACGGCTGCTCAAGAGGGGGCTAAGCACGTCGAGTGCCTGCCGGCAGGCAGATGTGGCACCACATCTTGTGCTCATATAATATGCATACCCCGCTACCTTCATGCAGCGCTGCTCGCCACTATTACCTGCATGCTAGTGCCTCGTGAACACTTGTTGTGGCGGCTGAACGGCTCCTGGGCTCAGCGGCCCTCATGCAACAAGCTTTCATATGCAGACTGCTCGAAAGCAGCCAGCAGGGCAGGGCCCATGAACCCAGGTGGACCGCTGGGCCCGGGTCACCAGCCGCTTGCAGTAAAACGGGACTGCTGCTAACAAGTCGGCAGCGAGGGCGCCGGCGGCGGCAGCAAGGTCGACGGCGAGGGCAGCGGGAGTGTACTTCAAACCTGAATGCCTTCTCTGCGAGAGCGTTTCCTCTCCATTCTCCGCAATGAGCCTGCCCTTCGGGCTTTACGTTTTACCTCCGTGCAGACGAGCTGCTGTCTCCTGTGGCCGCCGGCCCTGGCCCCCGCGTCCAACACACCCCGCCACTGTCTGCTTCGACCAGCGCACTGGCCGCAGTCGCAGCATTGGATGCAGCAGCTGATCTGATCTTGCTCATTTGGAAGTCAGCATGTTCAAATTGATAAAAGGATGCTGTTGTCAGCCATATGCTTTGGTTGCAGCCCGGTATCCCCTCCCCCAACCATGCCGCAAGTCACAAGGCATACCTCCTCCTTCTCCTTCACTGCCCAGCCTGTCCATCGGCCTGGCTGCCTGCCTGGCCGTCTGCCATCTCCGCCAGGACTAGCTTGCGCATTTCCCTGGAGGCAAGTGAGGAAAGCAGGCAGGGCGAGAAGATAGCACCCGTGAAGGATGCTCATAGTGCAGTTGCAGTGTAGCCACTTCCAGTGGTTGCACTGTAAGGGAACAGCATCAAGACAGCCTGTCGTAAGTGTGTGCTGTTCGACTGCAGCCTCCATGCCTGTTTGCATGCCACCCTGCCCGCACGCCTGTGGCAGCTCACCTGTAGGTGAAGTCTGCATCTGGTTCGAACAGAGAAATGCTGTCGCTGTCGCCCTGCACAAAATCAAAGCCTGGCCACCTCACAGAGTCCCTGTCGTCGTACCTGCGCAGTTCAGACATGGGACCGTCAGTGAAGCCTGCAAGCTTGCTGACTGGGCACATGTGCCACTTGCAAGTGAGCGCACCACAGAGCAACTCAAGCATGCTGCTTTCAAGGCCCAGACCAAGGGTTACTGGCCTCGTTGCTAGGGGAGGAGGTGCGGTTCAGCGTCAGATCATGCTGTCCTGCATTGATGGTGCGTCCTTGGCCTCCTCCTCGTAGCCCCAAGCCACTCCCCGGCACTCACTTGTAGCATTGGATGGTGGCACAGAACTGCCCCCTGTCTGAGTCGGGGTTGCGCAGCTGGTGGCACTGGTACCAGTTGGAGTCCATCCAGGTCACGTCCCCCTTGACCAGGGACACCGTCTTGAGCGGCTTTGGCTTTGGCGAGGCCTTCTCCTGCTCCTCGTCATGGTGGATGGAAGGATTCTTCAGCAGGCAACGGCGTTAGGTGAGCAGAAGCCCGGCATTGCAGGACGCTCGGTGGTTGGGCAACCAGGTGATAGAGGCGAGGCGTGGCGGGCGCAGCAGGCAGCTGTGTGCCCAAGAGCAACTCAACCACAGCACTGTTCTTGCTGCTGCAAGTTGCCAGCGTGTACACCCCCACCTGGGCAGCCCCCGAGGTCTCCAGCTTGTTGTGGATGTCCACTTCGATGCGGCCATGCAGCACCTTGATGACAGCGCACACGTTGCCGTGGTTGTGGATGGAAGAGCTCGATCCCCCTAACGCAGGAGCAGGCACGCCGAGGGCGGCAGATGCGCGGGCAGGTGGGTGTGTGGACAGGAGGAGTGGGGCAAAGCGAAGCAGTGTATTGTGCAGCTGGGCCAGGGAAGCAGGCGGGAAGGCGGTCGGGCAAGCGGGCAGGCGGACGGGCAGGCAGAAACTCTGCCGACCACCAGGCACCCACCAGCCTGCAGAGGGCCTGCAAGGCCGGTTTTGCGATGACCAGGACCAGGACGCAAAGGGCTTCTGCGTCACGCTAACCCCCACCCACCAGGCCAGATTTCGAGCACATAAGGCACCCCTGGCCCATCGCCAAGCTCAGGGCCCAGCACGACTCGGAGGTAGCCAAACGCTTCATCCTTCCCCTTCAGCTTCTCGTGTAGAGCCTTGCCCGGCGTCTTGATGCTGTAGCTAATGGCGGCAGCCAACTCATCATCCAGCACGACATTGGCGCCTGCAAGCACGGTAGGCACAACAGGAAGAGCAGGGGACGCACTCTGCAGGCTGTGCTCACTAGTCCCCAACTGTGCTAGTACTGCTGCCCTGAAGAGGCTGCCAGCAGGCTGCTGCACAAGCTGAAGGCAAGGAGATGGGAAGGGAAGCGCACAGGTAGGGAGGGAGAGGGCGGCAGTGGCAGGGCGTGGCAGCATGGGCTCCGGGCATGGCAGATAAGCAGGCAGCAGCTGGCTCCAGCCAGGCTTGGCGGTTGCCATGCAGAACAGACTAGCACCAGCAGATGCTTGCCAAACGCAGCGTGCCGTCGCACTTGCCTGCCACATTTTCGTACAGCACCTTGCAAGCGGGAGGGAGGTCCGCGCTGAAGAGGAGCTCTGCGCTGTCCATGTCAGCAAGGGTGACCAGCGACGAGTCCAGCACCTTGGCAGGGCGGTCAACCACCAGCGGCAGCGGGTGGAAAGCAATGGTGGCAGCAGTGGCAGCCACCCCATCGCAGTCGGGCCCGCCTTGCTGCACCGCTTTGTCCACCAACAGGCACGCCTGCAAGGACACGCTTGCAGGCTTATATTTTAGTGGGGCAGCCAGGAAGAGGGCCTGTGTGTGCCAGAGGTGGGCGAGCTCGAGGAGAGACAGGGTAAGAGCTCCACTTCGTCAGCTTGTCAGCATTGCAGGAGCAGTGACCGCCATGCCTGGCATGCAGGCTCTTATAGCTGGCCCGGAGCGGCCACAGCGCATCATCTGGCGCATATGGAGCAGCATGGCACAGCTCACCATCTTGACCCCAAACCCAAAGAGCTTGTCCAGCTGGGCCTGCCGGGCGTCACTTGGTGCCTTCCCTTCCTCCTCATTTGGCTTGGGCTTGGACAGAGTCCACACCTTCTCTGTTGTGCCCTCCATGAAATAGCCCCTGCCGTACCTGCATGCCCGTACGGCAGGGCCCAGAAGCATGCGGTTTGCTGCCGCCGCTGGCAGTTCAGCCGGCTTGCGGATCACATGCGAGGCTGCTCACTTTCTGAGCGCATGTCCCGCCACCAGCCACTCTGTCCCTCTGGCTGCAGGTTCCAGCTGTCCCTGCTGCTTTGCACTCACTTGATGCGCCGGTTCATGCGGTCAAAGGACAGCCAGTACGTCCGGCTGTGAGGCAGGGTGCCTACCGCCATTGCCGCAGCAGGATGGATGTCCACAGGCACAGGGTCCCCTTCGGGCTGCTCTTTGGTGTGAAGGAAGAGCTCGGCAGAGGGAGCCTTGTCTGCGCGCATAACCTCAAGGCGCAGGAATGGCAGGACCTGCTTGTCCACCAGGCCAGCGGGGGCAATCTCGGTGCCAGGAGTGACGCGCAGCGAGTCGCTGGGCCAGATGCGGGCCTGCAGGGCAGGCAAGGGCAAGGCAACAGGAGGCAGCTCTTCTAGAGGGACGATTTGTCGATAGCAGCCTGCCAGTGCGATCAGCTAGCACTTGCCGGCCCGTCATGGCGGCACTTGCTGGCCTGCCTTGCCGGCAGGTGGCAGACCCCACCCAACTGAAACCCCACCGTCCCTGGGCTCCCACTACACCTCACCTCAATCCGCTGCTGCTCGGTTGTGAGGTTGAACACCAGAACTCCTCCAGCGTTGTTTGCAATGGCTCCTGACCCCACAACCGCCAGGTCAGCATTCCCCTGGTTCAGCTTCGGAAATGCCGTCAGCGCAGCCCACTTGTACGCTACAGGTGGAGGGGGATGGGGGTGGGGATAGGTGATGGGGATGAAGAAGGCTGCCAGTGGGGTTAACCCGGGCAGGGTGTGTCCCAGACTGCAGCGCCACTGCCTGGCTGCTCACTGCCCTCGTTGAACTCTGGCAAGGGCACCCAGGAGGCAGGGCGGCAGGCAGCATGTGAGAGGAAGCCCTCCACATGTGGGATGGTAGGAAAAGGAGTTGAGAATTGTGAGCAGAAGCGCTGCCTGGAGACCTGAGCACACGTGGCTGCCAGGCAGCTGCGCTGTTCAATGGCAGCTGCAGGCAGGCAGGCAGGTGGGCGGCCGCGAAGGCGGGCAGGCGGACAGCAGGCGAGCGGGCGTGGAAGGCAGGGCAGGCTAGAGGCTCGGGAGTTACTCCCACAGTAGTCCTGCCAATGGGCACCATCAGAATGTGGTGTGGTTGTGGGATACGGTGGGATATGAGGCAAGATTCTCTCATCAACTGTGGTTGTGAGGCTGGCGTGGGCGATGCTGCACATCCACTAGCATTGCCCAGGCTGGAGTATTCCAGACAGACGCAAGACCCACGAGATTGTTTGAATCCTTGAGGCAACACAAACAGTGCTCACGATCAAGGCTGGCAGCCTGCATGCTGGCTTGCAGCAGCGGGGAGGTTGCCTCGTTAGGCAGCGCGCCAGTAGGCACACCTCTCTTGCTGCAAGTGGGCCAGGGTGTGAGCAGCACAGGGGTGGGGCCGTGAGCAGGAGAGGCATCAGGCTGCGCAGGACACGAAAGCCTGCACAACCTGCGGCGCTGGCAACGGCTCACAGGGTCCACTGAATGCATGCGCCAGGCTGACTCAGGATCGGATCCACCGCCCCCCGACGCTGGTCAGGCCTTGACTGCTGGGCAGAGCGCCTACCAGGATGGGACACGCCTTGCCGAGGTTGCTGTGTCAAGTCGGCGCAGCACTTGCTGTGCGTCTCGGTCTTGGTTCCAGCGTATGCCGCCCTGGGTGCTTCTGCAGTGGCGACAGATGGCGCAGCCCCGCTGCAGGCTAAACCCTAATCTAAGCTCGGTGGAAGTGCAGGGGCGGTATAGGCACGGCAAACTCGCCGGGTTTCAAGGGCGTCGAAGGCATTGCGGCCCAGCTGCGGCCCCTTTGCGGACCCTCCCGCATCGAAGAACTTCTACGACGAACGCCCCCGTGCACGTCCAGGTGAGACACGAGGACGAACGCGGCGCAAGGAACACTCGACGCATTAGGCCGGGCAGAGGCCGGGCCTGCGCTTGCGCAAGCATCGAAGCCAAGCTGTGGCCAAGCCGCACCTTTGGTGAAGGCCACCTGCGTTCGTCCAATCGGGAATTCGTTTTCGATCGCGATCCTAGCTGTAGGAAGGGAAGAATCGACACAGTCAAGGCCCGCAACCTGCAGCACGCTGGCAGGACACGTGGCAGCCCACCATGTGCAGCAGGCTGGCTAAAATAGCTAACGAAGCTACCGAAGCAAAACTTGCTGAAGAAACCTGAGCACTAATGTCGGCAGCTATTTGCGCACGTTCTTGCCGGCCACTTGCTACGGCTCCCTGCCGAGCTCCCGGCACGAGCAGCAGGGCCGCAGGCTGGAAGGCATGCATCAGCAGAAGCAGCGGGCGCAATGCACTGCGGTAGGTGTTGCCGCCGCCGCCTGCCGCCTTCTGCTGCCGCCGCTGCTGCCTGCTGGCCCACCCTTCGTCTGTCCCTCCCTCCTTCCAGCCCACCATCTGCTGCATCCTTTGCAGCATGGTGCCTGCAACAGTGTACTTAAAACCAGGCTGCCGGGCAGCCGCCTGCATTGGATGCTTGCAGGCCGCGTTGCTTCACAGCCGCCAGCGCCACCCTACTCGACGACCCGCCCATCTGTCGCCGTCACCTCGCTGGCTGCCCTCTTGTGCAGGCCGCGGCGCCTGGCGCGCCTTTCGGCCGCCCTCCCAGAGCTGCCGGACTTGGATGACCTGGATCTGGAGATGCCAGAGCTGCTGACAGAGCTGGAGGAAGCCCAGCAGGCAGCGGGGGCCGTGTTCAACGTGAGCCACGGAGGGTGGCAGGCTGGCACTGAACGCAGCGCTGCTCTGGCTGGCTGGGCATGTGTGCGCACGGTGCTGTACGGGCCACGTGCGGGGCAGTGATGTGGCAGCAAGGCTCAGGGGCAGCGTTCCGGTGCAGCAGGCAGCAGGCAGATGCGGTGTGCACAGCGAGTTGCAAGCTGCCAGCGACTTGGGGAGGCCTGGCTGCGCAGCGGCGTGCTATGGGGGTGCAGCTGGCAGCTGCCACGCCCGGCGGCCGCCTTGGCGCCGCACCCTTTTGAATCCTGCCAAGCCGGAAGGAGGGCGCGGCACGCTCGCCCAGCCCGGCACCTGCATGCGCGGCGTCTTGCCCACACGCCCCCGCCCCACACACCTCGCGTCCGCAGGACGCCGGCCTGGTGGCGCACTTCACCAACGACAGCCGGGCGCTGTATGCCCTGGAGAACTCGGGTGGGTGGCCGGCCTGGCCAGCGAGGCCCCCTGGGCATCTGTTTTCTGTTCTCTGTTATCCATGGCGGGTTGCTGGCGGCAGGCGCCCCCAGCCGCCTGCAGGGGCGCGCCGCCGCCGCGCACCTGCTCGCGCCCTGGCCGCCCCCAGCATGTGCGCCTGCCGAGGCGTGCTGGGCGGCGCAGCGCAGGCAGCGGTGCTGCGAGGGGCCGAGCCGAGCTGTTCTTCACGAGAGCCTCTCAGGGTTGACCAGTCAAACAGCCAGACATCATACGCACGCCTGCCGTCTGCCCGCCCTGCGACCCATACAGCCGTGCCCGTGACCAAAACAGCACAGAGCAGCCGTGCAACCTGCCCCCTGCCCTCCCTTTGCAGCCGTGCTGGTGGACCGCTCCCACTGGGGCCGCCTGCGGCTGTCCGGAGAGGATCGGCTGGCCTTCCTGCACGGCCAGACCACAAACGACATCCAGGCCCTGAAGCCGGGCACCGGCTGCGACACGGTAGGGGATTTTCCCGGGTCATCTGGCCCTGCAGCGGCTGCTCCACCAGAGGGGAGCTTTGCACGTTGCAAGGGCTCAGTAGCCGGACGCCTCAGCGCGGTCGTGGCCATCGCATCGCGCTGCATGTGCTGACGGCTGCGCAAGACCCGGGGTGTGGGCGGCTGCCGGCGCCCCGCTGCGCCCACCCAGCCGCTGGGTGCCGCTGCGACTGGCGCGCCCTCACCGGCGCGTGGCCCTGCCCGCCCACCTGCCTGCAGGTGTTTGTGACCGCCCAGGCCCGCTGCATCGACCTGGCCACAGTGTATGCCCAGCCCAGCGGCGCGCTGGTGGTTGTTTCCCCGGGCTTGAAGGCACAGCTGCTGGAGCGCCTGCAGAAGCACATCTTCCCGGCGGACAAGGCAAGGGCCAGGAGCAGCCTGGGGCCCGCCTGAGTCGCCCCTCCTGGACGCGTGGTGTTGCCGTGCCGTGGGCTGCAGTCAGCATGCTGGCCCCCGTGCCCGCTGGCCTCCTGCTGCTGTGCTGTCGCCCGGCCTCGACCCTGCGTCGCAGCCTCCTGGGCATGCAACTCGTCAACAGCGGCTGAAGCGTGCACGCCTGCCTGCATGCCGGCAGCGCACGACCTGGTCATTGGCTGCACTTCGGAGCGCCGATCAGTGTGTCCACTCATGCTTGCAGTGCACACAAACCCCCCTCTGTCCACCACCCACGCTCGCTGCAGGTGCAAGTCGCAGACATCAGCCCCAAGACCTGCATGTTCAGCCTGCTGGGCCCCCAGGCAGACGAGATCATGCAGCAGCTGCAGGCGGGCGCCATAGTGGGCGCGCCGCACGGCACCCACACCCTGCTCAGCTTCGGAGGTGCGCAAGTGGGCAGGGGGCTTGGCACCCCTGAAACACAGCGCTGCAGCCTGGCAGGGCAACGCGCCAGCTTGCGTCATGCGTGCACACACCCAGGCAGTCTGCGATGCGCTGCGCCACACTCCCTGTGCCCACCCCCGCCCGCGCAGGCAAGCCCGTGATTGCGGCGTCGGGCGGCGGCCTGCCGGGCCCGGGCTACACCTTCATTTGTGACGAGTCCATGGCGGCCCCTCTGTGGAAGGCTCTGTCTGGAGTGGTGAGTCGACCCTTGTTGAAGGGAAAAGCCACATTCTTCAGTCGATAGCGACCTCGGTCGACAATTGGGCTGACTGTGCGATGCTTGGGGGCAGCGCTGGGGGCGGCCCTGTGGCTTGCCCCGCCGGCGGCGGTCTGGAAGCCTCGCCACACCGCGGCGTCCTTGCTCCCTCGCCCGCCTGCTGTGTTTGCCCCCCCCCCACCCACCACCACCCTA
>KQ482040.1:256199-266683 GCA_001430745.1 Auxenochlorella pyrenoidosa
GGGGGCGGGCGAGCTGCGAGAGCTATGCAGGCCCGTCAGGCGTGGATGGCGGGCAGACGGCACGGCTGCATGCAACCCCCTTGCCCTGCCAGTCTGTCCATGCCGCCACGACCACTTTGGATCCGCTGCACCCCGCTTTACAGGTACGAGATCAAGCGGCAACTGAATGCCGAGCAGCTGACCCCCCGCGTGGACCCCAACCACATGGCAGCCTACTCGCCCATCCAGGGCGGCAAATATTGGGTGAGTTCCCCGCTGAGCGCCACATCGGTGCAGCCCTGCAGCTTGCTGCACAATGTTGCAGCCGCTGCACACCCCTACTCTGCAGCTTGCCACCGAAAAGAGCACCCTGCTGGCAGTCACTACTGGACCTACAGGGGGGGCAGCATCGAGCCAGCGCATGGGTGGATTGCATTGTGCTTTGATCACTCCATGCAAAGGGACAGGCTGCATCACAGGCCCTGCTTATGGCTGGCCCCTTGCCGCACCCCTCCCTGCGCAACAGATTGGCTTTGACACCCCCACCACCCACGCCAAGAAGATGTGCTACGCCCGGGGGCGCGGCATCGGTGGCATTATGGTGAGACTGGCGCAGCAGGCGCCTCCGCGCCTGCTCATTCCTGCGTGGTTTGGCCTCGGAATTTATCCTTTGGCAAGGCAGAATGCTCGGCACCATGCAGCCTGGCCGCTTGGGCGTGCTGTTGGCCCTCCAACTGGGGAAGTAACGTTCAAATCAGAGACGCCCGCTGCAAGGGCGCCGTATCTTAACTGTGTGCAATTGCGCCGGCAAGCTGGGGGAGATCTATCTCTCTATCTATCTATCTTACATACGCCTCTTACCCTGCCTCCTGGCGCTGCCTCTAAACCCGCTGCCCTCAGGTGTGGGACTCGGACACTGACGACCAACTGGAGCTGCTGAAAAACATCAAGGCCAAGGCGACCGATGCATGCGCCGACTACCAGCAGCCGCGCTGCTGACGAGGCGCAGACTCTGCACCCTCAGCACCTACACCGCTGCTGGTGCAGCAGCTGTGCTCTGCGCACCAACACCGGCGCCCCTGATGCAGCGCGCGCGCGCGACAATGTATGATCCACCCTCGAGCACTGCGCACTTGGGACCCTTCAAATCAACAGATATTCTGATTCCTTCTGATCAGCATGAGCTTTCCCGCTGCCTGGCCCCTGACGCAAACTGCAAATCCTGCTGGCTGCGCACCCGGCCACCACAAGTAATCCTGTCCATCTGACAAGCTCTTGGAATGAACATCTGCCGCCAAGTGCACTTCAAATTCACTGGAAAATGTTGCCAAACTTGCAAAGCAGCTTGGAAGCTCGAAGCCCATCAATTGTGAGCCGTCAGCTGCCACCGCCACCACGTCTCCTGCTTCCTCCCATCACGGCGTCGTTCTCCGCTGTAAGTCTTCCCATGAGTTTCTCACATGTATCCATCGCGTTTGCAAAGAGTGTCAGTGCACAGAACGACCGGGAAACGCGAGAGAAGGGCTGTACTGCCACCTGTACGGCCTCTTCAGGCTTTACAGTCGTCGAATGCCCATCGCAGTTTCTGAAATTACCCACGATCGGCAACCCTGCTCACAGCAAACTCGGTGAGTCGCAACTGGCCATTTCCTCGCACTGCCACGCCGCAGCCGGCCCCTGCAGCACCCGCAGGCGCCGCGGCTCAGATGTGGTGGTTAGAGGCACGTGCGAGCAGCACAGAGCTAGCGCACCTGCGTCGCTGCTGTGGGCTGGCGCGCTGCCCGCCGCCGCTGCCTGCTCGCCGCTGCCTGGCACCAAACTGAAGCCGGCAGCTGTCACAACTATTCTTTTGCCTTCTTTGCAGCTGCACTTGCTGGACGGGCATCTGGAGCCAAAAATAATAGAGCGGCGAGAGCAGAGCTTGCCCCACCAGTGCAGGCGGGCTGCGGGTGAGCGCTCGTGTTGCCCTCTGCTGCCTGTGCTGCCGTTTGGTGCTCCGCCTGTCCTTGCACGAGTTTGCCTCAGCCTTGCCTTTACATTTAGCAACCTAACATTAAAAATCTTCATGGGTGCAGGCCAGCCATGGTGCTGCTGGACAATGGCGGCTTCCTGACGCAGCTGCACAGGTGCGGCCCTAGGCTCAGGCCAGCAAATTTCCTGCCTCACCTTTTCTTCAGCTTGCCGCCTCAGCGCCCTGCTGCGGCAGTTGCTGCCACCGTGCTTTCTCCCTCAATGTCATGCCTAGATAAGTGCCTTCCCGTTGCTCTGCTCTGCCCCTGTGTCTAGCGCACTGGCTGCTGTCGCCCTGTCAGTGGGGCGGCCGAAACTGCCTGCGTCTGCTTCTACACCCATTGTCAGAGCTGCGCTCTGCTGCGCGCTGCCACAATGTGTGCCTCCTAACCCTGCTGGCTCCACCCCAGCAGGCTGTATGAGGAGCGCAAGAAGGATGGCACAGTGTGGGTGACGATGAAGCGCAGTGAGTGGCTGTCACCTTGCACTGCCAATCTTTGAGCAGTATGGAATTGCTGCAAGCTGTTTTGTGTATACATGGCTAGCAGGCGGGGTGCCTGCTCCCAGCGGGCGGTGCGCCTGGGCTGGAGCTCCCAGCAGCAGCCAGGGGGCGCCAGGTCTGCAGCGTAAGGGTGCAGTCGCATGCATGTGGCGTGCGACCACGGGCCAGCCTGCCCGCCCCACCATCCCGCCATGTCCCCCCCAAAAGCCCGCTGCTGCTGCTCTGCTGCTGCTGCTTGTTGCTGTAACTTCTGCCCCATCGTTGGGTTCCTGCCCCCCCCCCCCCCCCCTCCGCCGCTGTTCAGCCAACCTGAAGCCGCGCAAGGGCAAGAAGGACTACAGCGGCTTTGAGTACCACTGCCTGGTGCGCTGCCTGCATGTGCCCCTCCCGCCTGCATGTGCCCTCTCCTGCCTGCCCTGCGGCCTGCACTCAGTGGGCTTTGAGCACCACCGCTCGGGGGTTTGCAGTCCCTGGCCTGCTTTGTGCCTGCCGAGCCGCGGTAGCCCCTGCGGGACGGCATGCCAGGATCCCCCCAGAGCCCAGCCCAGAGGAGGCGCACGCCGGCCGCTGGCCACACCCGGAGCAGCAGGCACGCTTCCACGCCGCCATGCCCCTCTGCCGGCCGCATCACAGCCGCCCTTGCGCCCGCTGTGCCCGCTGTGCTGCCGCAGGTGCGCGCGACCGACGGGCGGCGCAAGCTGTCCACGGTCGTCAAGGGGGCAGACCTGGCCAAATTTCAGGAGAGCTACACAACCATCATGCGGGTGAGCAGGGGGGCAGGGTGCTCAGCGTGCTTTTTGTCCCCTGCAGTGCCTGCCGTGCTGAGAAGACGGGACGAGCGCGCCGGGCGGGCGGGCCGGGTGGCTGGGTCGAGCCCCCCGGCAGCGGGCGCGCGACACCCCATCAACCGCGAGCGGCGCTGCCTGAGCAATCGTGGCCTGTGCCCTGCACACCCCCTGACTGCCGACTGGCCTCTCCCTTGCACACCCCCAAACTGCTTCTACAGGCCCACATGGACTCGCTGAAGACAGGAAAAACTAAATATTTGCTCCTTTTTTTGGTCTTTGGTAAATGTGCAGGCGCACATGGACTCGCTGAAGAAGCGCGACCGCAAGGCCGGGCACGGCCGGTGAAGAGCAGGGCACGCAGGCTGGCAGCAATCGCAAAAGACCACCGCGGCGCGCCGCCTGTTCCCGTTTGTTGTTGCGGCGCAGCACCACTCACCCGCACCCTGCTTGCCTGAACGTCGGACTCTCCTTGCGTGGCCCTCATGCCGTGCGTCCTTGGCCTCCACACCTCGGCGTTGTCGCCCACCCACTCTCTCCTTGTCATTCTGCTTGCGCTGCCATTGCGCAGACAACGTGGTTCCACTGTGAAGCACCTTTCAGTTGCAATGCACGTGTTGAAAGCTTCAGAGGGCAAAGAGGCGGATGGCTGGGGGCATGTTTGACCGCAGGGAAGCAGGGCACGAGAAGGGCAGTGCAGAGCGGGGGGGGGGGCAGCATCTGCCTGAACGGGATCAGAGGGAGGCCGAACGAGCGGGCATTGATTTGAGTACCTCCCTACGAAGGCCGTGAGCTCCCTCTTTTGGTACACCGTGTTCAAGCATAGTGCAGATGATGCAAATGGCGACCACCCCGCAGTGCCGCCAGGCCTGGAACCCACATTGGATGCAACATGCCCTGATCACTGTCTGCATTGATATGTTTGGTTTCCTTTGACGCGCACCATGAACAGCACCACGTGTTACAGCCATGTATCTGCCTTGTTATGGCCAACACTCTTCTGGGGGTCGTGATCGTCACAGGCTGAGCCACCCAGTGCACCACAGGCCCCCACCAAAGCCACTCTGTTTAAGCGTTGCCATGGAACACATCTCCCTTTTCTGCACCTCCCGAGGTCATCGTACTGCATGCGATCTTCCCCCAACACTCGCACCCACCCAGCGACACTGCCTCTTTGCCATCGCCCGCATGGCGCTGCCGCCAGCTGCGGTGTTGCCCACTGTCTGGGGCCTGCCAGCCTGCATGCTTGTCCAGTCAAATCCGACCATGACAACGCCCAAGCACTCATACAGAGTGCGCCGGAAACTAGAGGTCTTTTATACAGGCGGCCCTGTGCGACTTTCGCGCGATGGGCGGCTGCTGGCGTGCGCTTGCGCTGATGAGGCCAAGCTAGTGGATCCATTGAGCGGTGCCGTGCTGCAGACGCTGCCCGGGGTGCGTCTCGGCAGCCGACCATGCATGCTGCGCCGCTTTGGGGAGCCTGTGGAGGGTGCCGGCCCGTCAGGGCCGTGCATGACGTGATAAAGAGCCTGTGTGCAGCGACAGGGCCATCCCCGGCGCACGCCCGACTAAACCCTGCCGCCGCTGCCTGCCGCCACCCGCCTCTGCCTGCCTGTCTGCAGGATTCGGAGCCGCTCACAGCCCTGGCCCTGAGCCCCAATGCTCGGCAGCTTTTCACGGCGTCGCGCAGCCTCCAGCTGCGCTGCTGGTCGCTGGAAAACGGGCAGGCGCTGCGCAGCTTCAAAGGGCACAAGGCGCCGGTGGCAGACATGGCCGTCGATGCGTCGGGGGGCCTGCTGGCCACTGCCTCGGCAGACCGCACAGTGCGGGTTTGGGATGTGGATGGCGGCTTCTGCACACACTCCTTTACAGGCCACAGGTGAGCGCTGGAGGGCAGCCAGGCAGCCAGGGAGCTGGGCTGTGTTGTCAACCTTCTTTCGTTTAGTTTTTGCAAGTCATTCGTGCCTGCCGCGGCCTTTGGCCTGCAGCACTCTGCACAGTCAAGGCATGGTATTTGAAGATCACCCTCCCCTCCATGGAGCGGCGCTCGAAGCATAGCCATGCAACAGCACCCGGCGGCGCGGGCGCGGGCTGCCACCCCCCGCGCTAGGCAAGGCAGGCGCGGGCCTTTCAGACCCCCTGCCCTGCCAGCGTGGGCGCGGGAGGCAGCCCCCTGCCCGCCGGCTGCCCCTCGGTACCAGGGCTGTCCAGCCGCCAGTGCTGCGTCCTGTCAATGCGGGGCAGACATGCCCCGCCCTCCCTCCCTCAACTGCCCGCCAAGTCAGTCCTGTGCCCGCTCCCCTCCTCTAGTTTCCGGTCAAGCTTTCTTTTCATGCACACGTCTGCAGTCACCAGGCCCCCCCCCCGGTTCACCATGGACCCCCTGCTGCCACCCTCTGTGCGTGCTGCAGCGGCGTGGTGCTGCGGGTGTTGTTCCACCCCAAGCAGCTGATGGTGGTCAGCGCTGGCGACGATGCAGAAGTGCGCGTGTGGGACCTTGTGACCAAGACCTGCGCTGCCGGTGGGTCGAGGGCAGGGCCAGGCAGGCGGCTGGTGAGCTCCGGCGCGCTCAGAGCGAACGTGGGCTGGGAGGCAGGCCACCTGCATGTGTGCTGCGGCGTGCTGCGGCGTGTTGGGAGGCAAGCCCGACGCCCCGCCTGCCCTCTGCTGCCGGCCAGCCCGCGGCTCTCCGTCCTTCCTCAGCCCGCAGGGTCGGCTGCTCGGGCACCACCCTGTTTCGCCCCTCCTGCAACGAACGACATGCTCTGATTCCTGCTCAACACCCTCTAACCGCCCATCGCCACCCCCCTCACACTCACCTCATCCCCCGCCCCCGCGCTGCAGTCCTCAAGGCCCACTTCTCCGCCGTCACCTCGCTCAGCCTGTCCCCAGATGGCTGGACGCTGCTGTCAGGCGGGCGCGACAGCGTGGTCACCGTGTGGAGCATGCGCGACTTTTCCAAAGTGGCCACCGTGCCCGTCTTTGAGGCGCTGGAAGGTGAGGCCGGGTGCTAGACACAACAACGCTGCTGATTCCTGCATGCCTGTCAGCCATGGTGCCCGTGTTTGAGGCGCTGGAAGGTGGGGCTGGATGCCTGAAAAGAAAGCAGAAAACACTGCTGCTGGTTGCCTGCATGCCTGTTACGGTTACGGTGCATGCGCCGCCAGCCTGTTGCCGTGCATGCCCTGCCTGTGGTGAGCACGCTGATGCGTGCACGATGCAGCGCTGGCCAAGGGATGTGCACCTTCAGGCTTGATTGTCGGTCCCACCTGTCGAGCCCTGGCCGTCCATCAAGCCATTCTGCCTGCACTGCTCCCGACCCCCGCCGACTGCAGGTGTTGCATACCTCCCCCCCGGCACGCCCTTCCCTGGCCTGCCCAGCGGCAAGGCCAGCGGCGGCAAGGCTGCGGGCGGCAAGGCGGCGGCGCCGCCCGTGTGCTTTGCCACCGGCGGCGAAAAGGGCGTGGTGCGGCTGTGGCGGGCCGACACCGGCCAGTGCGTGTATGAGCAGCCCGCCGGCCTGGCAGCGGCGTCCAACGCTGCTGGCGGCATTCTAGAGCTCGAGCTGCTGCCTGGGGGCTCGGGCCTGCTGGCCGCCACCCAGGACTGCCGCCTGCTGTTCCACGCCCCGGTCGGCGCCGACCTGGCAGCTTCCCGGCAGCTCATCGGCAACAACGATGAGGTCACCGACATGCGGTGGCTCACGCTGGGCGCCGACAGCGGCGGTGGCGGCAAGGGCGGCGACCCACAGCAGCAGCAGCAGCAGCAGGAACAGCAGCCGACGCACCTGGCGGTGTCGACAAACAGCGACCAGATCCGCATTTTCGACGCCACCACTATGAGCTGTGCCGCCACGCTGGCGGGGCACACCGACACGGTGCTCGCGCTGGACGCGCTGCGCCTGCCGGGCGTTGACGGCACAGCGGGCACAGCGGGCACGCTGCTCGCGTCAGGCAGCAAGGACGCCAGCGTGCGGGTGTGGAGCCTGCCCGCGGCACGCTGCATCGGTGAGGCGCGCTGCAGCGGCGCCCGCCGCCGGTCCCGCATGCAGTCGCTGTGCTGTCGGTCAAGCATGTCGCGCGTGCAGCATGCTGTCTGCAGATCTGAGCACCCGCAGCAGCTTGTATGGCAGCGCATGGTGGCTTGCTGCGGGGGCGCCGCTTGCCTGGCGCCCAAGGCAGCTGCGCTGCCGCTTCCCCTTATGTGCAGGCGTGGGCGCGGGACACGTGTCGTCGGTCAGCTGTGTGGCCTTTGCGCGGCGCGGCGGCGGGTTCCTTGCCACCGGCGGCGCCGACAAGCTGCTCAAGGCAAGCGCCGGGCTGGGGCATGCTGGCGGTGCTTGTCAAGCTGTTGAGCCCAGCTGCTGGCCGGATTCCGCTGCTGCATCAGTTGAGGGCAAGCCTGCTTCGGGATTGAGAACAAGCCTGCGTCCGTGCCTTGCCTTCCCCGCCTGTGAGCGCGCCTTGTTGCATGGGCACAGGTAACAACAAGGGCCCAACAGGCCAACCCAGCCCAGCGCGCGCCCTGCTGTGGCGCGCTGCGGCTGTCGCCCGGCTCTGAAGGAGGCTCCCCTCTGCCTCTCCTGCCCCGTCCCTCTGGAAAACCTCTCGCCCTCCTCGTCCGCCCCTTCCTCTGGAGGAGACTCCATCTGCGAGGAGACTCTATCTGCCTCCCTGGAAACAGCCTTCCCCCTCAGCCCTTCCCCCTCAGCCCTTCCCCCTCAGCCCCTTCTGCCCCTCCCCCCTCATATGCAGGTGTGGGACCTCAAGGGCCTGGACCCCGAGGCAGACAAGCCCGCAAAGATGCGGGTCACCGCCGCCGTGGCCGCTCACGACAAGGACATCAATGCAGTCGCAGTGGCGCCCAACGACTCGGGTGGGTGGCCAGGCGCGCGCGCTGGGCCCGCCGTCGCCTCCGCTTCCTTCCTTCGCTTGCTTGCTTGGTTGCTCGCTTGCATGCTGCCGTGCGCGGGCAGCGGGAGCCGCGGCGGCGCGGCGGCGTGCATGCCCAGCTGTGTGCTCTGCCCCTGCCCACGCTACTCCCCGCCCCCGGTGCCCCCAACCCCTTTTTCGCCGCAGTCATCTGCACCGGCAGCCAGGACCGCACGGCCAAGGTGTGGCGCCTGCCCGACCTGGTCCTGGGGCTGACCCTGAAGGGCCACAAGCGCGGCATCTGGGCCGTGGCCTTCTCCCCCGTAGACAAAGCGGTGGCCACGGCGTCAGGTGAGCCGGCCAGTGCCCCCTATCCACGCCCACAGGCGCACCCTTTCCCCCCCCCATTTTCTTTTCATTCATTCATAGAGCCAGGTGGGCGTGCAGCCACCCGCATGCCAGCTGCGCTGGTTGCTGGCCCCCGGCTGCCCGGCCGGCCTGCTTTGTGGGCTGGTCAAACGCCCCTTGCATGCGCTCTCCCAATGCCAGCGGCAGCGTCTGTCCACACACATCACCGAACGCATGTGATTGCCTGCCCCCGCCTGCGCCGCAGGCGACAAGACGGTGCGCCTGTGGAGCCTTGCCGACGGCTCCTGCCTGCGCACCTTTGAGGGCCACCAGGCGTCGGTCCTGCGCCTCGACTTCCTCTCTGCCGGCACCCAGCTGCTGTCGGCGGGGGCAGACGGCCTGCTCAAGCTGTGGAGCGTCCGGCTGTCGGGTGCGGTGCTGCGCCGCGCCCGCGCCCTGCTTGCTCCCCCTGCCGGCCGGACGGCTCCCCGGCCCAGCGTGCTGCCGACGCGCACGCGAGCGGCACCACGCGTGCGCTTGCTGTTGTGCCCGCCGCTGCCTGGCAACGCTGTGTCTCTGCCCTCTCGGGTCATGGCTTGCGCGGCTGCGAGCCTCCCCTTGCGTCAGCCCACGCACATGGCACACACCTCATTATCCCTCCCCCTGTGCACTCGGCCCCCCCCCCCATGTCCCCCGCCCCGCAGAGTGCATCAACACCTTTGATGCCCACGACGATAAGGTGTGGGCCATGGCCCTGGGCGGCCCCGCTGGCGACCTGGTTGCCTCTGGCAGCGGCGACGGCGCGATCGCGGTCTGGGAGGACTGCACCGCGGCCGACGCCGACGAGGCGGCCGCGGCGGCTGCGGCGGCTGCCCTGAAGGAACAAGACCTGGCCAACGCGCTGCAGGTGGGGCCGCGCAGCTCCGGAGGTCCCAGCTGGCAGCGCCTGCTCTGGGAGCGTCGAGGCTTGGGGCACCCCGCTCCTGCTGCAGCCAGCTCTGCTGTGGCCAGAGCATTGGACAACACGTGCCTGCGCTCATGCAGCCTGCTGGCTGCGGTAATGTAACACACGAAATCCCTGCTGCCTTCACCCCCACCCCCCTGCAGGACGAGGACTACCAGCGTGCCGCTGAGCTGGCCTTTGAGATGCGGCACCCGGGGCGCCTGCTGGCGGTCGTGCGCCAGGCGCAGGAGCGCGGGCGGCAGGAGGGGGCGCGCATCATGCGGCGCCTGGCGGCGGCCATGACGGCCGACGACCTGCGCCAGTGCCTTGAGTACTGCAGGTGCGGGCAGTGCAGGCGCTGCAGGGTATGGCATGTAATGTTTAACTCTTCCGGGCTGCTGGGTGGTGTGAAAGGTGCGGCGGCACCCCGGCGCCGCAGGCGCGAGGGCTGGGTGCGTGGCCAGCGTTTTGCGTCGGCTGCACGCGATGGCATCCAACACAGGCTGCCTGCTCAGGCAAGGCTGGACTGCATCGGCTCTCCTGGCTGGTGCCCCCCAAATGGCCCACAGTGCACTGCCAGCCTGCAAACCGTTGGCCCCCTTGCTGCCCCCCTTCTCCGCCGCAGGGAGTGGAATGCCAACGCCAAGAACTGCCACGCGGCGCAGGCGATGCTGCAGGCGGTCCTGCGGCAGCGGCGCCCGCAGGTGGGCGCAGGGTCGGCCCTTGCCTGCATGCCCATGTGGGGGCATGCCGCAGGCGGAGCGGCCCCCATGCTTCTGCCGCTCCCGGCCGCTGCCCCCGCCATCGGCCCCGCATCCTTGCCTTCCCGCTGCCCCAGGCATGCGTGCCGCCGACCGCTTTGCCCCCCTCGTCCCGCCCTGCCGCCGCCTGCAGGAGCTGCTGGCTGTGCCGGGCCTGTCGGGCGTCCTGGAGGGCCTGCTGCCCTACACCCAGCGGCACTTTGCCCGGGCCGACCGCCTGCTGCGATCCACATACCTGTGCGACTATATCCTGGGGGCAATGGGCAGCATGGCGCCAGAGGAGGG
>KQ482040.1:278521-290119 GCA_001430745.1 Auxenochlorella pyrenoidosa
GGGGCTGGGCGGTGGAGGAGATGGGGAAGGAGGTGGTGGGGATGGAGAGGGAGGGGGAGGGGACGGAGAGGGAGGTGGTGGCGATGGGGACGGGGGAGGAGGCGAGGGAGAGGGGGGCGAAGGCGAGGGCGGTGGCGGCGGCGGGCGCGGAGGTCGCGGCGAGGGCGGGGAGGGCGACGGCGGCGGCGGGGAGGGTTTGCGAGAGGGCGGAGGTCTGGTGGTGTCCTTGCTTGTCGGCGGCTTGGGCAGCGCCGGAGGTGGCCTGCAACAGAAGCAGCAGGAGTGCCAGGGGCCATTCACACAAGGATTGAAGAAGCTGGCTTGCTAGGGCGTCAAGCTTCGCTGCTCAGGGCTGGGCTGCGAGTGTTGCGGAACAACTGTAGGAGAGACCGTGCAGGGGCAGACCGCTGCAGGCACCTGCTGGAGGCCTGCCGGGGGCGGGGCCGCGGAGGCTCCGGCCGTGGTTGCTTCTTGGGCGGCGGAGGGCTCCGTTTGGGGGGCGGGGGGGAGCTGAGGGCCACTGTCGCAATCGTCCAGACGACGGCGGCGGCGGGGTCGGCGGCTGCGTACAAACCCAGGCCCGGGAGGGGCGTGCTGCAGCCGCCGCCGGGCTCGGTGCCTTTGCGAGCGCCCAGATACTTCTCCGAGCACCCGCTGCGAGCCTGCACGCATGCCGGGTACAAGGGGCGTGGGGCACGAGCGCAGCTAGCAGAGGCACGCCTGTTGGTCTCTGCAACGCCAGCAAAAGTGAAGACAAGGGCGCCCACAGCCAAGGTGCCTGCGCGTCGCGGCAGGCTCGCACCACCCCAATGGCGCAAGCTGTGCGTGCAAACGCGCACGAGCGGTGGTGAAAGTTGCTTGGAGCACAAGAGTCAGGGCGGCAGATGCAGCTGCTCAGCGGCATGGCACTGAGCGCTCACCACGCTCCTCAGCCGGAAGCGGCCTGAGCCTCCTCCAACGGGCTCCAGCACCCAATGGTCTGTCTGGGCGCCGGGGGCCACTGTCAAGGTGCCGACAAACGTGTTCCCGCACGAAGCGACCGCGGCGAGGGCCGCGGGGCACTGCCCCAAGGGCGGCCTGTGGTTTAGCACCTGCAGGCGGGGCAGGCGCGACCCTGCTGAACAACCAGGCATGGCGCAGCTGCACTGCAGAGCACGCGGCTGCAGGCCGAGCAGGAGGGGCGTGAGGGCGCGCACGCTGCAGAGCGGTCCAGGCAAGGCACATGCGCGGCGCCATCTCAATCACAGCAAAGGGACAGGCCACGATCTGCTGCACTGCAATGGCCAGACCCCCCGCCAGCCCACCTGCAGCCTGATGGGCGGCCCCACGAGGTTCTGCCGGGGGCCAGCCGGGGACGGCCGCACCGCCTCGAACTGCCATGTGGCCGAGGGCCCGCTGCGGCCAGGCCAGAGCGTCAACAACTCGTTGCCTCTGCAGGGGACGGGAAGACGAGGGCACGATTTGGCGAAGGTGCGGGACTGTGGCGCACAAGGGGACCAGAATACTCGTAAATTGAAATGTGGTTGGCAGGTGCTTCGGAGCCTCTTCCCTGCGGGAGCACGCTGTGCAGGCAAGGGTTTCAGTGGCAGGGTTGCGCCACCTGCGCTCGCTAGCAGCATTGAAACGACCACACTTGCGCATGACCACTGGCGGCCTCTAAACGACCACAAGGCACTGGGCACGTGCAGCTGAGCACGCCATGCCTGCTGAATGCACCAGTGCATGCGGCAGGTACATATGTACGGTACAGGCAGTGAGCGGCCGGCAGCAGCTGAGGATAGGAGTGCCAGAGGGCCGCGGGATGCTGACCTCATTTTGTAAGCTGTGCTTGGGTGCTGGCAGACTGTACACACCACAACCCGCGGTGCCATGTGGGCGCACAGAGACATGGCGCTGTCGCTGTTCAGCTTCAGTGCGAGCCCTGCTGGGCCTGCTGTGAAGGCAACACCCCCATGGCGCACCCGCACGGGTTGGCGCCAAGCTGCCCCCGTGCAGCACATGTTTGCCGGCCAGTGGTGAGCGTGATGCTGTGAGGTCCCGGGAGGACGACTCCAGCGACAACTGCGTCAGGACGCAGGTGGCAGCGCATCAGCTGCACATGGCGCGCCGGCAGCCACAGCCCGGTGCAGTTGGGGGAGGCGCTGCCACCACACACTGGCGTCGGCACCGCTGCCGCCCTGCGTCTCGGCTCCCTGCCCTAGCTTTGCCCACCTGCAAAACCGGCGAGCAGCACCAGCAGGGCTGCGAGAAGGACACGCCCCATAGCAGGAAGCTGGCTGTCTGGGGTCCAGCGAGTGCACCCACGTTCCCCACGTGCAGTTTTCTATAACATTTTAACAAAGGATTCTCTCTGGCCCCACCAGTTGAGAGCAATTGTGGGCTCCACGTCAGCCTTCTTCCTTTGCTTCTCTCAGAGCATCTTCCCAAGGGCCCCATTCCTATCGATTTCAGGTTGACGAATACAACGCTGACGGCCATCAGGAGCTGCGCGAACCGCTGCTGCGGTTTTGCAACTCGCTGTCCCAGCAAAGGCTTCCCCCCTCGGTGCCAAGGGAAGCGTCTTTCGCAGTGTGAGTGATGCTGTTAGGGGCCGAGGAGCTGCGGCAGAAGGGCAGACCCAACTGGTTGCTGGTTGTGTGGTGGTGGCTGCGGCCCTACTCCTGGATGAAGCTACCTTTGCTTGCCCCACATTCGCAAGCAGTACCACACCCAGCATGCTGCCTGTTAACCGTCCTGAGCTCGAGCTGACCATATCATGCATAATCATGCAGTGTTCCAGATGACGCGACGAGCACCAGCAAGCGGCCTCGTGCTGGTGCTGGCGTGCCTGCTGGGCATGCAGGTGGGCGCGGGCAGCATCGATGGGCGGCCCCCCACATGTCAGCACGCTTTCAACCTGCCTGCATCGTGCGCTGAGCCTGGTTCACAACCATACGCTTCTCGAGAAGTTCTGCATGCTTGCAGCAGAGCGTCCTGCCGTGTGGAGCTGCATGCCGCCTGCCCTTGTCCCTCGCCGTACAAACTGGGTTTTCGGTTTTAAATTACTGCCTGCTGGTTGCAGACAGCCCATGGGCAGCCCTACATTGGAGAAATTATTGTTACGTGTGAGTTGTGCGCAGCACAGGGCAAGCAGGAGCGGGATGGCCCTTAAAACTGGCGGGCCAACGGTGCAGCTGTGCATCATGGCCTGCCTCTGCCGCGGCTAAGGCCCCCCCCCCGTCCCGCAGCCATCCTAATGCTTTGCTCAGCTGTGTGCCATGCTGCCCGGCCTCTTTGTGCAGCCGCAAACTTCTGCCCTAGCAACTGGCTGCCATGCAATGGGCAGCAGCTCCCAATATCGGGGAACGACGAGCTGTTCAATCTGATTGGCACGTCATATGGGCAAGTCAAGAGCCGCGGAATGTCAGGGCCGCTTGTGTGCACATCAAGGGCTGCTTGACGTGTGGCCAGGCAGCAGCGCCCCTTATTGACGCCATCGACTTGCCACCGTCCGGTCTCGCTGCTTCCATTGCCACCCTGCCCTGCAGCTTGAGCAGCCCAGCCTCGCACTGCATCCCCAAACCTGACGTGTTGCCTTCTCCCTCTGCTGCCATACCACTCTGCGCAGGGGCGATGGCCAGTCCGTCTTCAACCTCCCAAACTTGCAAGTCAAGGGAGAGTGTGCAAACTTCCCTCAAGGCTGCGCGCTCTACTGCATAAGCCTCTATGGCGTCTTCCCGACGCTAAATTAGAATTTTAAAAAAAAGTTGATCCAACCAGTGAATCACTGATTGATCGCCTGGCTTGTTGGCACCAGCGCGACTGCGTGGCTGCAGCAGCTCACCGGGCAACCAGACGCCTGCTTCCCTGTGCGCGATCGTATGATCACAACAGATGTCCATCTAGGCTCCATTCAAAAGCACACTGGGCGTGGTGCGCAGCACATCAGGATGCATCCTGCATCAATATGGCAAGCAAGCGGTGGGGCAAGCCTGGGCAGCGTTGGGTTCTCAGCTGCACCCACGCGTGTAACAGCTTGAGAGATGCTAACAGCCGACAACGAGGATGTACTGAGGACGAGACTGCGGAAGGGTGCAGCCCTTGCTGCCGACATGTGGGGCACAGAGCCAGCGCCGCGCTTCCCACGCTGCGCTGCTTCCAAGAAACAGCCCCCGCTGCTCATATCCGCTGTATGTGCGCGTGAACCCTTCGAATCTCTGTCCAGAGTAAACGGCAAGTCCAGAGTCCATCCTGCGCTCCCGGCACCACTGTAAGTTCTGCGGCTGGGCGCCGGGCGTCTGGGGCATGCGCGGCAGCAAGGCATAGTGAGGTGGACCCGTCGTGCGTTGCAGGAGGCGCGCGGGAGCTGCGACGGGTGCTGCCCAGCTGCCTGCACCGCCCACCTGCCTGCACCTGCTGCAGCAGCTGCTGCCACCCACTCATTGTGCTTGCAAGCACCTTCTCATGCTCAGGCCTCTCAACATCCGCAGACGAAACACCCTGGGCACTGGGACTTTGTCAGGGACGTCAATGCGCGTCCGCCGTGCGCCAGGCCTTGCTGCGCTGCTGCTGCTGGTGCTGAGCTTGGGAACGGTGGGTGTGCACATACCACTGTCGCTATGGGCGCTCTGGATTCTCGCATGTTGCCCCGCACGCCGGAGGCTCATGTGTCGGGGGCTTTGGTGTATGGTGTGCATGGAGGACGGCAGTCTGTTGTTGCTTGATCTCTAAGTGCAGCCTGCTGGGTTTTATCCATGCTCGCCCTCCATACTGCCATGCCCCCTGCTGCCCCTGTGCTCCACAAGTGCAGGCATCCGGCAGTACAGAGCCATTTATCGGGGAGGTTGCAGCATTCGGTGAGTGCTTCAGAGGCCACGATCGTGCTTGTGCTGCTTACAGAGGCTGCCACTGTGCAAGCTGCCGACAACCATGCCAAGGCTCTCGGGCTGAACGCGCCCATTCCTTGCCTGTGATGCCATGCAGGCTTCAACTTCTGTCCAAGAGGTAGGGATGCGTCTCAGCTGCGTGCAGCCTGGGCGGAGAGCGCTCAGGCAGCCAGCATCACTGCAACGCCCTGAGCTCGGCCTTTCTGCAGGCGTTCACTGAGATCTGCTTGCGAGCCTTTCCGAGCGCTGCTGTGTTTATGCAGATCGCTCACATGCGCGCTTCCCCACCTACCTACCTGCCCTGCCCGGCAGGGTGGACGCAGGCAGATGGCAAAATCTTAAACATCCAGGATAATATTGCGGTCTTTTCTTTGATGGGCACGAGATTTGGTGCGGCCCCCCCCCCGCACCCCGCCCCCACCCCCATGCTTGGCCCTGTAGTGTGACTGCTTGCGACGGCGGTGCAGCGGTACTCACGGCACTCCTTTGGATGCGCCATGCCCGCGCGCATGGTTGGAGGAGGCATGGCTGCCCGCTTTGGCATCGCTGCTGGGCTTGCAACTGATTGCAACCCTGGTGCCTCTCGCTCTGCTCTTATTGCAGGCGGCGACGGCAGGTTTACCTATGCGCTCCCAAACATCCAGCCCAATTGCAAGCCATCAGGCTTCTGCCTGACTTACTGCGTGGCCATGGAGGGCATTTACCCTCCGCGCTCTTGACACCGGAATCTGCAAATGCTAGCCGCTGCTCAACAGCATCTCCCCCCTAGATAGTTCTTGCGCGCCGGCTGCGTGTAAATAATGGACATTGTGCCGCTCAGGATGTTTGTTGGCAAGCACCCTCAAGGCGGTGCCGCCATCCTGGCTGTCGCCAGTCTGCTGCCGAATCCGGCATGCCGCGGCAGTCCGTGGGGTAGGCTGAGCGATTGGCCGGCTGAGCTGACCCGCTATGACATTCCCAGGCTGGTCACAGGTCCTACAATCCCGGATTCTGGAACTTCTTTCAGGCAGCTTGGGGATACCAGCGGGACGGCAGCTGCACCTGCCAGCATCAGCATGCCAACACCCTGCGGGGCCCTTGGCGGCTCTGTGCGTGCCACCCGTGTGTCGCCTTCTATCTGGTCGCAGCCCTCGAAGAGACGGCGGAGCCGCGGACAGGCGAAGCCAACTCCTGAGTCCTTCAGGGTGCGGGCGCAGCCCTTGTGGTCAGGCAAGCGCTTGCAGCCCAGTAGTACGGCTGCCCGGCTGCCGCAGCGCTGTGGCGAGAGCCAGGCTGGGGCAGGCGGCAACGGGTGGCTGCTGGGCGCCGCTAGCGCTAGCTCTGCAGCCTCCCTCACCAGCGGCGACAAGAAGCTGTGCAAGGGAAGCTCAGGACCCCTGGCGCTCCCGTGCGTGGGCACCCTGAGCTCTGCATATTCGCCTGCGCTGCAGGGCGCGGCAGGCCACATGTCCCGGGCACGCACCGTCCTTCCGGCAGTGCTGCTGGCCTGCCTGCTGGGCGCACAGGTGAGGCGCCTGCCTTACCCTGCCATCAACACACCCCGCCTGCGTGCCTTTGCAGCCAACCAAACTGACGGCGGCCAAGGCATTGCCACAGACGCTTGCGCCCCATGCATGCGGTCCTGCCCGGATTTCGATGCCCAGCAGTGCGCGCCCCCTGCATGCAGGCAGCAGCAGCAGCAGGCGTTGAACCATTCCTTGGCGAGGTCGGCATCTTCAGTGAGTCCTCCTGTTGTGATGGATCTGGGGTCCACTGCCTCACAGCTGGCAGTAACTGTTGCTGACACCCCCCCATGGAGGTCTTCAATGGTGGTGTTGGGGTGGGGGCTGCTTTGAATGCGAGGACTGGGTGAACCAGCGGTGAGGGGCCCCTATGTTTGAACCGACCTGAGCCCCAGTGTACTTGACGGCGGCACTGGCTCCAACGGGCATGGCTCAGCTTCGCATCAGCGCGGCCGCTCCATGCTCACTGCTGCTGCTCTCACTCGTGCTTCTCGCAGGCTTTGGCTTCTGCCCAAGAAACTGGCTGCCCGCAGACGGCAGGCTGCTGCCCCTGGCTCAAAACTCGGCGCTTTTTGCCCTGTTTGGCTACAGCTATGGTGGCAGCGGGTCGAACTTCGCAATGCCCACCATTAGACACGCCTGCGGAACTGGAGCTCCTGCTGGGTGTGGGCCAATCGTGTACTGCATCGCCGGCGCCGGCGTGTTTCCGAGCATAAACTGAAGCACAGTGCCATTTTCTCAGTGCATGCGTTCCTCTACAGCAAGCAAAGAGCCTGTCAATAGAGCATCAAAGAACAGAGCTGGGTATCAAGGGCAGGTGGGAAAGGAAAGGCCGGAGGGAGACAGGGCAAACGCGAGCGTGGGGTGGGCCCATCAAGGCGCGGGCGTAGGCCAGCTTGTGGTATGCCCGGCACACATGTGCGTGCAGCTCTGCTGCTCTCAAACAGGGTCGCGGCGGGCCTTGATGATGGCGTCCAACACCTGCTGGTAGTAGTTGCGGTGCTTCGAGCACAGGGACCTGGTCAAAGGAAGCGCAGGAGGAAGGAAGATGCAGAGGTGTTTACGTGCGCGCGTCCAGCTTGACCAGTGCTGTGTGCACTCCCACCTTGACTGGCCCTGATCTTCAACCCGCAAGGCCCTGTGCCCTTCCATGCGGTCCGCATGTTGTGGCTGTCTCCTGCCCTCCCAGGGCCTAGCATGGTGCAAGCAACCCTGGAAGTGATTGTTCCACTGCAGCGGGTGATAGCGACGCTGCTCCCCTCCAGCCCCCTCCCACAGCAGCCTACTCAATTACAGGTCATGACAGCTGGCCAGGGACAGCCCGCAAAGCCCTTAGTCCTGGCAAGCTTCCTCAACCCACGCCCACGGGCATACTCTTTCTTTCATTCCAACTCAGTTGCAGGTCTGAACCGCATGCCGGCAGCGCGCTGGCGCAGACTCTCTTTCTTCTTTTCTTCACACCCCCGTGTCCCACAGGTGCAGCTGCCTGTCATAGAAAGACGCGGTGGCCGCCAGCATTCCTCTGCCCCCGCCGCCGCCGGCAGGCTGCCCCGCTACCCGGCACCAGTCTGCCCCGTAGCTGAGGCTCCCCGGGGCATGCTCGTATGTGGTTAGCACCTCCAGCTGCTGCCCGGCCGCGTCCAGCTGCAGCACGGCAAAGCCGCTGTACATGCAAGCGGCCAGCAGGAGGGCAGGGTCGGTGGGGTGCCACTTGGCGCGCCACACGCCGCCGCCGCAGTTGATCTGAGAGGGTTGGCCCGGGGGGGGGGGGGGGGGGGGCCACGTTGGCATGTCAGCCGGGCTTTTCTTGTAGGAGCAATGCTTGGGAGGGCTGCCACGTGGCAACGTGGGCATGCTGCAGACCGCCTTGCACCAAATGCAGCACAGCAGGCAGGCAAGCGGGCGGGCAGGCAGGCAGGCTGTTTGTGCGTCCTGGCAGCCAGGCCGGCCAGGCGCTGCTCCCACAAGCGCCCCCGCGGCGGCCCCTCACCTCGCCCAGCTGCACAGGCCGCTGCGGCGCCCGCAGGTCCCACACCCTCAGCCGGTCGTCATACGAGCCGGTGCACGCAACGAACTCCCGGTGCGGGCTGCTGGCGGCGCAGCACACCCCCGCCCCGTGCGCGCGGCTGCTCTGCCACACGGGCGCGTCGAAGCCCTGCCGGGCGTCCCACAGCCGGTACGCGCAGTCGTCGCCGCCCGAGTGCACCAGGGCGGGGTGCCAGTGGTCGGTGGTGGCGGCCCACGCCTCCAGCTGGTGCGCCTGCCAGGTCGCCAGGCTGGCCATGCCCGCTGGGGTGGCCTGCGGGGTGAGCAGAAGGGAGATAGGGTAATGCACGGAGGGAAAATGAGGTGCTGAGCAGAGGGAAGGGAGGGGGGCGTTTTCAGGCTGTCAGGATGTGGCCCAAGAACCATGCGTCCGCCTCAGCTGGCTGCAGAGGGGCCCCGACCGGTGGGCGGCACACCCAACGCGCGGTGTGCAGTACAGGAGATGCCTGCACAACAACAGCAGTTTTAAAAGCCTGCACCTGTCTAGCATCAATACCAGCTGCAGCGCCTGCGCCTGCCACCGCTTGCGAGGCCGGCGGCAGCTCGCGCAGTGCGCATGCACCACAGCCCATATTGGCCCACCTGGAACAGCTGCAGCTGGCCGCTGGAGTAGGAGACCGCCAGGGTGTCCCCCTGGCAGCCTTGGCAGCGGCTGTAGTCCAGGGACACCGCCATGCCTTCTGCCTCCCCGCTGCTGGGCAGGGTCGCCGCCGCGGCTGGCCCGGCAGCGCCTGCCGCCGCTACCGCGGCCTCAACCTGCTCCCAGCTGGCGCAGCTGCTGTCGGACCCACCTCCCTCGCCGCCGCCGCCGCTGCTACTGCTGCTGCTCAGGGCGAGGACGCGCACCGATCCATCCGCCAGGGCCGCGGCCAGGGTGGGCATCGCTGAGCGCGGGTGCCACCGCAGGTCAAACACGCCCGGCAGGTCGAGGCAGGCCGCCTGCACCAGGCGTTGACTGCACGCGGGTGCTGCGGCCCGCGCTGCTGCTGCTGCCGCTGCGTCGCCGGCCGCGCCATCTGCCTGCTGGCTGTGCAGGGTGAAGAGGTGCAGGCCGCCCTGCCGCGTTTGTGATGCCTCGTCGAGTTGGTAAGTGCCGACTGCCAGCAGGCGGGCCGCCGCAGGCAGCGGGCACCACTCTGCGACGTCGGTGTTCAACGACAGCGTGTGCCGGTCGAGGGTGCAGGGCGCTGGGCCCATCGGGGAAGGCGGCAGCTGAGCACGGGTCTCCGGGGCTCTGCAGGCGGCGGGGCGGCGCGGGCAGCAGCAGGCGGCGGCAGTGCTCAGACTGCGGTGGGCGTCCTGCAAGCATATTGATCAGGTATGGGACCTTCTAACATGCTGTACAAGGCTCTCCGATTGAGGAACGGAGCGCCTTGAACCGCTAGGGTGTACCTGGGCTATGATGGAACCGAGTGCCTGATGGCCAGGACTGCAGTGGCCCTGAATTATTGATGCGACCTTTGAGCCAACTGGGCCCTCAAAAAAAATTACCACTGCTGCGCCCTGCTGCGGCCTAGCCGATGATGCTAGGGTGAGCGCCCTCTCCTGGCTGCACGCAGCCGAACAAATACTGGTGAAGCTCCGAAACGTTGAAAACAGAGCGTAGAAGCCCGCCTAGCTTGAATCGCCCGCTCACGCCCCGGCTAACACTGATAGCTGGCCTTCCCGGGGGAGTGCAGCGTACCAAAGTTTCGTGAGCGCTGTCAGGCAGCCTTTGCAGCTAGCTCCAGACGCGCAGCTGCCTGTGCTTCCCGCCAGCCGTCTGCTGCGGGGGTGCTGCCGTCAGCGGCGGCCCAGTGGGCCCCAGCAGGAGCCGGTGCCTCGTCACTTCTGGCTTAGCAGCAGCAGGCAGCAGCAACAGCAGTAGCACCCCGCAGCGGCAGCAACAGCTGCAGCGATGCTGCCCACGGCGGCGCCACATGCGGCCATGGCGCTGCCGCCGCCGGCGCCGGGCTACATCGCGCCGCCCACCTTCCAGGTGGCCCTGGACTGGACCGAGGAGGAGCAGCGCGCGCTGGAGGCCGGCCTGCAGCGATACCCGCCAGAGGCGTTTGACCTGGTGCAGCGGTACGTCAAGATTGCGGCCATGCTGCCGCGCAAGAGCGTGCGCGACGTGGCGCTGCGCGCGCGCTGGACCGTCAACCAGCAGCTGCTGAAGAAGCGCAAGCCGGGGGAGCTGCCGCCGGGGGCGGCCGCCGCGGGCGCCAAGAAGCCGCTGGGCGCGCCCGGCGGGCTGCTGCCGCCCAAGGCGCCGCAGATCCCGCCCGTGCCGATGGTGAGGCCGGGAGAACGGGGCGGGGTTTGGAGGAACGAGGGGCGATTTCAAGAGGGCGGTGTGGCCCGAGAGGCAGACAAGTATGCGTATATGCATGGAATAAGGGAGACAGGGAGGAGGGGAGAGGACAGGTTGGCCGCTGACGCTGAGGGCAGAGGGGCGTTGAGGTGGTGACAGGGAGGAGTGCAGGCACGGCCAGCTCGCTGCCGCCCGCTGAGGGGCGCTGCCGGCTGCGTCACCCCAGGTCCACTCACCCTAACGTGGGCACAAGCAGTTGCTATGCCTGCAAAGCGGCAGGCAGTCACCCAGCCGCCCACCTGCCCGCACCTGAACCAGCCCCCACCGTCAACCTCCCCCCCACCCCCCACCCCCCACCTGCAGATGTCGGGCATGCCGTCCATGCCCGCCTCAGCAGCGCCGGCAGACACCGCGACCAACGCGGTGATCGGCGGCCCCATCGCGCAGCTGCTGGAGCAGAATTTCGCCATCCTGAACGAGGCAAGCTGGGGGTGGTGCCAGCCGCCCCCACCCCCACCCCCCTGGCGCGTGCTGCGCCTCCCCGGCAGTGCTGCATTTGCGCGCGCAGGCGCGCCTGGCTCAGATCGCCAGATCCTTGCCATGCCCTGTGGCCCAGGAAGCTGCCCCGTTTCCGAACCATTCCCCACCCCACCTGGCAATCACCTCCCCGCCCGGCCTGCCGCCCGCTTCCCCCTGCAGTTCCGCTCCAACATGTCTGACTTCAAGGTGCACGAGAACACGCAGCTGCTGGTGCAGTTCCGGGACAACATCCTGGCCATCATCAACGCCATGGAGGCCATGGGGGGGGTCATGGCGCAGATGCCGCAGCTGCCTGTCAGGTGTGTGGGGGGTGGTGTGGTGGTGTGGGGTGGCGTGGGGTCATGGCGCAGAT